>PVJD01000996.1:0-317968 GCA_004026545.1 Mormoops blainvillei | reverse complement strand
GTAGGAGGAGGAGGAGGAGGAGGAAGAGGAGAAGGGGAAGGAGAAGGAGAAACAGAGAAAAAGAGATCCAAGGCGCTCAGAAAGGGTTTCTCTACTACCTAGAGACGTGACTTTGAACCCAGTTATCAAAAGGGCCAAGAGTTTGCAAATCTGTCACACAGATTCTTTGAGAAGTGTTGGGGAAAGCCCCAAAGCTAATGGCTAATAATTTCTATATGCAATTATAATAATTTAATTGGAGTTGGGGGGTGCCGTTGATAGGGTTAGATTTCTAAAAAAGCAGAGTTTTCTGTACTGTCTTTATTCTGCATACTCATCTGCCAAGAATAGGCAGTTAATCCTATTTGTGATAATAAACAACATAATACTGAGTTTCTTCCTGTATTTAAAGTTTTCAAACATTTAAAATTTATACCACAGGTACTGCATAAATGTCAATCTTAACCTCATTTTATATGCTTTTGGTGAACAAAAAAGGAAGAATAAGTTTAAGGATAAAGATTATACAATAATTACAGTAAATACTGGTGATTTTTAAATAAATACAGAAGTCACCTACATGGAAAATATTATTTAGAATCCATGTTATCTCTAAATTAAGTGACCACTGTTAATAATCCAATATATTCAGATTGTAAGCTCTGATTCTTTCCAAAAAGTCAGTGTGAAAAAATTAAACCATGCAACACTTGGTTTCAAAGATGGACTGTTTTAAAATTTTGTTTGCATAGTTGATTACTGTGGTTGCAATGGCTATCCCCAAAACTCAGTGGCTTGAAACAATCATTTTGTTTTAGTGAGTCGGGAATGTGGGAAGGGGTCACGTATGGCTTCTCATGGCTGCAGTCACAAGGCCGTTGACTCTGCATCACTAGCAGGTTCCACTGTGCTGGCCACCCAACAAGGTTAATCCGCAAGGTGGCAAGTGACAGCAGCTGTTGGCCAGGCAGTTTACTGCAGCTGTCACCAGAGCACCTACCTGTGGCCTCTCCAGCATGGCTGTCTCAGGGCAGAGAAACATCTTACATGACAGCTGGCCTGCCCCAGAGCAAGGGTCCCAGGAAGGCCAGGTGAAAGTGTCTGTGGCCTTTTCTAACTTAACCTTGGACACCTTGGAAGTCATGAAGTATCTCTTCCCTGTAGTCTGTTGGTCCAGGGAGTCACAGTCCTACCCAGATGGAAGGAGATTTAGACATCACCTCTCAATGGGAAAAGTGTCAAAAAATTTCAGTGCCATGTTTCACAACAGTCTTAATGCAGTCTTTGCATTACCTATAATTCCTTTCAAGTAGTTTAATGTCTGCCCACAAAGCTTAACACACAGCAGTTTTGTACATAGTGGGTGCTCAATTAATGTTTGGAAGGCAAATCAAGGATACTTTTCTCAGAGGAAAGGTATGACATGGCCACGAACTTGAAGTCTACTCACAAAGGTGTGTTCAGAAACATGGGGCGGATACAAGGATTTAAACAAGTGTATCTCTCTACCTGGGCACTTTTAAGACTAACCGGGCCAATTCTTAAATTTATAAGAGAATGAAAACAAACACCATTCAGTAAAGAGAAATCTGTCAAGAGCTTATTATATCAGTTTTCGAGTGAGAAAAAATGCGTGATTGAAACTTGACCTTATTACTTACAATTCAACCTTAAAACAAATTACTTCGCCCCTCTAAAATCTGTGCTTTCATTTTAATAACAAAAACAAATAATACCACCTAACTGATATATTGTTGTCTTGAGGATTAAATATGTAAATATCTATAAAAGGCTAAGAATAGGGCCAGATACATAGTTGGCAGTAAATATGTGTTCTTTTTGTATCATTATTAATACTTTAAAATTCTTGGACCATTCCATAGTATAGGGTAAGCACTCAAAAAAAGTGAGCTATTAATAAAAATACTACCAGTTTCATTTTGTCCAGTTTCTACTTACCCCTCTACAGTCCTACTACAACCAAACCCTGAAGGGTTGCTGACAAATTTTACACCCTGACAGATCAGACTTTCCAAACTTCTTATCCTCCTTCTTTATGTTCTCAGAAAAATCAGGCTTTGTACATTGCTTGAATAATCATATAATCAGTGTGTGATATTAGCTTTGACTTGACATAAGAAAAAATTTTTCACCTTTATCATCGCAGCTTTGAAAAGTAGCTACTCTGTAGGAAAAGGCAAAAAGGAGTCTTTTCCTTTCAACAACGTTCTACTACAGTGTGTTTGGCTTTTTCTTCAGTAGAGGAAAACAGACTAAGGAACAAAATTCATGTGCTATGTCTAGGGATGGGATGCTGTGAAAGAAGGAGCCAGGATGGCTCTCGTAGCAGAGCGCCCACAGAGTGGAGCAGAGGTCAGTCACACTGCAGAGAAAAGGCACACGAGAGCTGTTGGTTTTTTAATACTAAACTAAAAATGAGCCAGACTCTAAGTTCTGTGAAGATAGTGACAGTGTCCATCTGTTCACAACTGCATTTCTTTTTTTATAATCATTTTTTATTTTTCAATTACAGTTGATATACAATATTATATTAGTTTTCAGGTGCATACCCCAGTGATTACACATTATGTAACTTACTAAGTGATCATCCAAATAAATCTCATACCCATCTGACACCATACATAGTAATTAGAATATTATTGACTATGTTCCCTGTGCTGTACGTTACATCTATATAACTATCCTGTAACAACCGCTTTGTACTTCTCAATTCCTTCACCTTTTTCATCCATCTCTCCCAACCCTCTTTCCATCTGGCAACCATCAAAATGTTCTCTGTATCTATGAGTCTGTTTCTGTGGTGTTGGCTCATTTATCTTGTTTCTTAGATTCAATTGTTGATAGATATGTATTTATTGCCATTTTATTGTTCACATTTTTTATCTTCTTTTCTTCTGCTCCTTAAGCTTTTTCTTGTCTGGGAAGCTCTTTCTATGTCCTTCGATTCTAAATGATAGCTTTGCTGGGTAGAGTAATCTTGGTTGTAGGTCCTTGCTTTTCATCACTCTAAGCATTTCTTGCCACTCCCTTCTGGCCTGCAAAGTTTCTGTTAAGAAATCAGCTGACAGTGTTACAGGAGCTCCCTTGTAGGTAACTAACTGCTTTTTTCTTGATGCTGTTAAGATTCTATGTCTTTAACCTTTGGCATTTTAATTATGATGACAAGGAATCTACTAGATGCAGAGTTCAAAATACTGGCTATAAGGAAGCTCACTGAACTGAGCATTTCAACACCACAAAAAAGGACATGGAAACCATAAAAAATAACCAGTCAGAAATGAAAGGTACACTAACTGAAATGAAGAATAATTTACAGGGAATCAACAGTAGAGTGCATAAAGCTTAGAATCAGATCGACAATTTGGAATATAAGGAAGCAAAAAAAACACCCAATCAGAACAGCAAAAAGAAAAAAGAATCCCCCCCCAAAATGAAGATAGTGTAAGGAGCCTCTAGGACAACTTCAGGTATACCAACATTTGCACCATGGGGATGATGGAAGGAGAAGGGAGAGAGCAAGACATTGAAAACCTATTTGAAAAAATAGTGACAGAAAACTTTCCTCAACTGGTGAAGGAAATACACATACAAGTCCAGGAAGGGCAGAGAATCCCAAACAAGATAAATGCAAAAAGGCCCACACCAATTCACCATCACATTTCTGATACCCACTTGAGTATTTGACAAAGACTTCAGAAGTATTTGTTGATTAAGTTACATAAATTTATGGTAGGATAAATGCCTGGCACAAGAGCTGTTTAAATATTTTAACCTAAGTAGGTACAGTTGATTCTTGAACAACATGGGGGTTTGGGTTTGACCCTTGCACAGTCAAAAAATGCACATATAATTTTTGATTCTCCCCCAAAATTAATATGTCTCTAGATATCTGCAAGGGATTTACTCCAGGAACCTCCAAGGATACCAAAATCCGTGTATGCTCAAGTCCCTTATATGAAATGGTGCAGAACAATGCATACAGTTGGCCCTTAGCATCTGTGGACTCCGAAAGGCAGATCAAAACAGTACAGGTATTTATTGAAAAAAAATCCATATATAAGTGGACCCATGCAGTTCAAACACATGTTGTTCATTGGTCAACTGTACTTTAACTTAGAGGCCTACAGCCATTTCTCCTTTTTGAGAGTGAGCTACGTTTTTAGTTTATTACTGAAAATAATCAGAATAAAGTAGAACACACTCTAGAAGGGAAAAAAAGGTAAGCCTCAAAACTGAAGGCAGAACTCATAAAAATAAGCCAACAAATCATGGAGCAGGTCTGCAACTGACACCCAGGAACCAAAATGAAATTGGCCTTTACTTAGTGAAGCCCAAATTAGATTTGTGAAAAGTAGGTCCTTGAAATAAAAATGGCACCTATGCAAGGAAGAACAAATTTTAAAGCCTCAGCACAGAGTGGACAAATGCCTTGAAATGAACCACTTGGACGGGAGGGCACCTACCTAAGGCAGCTTCTTCCTGCTTTTGCTTATGGTTATTTGTATTCGAATTTGACTGAGTCTTGCACACACACAAGTGATTTCTCCCCTCTGCATTTGGCCAATGGAGTCGCCATTTAACAATCACTGGGAAATAGAAGTGCACCCCCATCCCCTCCATAGGGGAACCACCTCCACGCTGGCCTGGGCAGCCTCCTTGCAGGGACCCCCACCTTCTGTGGCCGCCGTCTGAGACCTGCCAAACTTCCCACAACAGGTACTATGTTCCAGCTAAGTAGGAACGTGACATCTTACTGCCCCAAACTCCAGCTCCCAGAATCACGTGCGAAAGTTTCATCTTCTGTCACTGCCTTGTCCCTCGGTTCTCGGGGATTCATACCATGCCTTGTCACTGCTGGGGAGGTTTCTCAACAGCTGTCTGAAGGTGCGGCTGCAGAGGACACAGGTGTGCACGGACTTCAGCACACGCAGGCGCGCACGCACCCACGCTTCCCCTCAGAAACACCATCCTGGAAGCAGCAAGGCTGCGCTGAGCCTGTTCATCCAGCTGACCCTGCCAGCCTTTTCCTCGAGCTGCATTCCTGCCGCTCAGTGAAACCGTGCAGAGCAAATGCTTGCCCAGCTTTCTAATTTCAGCGCTTTTACACTGAGGTGAGACAACCGCCCCCTCCCCCCGCCCCCGCCATGTAAAGTCCCATCGCCTCTGTTAGCTTTAAATGTTAAAAACGGAGGAGTAAAGACACCTACTTTTTAACACTGAGAAGTCCAAGAGGGCAGAAAATGAATATAAACACATACACACTAGCCCAAGACTTAAAAAAAAAATCATTTCTTAGACTCACAACCTCACAGTAATCATACTTTAAAAAGAAAACAATGAAAATGTATCAGCTAACATCCTCTTTCAGATTCAGTAAACAAAAACCTTTACATTATTTTTACAAGGACCAGGATAAAATTTTTAAAAAGAGCATCTGCCGTATGTTCTCAGTGACCAGCTGGACAGATGGTCGGGAATATCATTAGTTAAGAAAGCGCTCATTCATTATCCGCATGTCCCTTGGGCAGGCTGGTGTGGCGAGCAAGAATGTCCTAGAATGTGAAATTTGAAGAATGTGTTCATGTCTGAGATAGGAGGCCATGCGGTGGCCGTGGAGAGGGCAGGGAGAGAACAGACAGCCCGCTGTGATCCAAACAGCAGCCACCAACACCTCAAGTCCGGTTTGTCACCCAGACACTTCCGGCTGCCCTTCCTCCCATTCCCGCGACAGTTTTAATAGCGAAGAAAACCAGTCAGAGGTCACAGTGCCTGCCAATAAGCCCTCCTCTAGATGTAAGTATCTCACAAACAGAAAACTCTAAGGGGACGTGGAAGAGGATATGCAGCTGAAACTGTCACTTCTTTGTCACACAGAAGATGTAAAGAGAAACAGGGATTCTGATGTGTTCATCTCCGTCACAGTGTTACCAGCGTAAAATGCCTCTCAGTTTGTCACTGTTCCACCTGTAGAACAGAGCGCATGTGTTTAGATGGGGAGGGGGAAGGGCAGGAGGATGACAGCAAGCCCCAGCAAACTGGACGGGAGGACTGGAGATCAACCATCTGCAAAAGCCTGTACCAATTTACACCTCCCTCTTCAACTTAATCTCCTAGGAACCAGTGTGACAACAGTAGTACCAGATGAGTTCCTTTAGCTCTTTCTTCCCACCCAGCACTGAGCACCTACTGAGTGTGAGGTGCTATGGCAGGGACCTGCAGGAACACAGGAGACCCCGGTATGGGGTCCTTGGTTTGCCATTTGGGGGGAGGGTGTGTGTGTGTGTGTGTGTGTGTGTGTGTGTAAACAGTCAACATTCAGCTCCTGAAATTGGAAAAAATGGTCTTCAAAATAACCCATATACTGTTTTTTTGCCAAAAACTCGTGCTAATACTTTGACTGGAGAGTTCTGAAGAGGAAATCCGTGAGAACACCTTAGGAACCAGGGTCATCAAAGTCAAGCAGAAAGCCAGGTGCTGAGCAGGGGGCAAAGAGATCCAAAAAGGAAGAGCACGCAGTGGGAAGGAGAGGGTCACCACGCATCCCTAGCTGGTCCCCTGACTATATAGCTTCCTTCTCTCTGCCAGCTCTCCCTGGCTCCTAGAAAACATCTCCAGCAGCATCCTCAGCTGCAACCACAGCCGACCTCTACAGGGGAGAACACTAATAATGACCAAGAATAGTTGTTTACTATATTGAGAACTAAATATAGACTATTCAATGCCTTAGCTCTACCACCTCATCTGATGCTTACATCTCTCTGAGGCAGGTATTATTCCCAATTTACAGATGAGAAACTGAGCCTTGAAGAGATTAAGACACCTGCCCAAGGTCACAGTGCTACCAAGAGACAAGAGGCAGGCACCAGGTCCAGGTATGTCCCCTCCTATGTCAGGGCTCTCAACCATTTCACCATAAGGAGTCCTTTCTATATCCTGGCCACAATTTGGTTGGGATTTTCCAAAATCAATTTTACTGAAGAATAAAGAAAAAACCAAATATAAATTCACAGGAAAAAAAGTCAACAAAATGCAAGTCTCTTATGCTTATAACATCAAAATCTAGATGTTTGTCAATTAATAAGTTCACCAGCCAATTTCCCTCCCAGGGTGCTATGAAGAACATACAATATTTGTATATGAGCTTTACATATTTTAAAACACAATATAAAAGGTATTTATTATTTATTCTTCCAATGAGTATTCCCTCCCTATTCCCCAACCCAAGGTCTGTGAAGATCAAATGAGATATTATGGGGGTTGAAGATCCTCCTTCAGATTTTGTGTGCAATCTTAAAAAAAAACACTTAACATTTAAATTTTATATCTTCAAAATGAAAATATATGCCTATCGCTTTTGTAAAACAAACACTAAGAATAAAGTCCGACCGATCTCCTTGACCAGTGGCGATCCGAGGATGAGGTGTGCATATGAAAAAGAAACGAATGCGATTTTCGTGCTTGGATTGGGAAGTCCCGGGTCATTTTGCACTGACTTTGCAGCCTTCCTCTGTGTGGGTCTCTTCAAGGTCTCCTGCTGGGGCCCCCTGGAAACCCTGCCTTCACCTGGGCCCTGCTTCTCTGGGTGCCCTTTTGTCCACGTGACCTTGCTGAGACCATTGCACCCCTTCTCAAAAGTCCATTTTCTTTGCCAGTTATTCTAAGCTAGCATTTGGCCTCTGCGTGGGCATCGCATTCCCCTGAAATCTGTCTGCATCTTTTCTGTTCCTTCTAGCCATTCATGGCTTACCCTTGATAACTTCTGCAAGTTCTTTCATTTGAAACATCCCAAAGAATCTTCTCTTCAACTCTCTATGTCTACAGCAGAAATCTTATCAATGCAGTTTATTGTTCCTAATTTATACAAACCTGTCTGGACGGCACTGCCATGGAAGGAGTTAGAGGGCTGCCCCTCTGCTCCCAACAAAATCTGGGGCCCTCAGGTCAAAGGCAGCCCTGAAGTATCACTCTGACACGGAGGCCAATGCTTTATCAGCCATACTGTCCCTTCTCTATCACTACTAGGTTTTGGGGTCGAATAGATTTGAGTTTAAATTCCAACCTCTCATAAAGCTCTGTGACACTGGGCATGTCAGTAAACCACTCTAAGCCTTTGTTTCCTCATCCTCAAAGTGGGGCAAATGATAATAGCTACCTCACAGGACCTGTGGTATTTGCCAGGGATAATGCATATCACATCTCTGCACAGAGTACTCTATTATTTATCGAAGTAGCCACTATCCCCTTCTGAGCAAAGCAGAGCTAAAAATAAAGTCAAGTCCTTCTGCTCCCAAATACTTCTGGAAATGAATCAGCTGCAAGCAAAAGTCTTTCCTAGAAGGGAAGCCTGCAACTCCCCTCCCTCTCTTTTCAAGAGGCAGGAACAACATGGGAAAGAATACAGGCAGAGGAGAAGAAGGCACCAAGGAATAGAAATCAGATGTTTTGGTTTTATAAAAAATATCATCCACTCCTACACCCATCATTTCCAACTTTATCAACCTGTTAAGCATGTGCCTTATGACCCCTACTTTAGTTTAGAAATGGCAGAAGAACCCTAGAGAAATAATAGGGCTCTTTTAATCATTACCATTTTTATTACACGTTTGGGCCTCCCACACAATGCTTTGTGGAAAGCTACAAGAGCTCGGGGCCGTTAACGTGACAGCAGCGATGTCGAGGTGATTAGGGGTGGCCACACTGAACTCTGCCTTTAGAAGACCCTCGAAGTCGGGTCTTGACGCTTGCCAGGACTTGATGAGCAATTTGTGCCCTCGGAAGAAAATGTAAAAGATGGCAAACTAAAGAGTCAAGGAAAGGCGGAAGTAGAACAAGAATAGACAAGAAAGGTATAAAAATGAAAAGACAACTATGGGGTCAAAGGAATTAAGCGTTGTTTCCTGCCAGAAGCTCCCAACTCAGTGCAGGTTCACTGGGGCCCACTGGGAGGCCCGGAAAGGAAGGGAAGTAGATGGGGAGTCTCTACCCCAGGTCTTAGCAACCAACCGTCACGGGGAAAGACAGGCAAGAGAGAGAGACAGAAAGGCCTGGGAGGGCACTAAGTTATCACGCTATGTCCTCAACGGTGAACGAACGCCCCAAGGGCTCTGCCCATCCAGAGATGGGGGCTCTGTCTTCCAAGTCCCTTGCTAGGACCACAGAGAAAACCAGGCAAAACCGGGATGAGGGGCTCAGTGCCCCCTCTTTCCTGGGGTTCGCCCCTGGCGAGGACCCCTCCGCCTCACTCTCCAGAAAGGAAGGCCGCTTCTCCAGCAGGATGGTCAACTGTCTTTAAAAGGAAGGAGCTGGGGTATCACATTCATGAATGAATGTGGGAAATGTAGGGTGCACGTGGCAGTTCTTTATATCTAAATTTATATTCCTTTCATCGGGAAATTAAAGAGGAAACAACCCAACCTCCAAAACAAGCTTTCTCTGAGTCCTGAAATAATGTTTAGTCAATGTTTAGCCATAGATGAGAAAGTGGTTGACACCTGCCAAGTGACTCCAGAGGAAGAGTGAATTCTGTATCACTAACGCCAAAATCTTCTGATTTACTGCACTGTTTATAGGCATTCAAAGTCAAAGACAGGAAGAGTTCGCAGAATATTCTTTTTAATTGTTATGTAAATGTCTCCGACTGACCCATAATACATGTGGAATCAGGGAAGGTGTAATTCACTCCAAAATACATGTTTACAAAATGCAAGACAGGTGTTTGGAGTTACTTCAAATGTACTAAAAAAAAAAAAACAAGGAAAAAAAAACAAGAAAAACACAACCAATGCATTACTCCTTTGAACAAAGAATACCACAGCGCGCGTGGTACTTAATTTTGGGAAAAAGAAGCGCACGTAATCACTTACATTTTTGAAGTAAAGGTTAATTTGCAAGCAACAGGAAGTTAAGACATGTAATTAACCCACAGGTACACAATATAAAAAATGGAAGGCAAAGACTAATGAAGGAGCTAGAGCTAGTGCAGAAAAGCTTGGAGAAATGACAAGCAGCTGAAATATCTCTTCTTTAGTGCTTTTCCTCCTTGAGCCATCACAGACAGAAGCTCTAGTCGTGTGTCAGACTGTGCCACAAGACAGTGTTACTCCAAGTGCAGCCCCTCCACCCGGGACTCACCCCAAACGAGAAGGGGTGATGTCCCACACCCCGGGAGAAGTACGGGCTTTGAGAATGCTCTGTCAGAAGCCTTAATAGCAACCTGTGATTGAAGGAACAGCCAAGCAGGTACTCATTTTCCAGTAATTCCTTTTTACTGTGTTTTCTAAATGCATCAGTCCGCCATGGACTGGGAATGGAAGGAGAAGAAGTGACTGGTCTTTCAGCACCGGCAGTTTGAGGGGCCCTGCTGAAGACCCTAAAATCTGACATTGCAGACGGCAAGCACTCAACCTCAAGTTACGAAAACGGATGAAAATTTTCCATTGGCCTGTTTGATCAATGTTTTCCCAATGCCGAAGCTGGTTTGGTCGACACAGAAAATGATGAGAGATGCTAGCAGTGATGGCTCTGTTAGCTTCGAACATGGATTCCATGCAAACCAGCATTTGGCTTTCACCTGTTGGTCTAGCCCACACTGGGCGAAACCTGGGGTGATCTCTGTGTTTGTTTGTATGTGAAAAGGAATTCTGAATGGAACGGTCTTCAATGGAGGAAAAAGAAAGTAATAGTTTTAATTATGGTGCTCAGCCAAATATTTATACATCATTAAGCACCAAAAAAATATGAGTGGCTAGGTGGAGTCATTTCTCCCCCATGCCTTACTATAAAGGAATGTGAACAACACACGGACCGCATTACATTCTCTACCTCTTCCTTATTTTTCTTTCACTATCTGTGGTTATAGCAATATTGCTTTTATCTTCTAAAAATATTTTAGGCTTCCGCTGCCTAGATGTTTTCCCCCTGGAGTCTGCTAGGAAGAGGTGTGGTTATATCCAATGTCTTTGTCATATACTGAACACATCGAGAAAATCAAAATATACATACATGTGTGCACATGATCACACACGTAAGCCCACATTGATAACCCACTCCGGAGACGTCCCACAAGCAAAATCCTCACTGACTCACTGTCTTGCCGCTGAGTAGAAAAACGGTATACCTGGGACCCTAAGGCAACAGTCTCATTTACCAATACCATATGTCTACTGGAATAAGACTTTTTCTCTCCTGCCTTGGTTACGCGAAGCAAGTCAGTTTCAAGTTCAACATGTAAGTGCAAATTTCACTAACTATGCAGGCACCGATATTGGGTGAGCCAAGGGAGGAATAGATGGCGAGGTGAAAACACGTCAACAGTGACTGGACCTGAGAGATCCCGTTAGTACACACCGAAGTCTGACCGGCATGGCTTATCTGATGACTCTAATATTTAGCCGTTGCTACCAATGTCCGGGTAAAATGCAGAGGGCAGGTAAGAAGCAGACCTCACGCTCGACACCACTGGAGGACGTGGACGGCGGGACCTGCCCCCAGATCTCCGTAAACAGGGCCCCTTCCCATCAAAGGCCTCTGTGGAATGGAGCCAGGGTTGTTTATCCTGCTCTCTTTTTCTATTAGGTTTACTTTCCCGATGTTAAACCCTGTCAACTTTACGGCCCAGAAACCTGTCTTGAGAATAGGGCTTTCTGCTTTGAAGACTCCTTTTAAGAAATGTCAAGGGGCAGTAAACATAAAATAGGATCCATAGCACCACCAATGACAACAAAAACAGGGCCCGAGCTAATCAGTCTCCTCCATAAAACACACACTCTGCCCCTCCCCCCGCCCCACAGTAGCAGCCCAGTGAGATCTGCTGAGAGAATGTAAGCACAGAGTCGGAAGCTACTGAAAAGAAAGAATGCCTGCTGCGTCCTCCCCTGGTGCCTCCTTCCCAGTCAAAGTGTTCCGGGAAAGAGTGTTTTATCGCACGCTGCTGTTCACCATAAGCAGGGCAAGTTTATTCTGCCTGGGGCCCCCGGGGGATCAGTGTGGTCACCTCCGCGAGTTCTCAAAGTGAAATCCTTCCCTTTCTTCCCTTTCAGTTTTCAGGCCTGGTCTCATGTAAAACAAGCCACACAGACACACAACATGTGTGCGCGGTAAAGCAGTACGCTCTCTCAGAACGGGAAGACAGGCCCCCAGTACTGGGACCACTTCAACAGAGCCCGAGGGATGGGTTATTTCCATTGCCTCCCAGGGACCTTCCCCCCATTGTAGCCTCTTAGGCCTAGCAAGGGGCTCTGCCCATGACTGGGGCCATTGCCAAGGCCACGGGCCTGCATCGACACGAGACCTTCAGAGCCCACTGCCTGCGGCGCTCTGCCCCGCCGGCCAAGTCCGTCTCGGCCCCTGCGGGAGGCAAAGGTCCAAATGAGACAGTCACCGAAGCACCCACCAGCTGTTTCCTGGGACAGAACGACACCAGCCGGGGACTTTTTTTTTTTTTTTAACTGAATTGGAATTTGTCAAAATTGCTACAAGTAGAGACTAGAGTGAGACGGCTGAGCCCCCTGGGCCTGAGCTCATCCCAGTAGCCCTAAAATCAAAGAGAACCAGAAAAAGTTCCGTGTTCAAGTCAGCTGCCCTCCCGAGGCTCCGCCCAGCAGGCCAGCTTTGAAAACGGGGGAGCTCGGCCAGTGACACTAGTCCACCCTGCGTATGTTGTTATTACTTCTAAATAACAATCTTCCTACGTGTAGACACACAGAGAGTCCTTAACATTTTACTCTGCTTTCTTTCTATGCACAACTTCATTTAGTATTCACAACAAATGTAGGAGGGGGGGGTAGAAATTATTATTCCCATTTTCTAAAGAAGAAACTAAGGCTCAGAATTGCTAAGTGATTTTCTGAAACCATCTGGCTCATAAGTAGAGGACTGAAAATAAAAGGCCTTGTCTCTTTCTGCTATCTTCGCCTTCAGAAGGCAAAAGCTTTACCTTTTTAGAGCAATAAAGCATCTCTCCTCTCTCCCCCATATTGCCCACCTTCTTAGGCGTGGGAAGAAAACAGCCACCACTTTCGCGGACCTAACCGATGCCCAGCAAGTCACACCGCCTGAATCAGTGGGCACTCCCACCACATGCCATTTCAATATGCCTTTCCCCTTCCTACCCAACGGCAGATTTGGGGAGCTCCCTGTGTCTAATATGGAATCGTAAGTAGCCAAACAGGAAGGCGTATAGGTGATGTTCCCTGTTTGCACACAGATTTCATTTGCGCTCCTCCGGCCTGACCCTTGAGGTTTTCCTGAACCACTCGCTGCCCCTAACATGCAGGTCTGTCTGTAACAGTTACCCCACCAGACTGCGGACCACCTCTTTGGACACTCCAGTTACGTTTTAGTTTTTCCTCTCTCAGCTTCACCAGAAGTTTCCTCTAAGTTATCCCTGTTTTAACGAGGCCAAATGATGTTTTGTCACCGGCAGGGCTTGGCGGTTTTGTTTTGTTTTGAAATCACCTTGCAGGTCCCTACCTCTCCGGGCTGTTAATGGGCATTTGGCCGGCTCTGCTCCTCCTCCGGCCTAAGCTCTCTCCCACACACCGACTCCTGCCGGCTTCAAAGGAGCCCAGTGGCCAAAGAAACACCCTGGGCTTAAAAAAATAAAACAACCAGCCTGCTGATAGTGGGGCTCTGCTCTCAGAGGACCAGGTGTCACTCACTGTGTGCTGCCGGCAGGGAATGGCCAAGGCCGTCTTTCTAACCCTGGTGAGGCGTCGCCTGCCCTCAGCACCCAGGAAGCACTGAATGAGCGCGGAACTGACTGCTATTATCCTATATATGCATTTGACAGAAACTTTACCAAGCTCGTTCTGAACATATAAATTGCTGGACGAGCAGAGGCTCAATGACTACTCAGAAATTTATCCTTTAATGGCATCTAAAACTTCAAAGCCAATTTTGTGACAATCATTGCAATTTTACTTGTTTGCGAAATTTTTCTCAACTAGTTTTTATGATATGCTGCCACACAGCAATGTAATATGCACATAAACACATGTCATCAAAGTGTGTAACTTCAAAGGTCAGAGTCCTCAAAGACAGCTACAGTGTTGTTGCATTATACATTTTTACTAGTACATCAGCCATTTAAGTTTATTTCTTCCCAAATTCTCCAACTTCCTGTATCCAGGTATTTAAAGTCTCCCATTTCCCCTGTCATCTCCTTCCCCATCACTTTCCTCCTAACATTCCACTTTTCACCTCAAGTGATGACGAAGCGTGACCTCAAGCCAGCATTTATTTCCTGACCTCCAAAATGAAAAAGTCTCAAAAAAAAAAAAAAAAGAGGAAGTTTTAGCAACTATTTTTGGACACCATAAACAAGGCTTATTTTTCCAGGGGAGAAGAATCCTTTAACCTACTTTGAGGACTAAAAAAATGGCTTGAACACATTGTGTGCAACGCTTTATCGTAAGATGGTGAAACTACAAAGGTCTAATATTTAAAACGCTACACTTTCATTCCCTGCCATTAACCATCGAGTCCAACAGTAACCTTAGAAAATATTTTCTTTAAAGAGAGAACAGATCATATGGTGCAGCGTCAGGTGGCTGTTCTTGTTACCGTGACTGCAGTTGCTGGGTGATAATTTGGAAAATGCTCCCCTGTAAGTCCTCTCTAAGGTTCCCTGCATCTCAGTATCTGCCCCCAGGACCACAGTGCAGCTGTTCGCAGGCTGGGAACAAGTCCACAAAAATCCAGGTCTTGTTTACATACCCGCCCCAGCACAGGGAAACCAAAAGGCCTAACTAGCTGTTGTCTAACCTGTTTTTGTGTTTTCTTTGCTTATTTCTTCCCAAGCTCTCGACAAACAGAGAATGGGTAGTTAAACACTTGGGACCAGTTACTCATCTTGCTTTGCAGTCACAGGGCAGGTCCAAGTGGCGCAGCAAGTAACTTCAAAGGACACCCCTAGTCTGGAGCCGATTCACAGTGGACAGAGTCCAGGCCTGAGGGCGCCCTTATAAAACTCACGAGGTGATTTCTTCATTCCCTTCCCCCCATTCTCTGAGCCCCACCCCTTCCCCCCGGGGCTCACACAGTAGCCAATTCCTCCTCTCTCATAAGCTAGAAGCCTTCTCTATTTGACCCTTATTTGCCCCTCTCAGGAAAAGGAAAACAGGTTAGGTCCCTGCACCAGTCAGTCCTTCCACTTCGTACTGACTCATTCTCTGCGTCCAAACACAAGCCACTTAGAGAAGTCATGTTTCAAGAGCTGCTTGGCCAAAGTAGGAGAACACATTGTGTAAAACCAAGAATTCTGAAAACATTTCTGATTTCTTTTCTCATCCCGCACACAAGAGCGTGCTTAGCCCACAGGTACCTTGAAATTGAATTTATAATACAGTTTCAAAATGAGGAATGAGGCACCCATGCTGTTTAGAAACACCCAAAAGGCTATCTGTTGCGTATATATATAGCTGCCATCTTCAGACAGAGTCACGTTTTCCCAGAGAGTATAGCTCCAGTTGTACTGAAAAATCATCATTTTTAATTACAGTTAAACCCTCCAACAAAGCAGGTTTGAATTGTACGGGTCCACTTATAACCAGATTTTTGAAAAATTAAATTTGCATATAAGTGAACCCATGAGTTCAAACACATGTTGTTCCAGGTTCAACTGCATTTTACATCTGTGGCCATTTGTCCTACAGATTGTTTCTTGAGCCTCTGACATTTTTGCCAGTCAAAGTGCACGCTTGCTGCGTTACCTACTCGTGGTGCAAATGTAGTAAAGGAAATTTCGGCCCTAGGGAAGCTCGTGCAAACTCTTCATTTCACCAAGATGCTTTCTCTTCTCAGATTCGGCACAAGTTTTTTCTGAATCTAAGTAACAGTCCTTAAAGGCCCTCCACGCCTGTTTGTCTTCCAATATCAGAGCATCTTTCTGCACATACATAAAACATTAAAAGCTTCGGTGACACATCCAAAGTCGCTCTAGGATGGGAACAGCTGCTCTTCGCAAGGGGTTCTGACACCCCCACGTGGGCTCTGGCGCACGGGCGTGGCTGTAAGGCGCTGTCCCCTTCAGCGTTCACTGCAGCTTTCCTTTTTCTTAATTCCCTTTTGATAAACGCACGCTTCGAACTCAAGCTCTCACCAGCTCAGTGCTGCTGCCCATTCCCTTTATTTTCTTTAGTTTCACAACAGAGTTAAACAACATGCTCTTCAGCTGGCACGACGCTGCAGGTGCTGTCGCCTGTTTCATTCCAACGATCTTCTCAATGTGAGAACAGAGAGGACCAGAAAATTTTAAATATCAAAAATGATGTGACTAGCCCCAGATCCGACAGGAATGGCAGATTCTGAACCAAAGTACCAGCTTTCAGGCTCTCACAGATGGGGCTGCTTCATCAACTTCTCCGTCTCCTGACTAGACAGTAAATGTAAATGGAACCTGAACCACTTAAAGAGGACAAGGGGGGAGGAGAGAAAGAGAGAGAAAGGAAGGTGGGGCGGCAAACCAATGAACAGTAAACTACTTCACTAGGAATTTCTTATTGCTTTTGAATGTGCCCCCATTTGAGTCAGGAAAAAGAATGAAAACACAAAACAAGACTCTTCTGCCAATCCCTTCCCTGTATTGTCAACTTCCATTTATCTGTGTGGCTCTAGCTCTTTTCGTAAAGTCAAGCCCTGAAGAGAGTTGCCGAGGACCCCCGCTACCTTGCCACTGAATAGTATTTTAGCTACTCACGCCTGTCGTGGCATCTCTAAGCCGAAAGAAATATCCTGTTAAGCAATATTTGCCTTGACAGTCTGTTATTTGAAGATTTTCGTTTTTTAATGTTGTAAATAATGCTGCCACAAGAAACTTTGTTCTTTACAATTATTTGGGGTTTTCTATGGTTTTAATGCTACAAAAAGTAAAGTCTTAGCTCTTTTTAATTACTGCAAGATTCTTCTCTGGATATAACACACCCATTTACAGAAACTTCAGCAAAGTGTAAGTAAAGATATTTTCCCACACTTTGATCAATACTGGGTTTAAAACTTCTGTTTACTTTGCTTCTAGTCTTCTAGGCACACAACTTCACCTTAAAGTTGTCTTAATATATGTTGCCTTAACTCCTAACCAGGGTGTGTGTTCTTCAGAGTGATAATTTATGGTCTGTACCCCATCCTGTGTAAACTGTCTGTCTCCTTCACCACGCACACAGCCTGTTTTTAAGCACTGAATCATGCCAGCTGGGAGAAGTGGTCAGAAATAATTGTTTAATTATAACTAACTATGTTACCAACTCTTTAAGACTAAAACCGGAATTTTCTTCTCAAGGAAAATTGGAAGTATTTAGCCTTCTGGAAAGGAGCCATGATCAATCATCAATACTTATTAACATGTCACACATGCAAAAGTGTTCATACAAAATTTAGTTCACACGGAATTTACCTGGTCAAAGGGAAGTGCCTCTTCCAGTCACTCTCCGCCACCCACTTACCATCCAGACAAACCCCAGTTCCCCCATCATGTCAGGACTGCCCACTCAGTCATCCAGGGTCCAATCTCATCACCTTCTTTGAAAGCTCCCCCTGTCATTCAGTTATTTCTACCTTCAAAACATACATGGGAATGGTATGCTTCCATTCCCATGGCCCCAGGGTTTGGGCTTTCCTCACTTCTGCCCAGACTAATGCACTTTCCAGTTTCCCATCTTTGCCACCACCCCGCCCCCAATCTGTCCTACGTGGTGCTACCAGATAAACCTCAGGCAGCACAGATCTGACCTTGTCCCTCCTACGCACGGAATTCTGTGGTGCTATATGCAAAGGCTAAGCCATATCCCTGCTGGTTCCCAACCAAGAAACCACATTTCCAGTAACATCTGTTTGTACCTCTGGTATTTATACGCTTCCACAGGAAAGGGAGTTTGCATTATCATCTTCATATCTTTGCAGTCTTCGAAAGATTCTAACTGTACCCAAAACAACTAACTTGAATTAGAACGTTTGTGTACCTACTTCATAGTACCTATTCAAACGTAATCTTTTTAAAAAAACAGTGCTTTAATTATATCTCCCATAGTTCAGTGCTCTCCACAGGGTAGAATTCCCACAAATAATTATTTAACAAATGACTAAGGAGTCCACAGCTCTGAATTCCATCCTGGATCCACCAGTGATGTGCTCTGGAATAAACCACCTAGAAACATATCAGTATTGAAAATGTCAGCTAAAGGAGGAGAAT
Source organism: Mormoops blainvillei (assembly GCA_004026545.1). NCBI lineage: Eukaryota > Metazoa > Chordata > Mammalia > Chiroptera > Mormoopidae > Mormoops > Mormoops blainvillei. The sequence goes on along the minus strand of PVJD01000996.1, from coordinate 299,784 downwards.
AATATTCAGAATACCCCCATCAATTAGATATCAAAAACTTATTATTGCATAAACACAAAATAAATAATAGAACTTCAGGTTAAGTTCTATTATCATATCATATCGATGATTGATGCCAGCCAAAAATAAAACATAATGATGGGCCACAGAAGAAATGTGTTACCAAGAGACTTACCTACCTATACATTTTCTAAAGAAATTGCACCTCCCAGAAATCTACTCCTTCTGAAATTGCTATCACAGTAAGGCTCAGTTTGCTTGACCAGATTTTAACCAAAAATAACAAGAAGAAGAATGGAACTCCCTTGTGCCAATTAGCTACACATTCTTCTTAACCCCAGCTTGATTTAACAGATGCTGCCTGGACTAATAGTAGAATTCCAAGATCATGCTCTTTCTTTAATTAGCTTCATGACCTTGCACAAGTCATTTTACCCAAGGAGTCTCTGTTTCTCCACCTGGGAAATGAGAGTGCTTGGCTCCGATCTTTCAGATTCCATCTAGCTCTAGAATTCAAAGATTTATACGATAAAAATAAGCTTTTTACGGACACATGCAACAGCGTGAATGACTCCCAAATGCATTACACTAAGTGAAGAAGTCAGACTCAAAAGGCCGCACATTCTCTGATTACATTCACATGACGTGCTGGAAAAGGCAAAATCACAGGGATGGACAGCAGATCTACGGTTGCTCAGGAAGGGCAGAGCGAGGGTTTGACTACAAAGGCGCCACACGGAGAACTTTGCTTTGGAGCGGGAGTAATGCAATTGTTCTGTATCTGGCTTGTGCTGCTTACCTGGTTCTATGCATTTGCCAAAATTCACAGAGCAGTATGCCAACGGAAAGTGAATTTTGCTGTATGTGAATTAAGTGATTTAAGGATTAAAAATCACATTTCTCCAAAGCCAGTGCAATTTTTGATGACATAATAGCCAGACAGTTTTCCCAAAAGAGTGAATACTGACCTTCTGTATTTGCTATCACCATTTTGTTCCAGGGCAGATGAACCAAGTTTATATCCAAATAATTTGCTGCTTGTTTCTGTGGGGTTATTGTAGTTTTTAATCTTTAGACAGACATTCTACGGACTCCTTTCTGTGTAGCTCATTTTCCTGTGTGCTACATCGAACAATAAAAAAGTAAAACGAACCCAGGTGGGAATGATTCTCGGGTTGCCCAGGCTGCCTGGTGTTCGTGGAATGTTAGAATGTGGTTATTACTCTTGTGATTCATACTTAAGAAATGAGACACCAACCACAGCCAACATGTAATTATAACATGCAATGTTCCAGGCACTGTTCTCAGGGCTTACCTACAGCCTTACTCGGTGCTACAGTAACTCTTTCAGCTTTCAGAACAACTCCGAAATGGGTTCTATTATTCTTCTCATTGGGCACTGGAGAAGCTTAACAAGCAATTTCTCAAGGTCAAGTGGCTAGTAGGTGGTAGAGTCAGAATTCAAACCTAGACAGTCTAACTCTTACCACATATCTAAGACCCGGCATAGAAAAGCTTCATTTGAAAGAACAATTTATTCACCTCTTCTTGGAGAGTCCACAGCTACTACAATGTGGTTCCACAAATTCTCCGAAGGCTTTCTTCATTGGACAAAAAGGCCTTTTCTTTTTCTTTTTCCCCTCTTACTTTATATACTTTTTTATTTTATTTTATTTTATTTATTTTTTTCCCCATTACCATTTAGAAAGGCCTTTCCTAAGTGACAAGCCAGCACCTCCATCTCTGCCTGGTCATTTCACGAAGGCTTGTGCACAGAATAAAGCCCTACATAAGTGACTCTTCACAATCAGACGCAGGTGCGCCTGCACGGACCCTGCGAAGCTGGCCATAGCTAGCAGTGAGCTTGTCCTAAGGCCTCCCAAGACTGGGTGAAAGCAGGCTGAACTTCTCTACCTGCCACCAATAAGCACCTACCTTTTCCTTCCATCATTTTGCTGCTTTACGTAGGTTTGGGCCCTCCGGGTACAGACACGCCCCCAAACAGATAAATGCCTTGTCCTAAAACGACCAGCTCTCCTCAGAAGGCAAAGGAGGCTGTTCGAACCCTTCCAACCAAAGGGATGGTTAGCAAAAAGTGACCAAGTTGCCTGGGCTGAAGGACACCAACGGACCCATTAGACAGCACCTGGAAAGTACTGAGACCCTGAGAGTTTTGTATGAATGTGGCAGAAAGGCGCATTACACCCAGAGAAGGGGCTCTCAGCTAGCTCATGGCTTGTTTAGTCTGCTTATCTCAAGTCCAAGCTAATCATCTTAACAGCTGTTTATGACCAGGACAGGGTTCAAAGAAAGCAGGGTCTAGCCCACCCTGGGTTAGATCGCAACTTCCACTTTCCCCGATCCCCCCACCTTCCACAGGATATCAAGCTTCTCTTTATTAAAGCTCCCCACTTTAAACAAATAAAACAGCCAACCATAGTTTTATTTATTTCCTGTCTGTCTCTTCAAACCTGACTGTAAGCTCTGAAAAGAGCAGGGCTCATGTCTATTGTTCATTGCAATATCGGACTAAGAGATCATTTTGGGAATAAAACTTAAAAAAAAAAATCTGAGATGAATGGACTTCACAGAGGGAGAGATAACAACTGAGAGTTTAAGGCCCTGCTTGTAGACACCAAGACCGTGTTGCTGAGAGTTAACAGGTCCCTCCTTCCTGCAAGGGAGCTTTTAGGAAATCTTCCAACCAAATCAACTATCAGTTTACCAGAACCAAGAGCATAAATTTCCAATATTCTAACTGAACTGGAGTCGGGGCGTGGGGAGGCAGCCAGCAAAGCCATCCCTCCCAGGCCGCGGAGGACTGACTGCCGCCCTTCAAAGCAGAATCCGATGAGGAACCGGGAGAGGCATGTTAACCGAGAAGCTCTCCTCCAATTAATGTGTTATTGCTCCTTTAAAACCGAGAACAAACGGCCAGGCTGCTCGTGATCCGGGAGGCTGCAGAGCCTTAATTGTCACTTAGCCACTTAACTCCCCGCAGCATTGCTCACTCGCTCCTTGTGGTTTATCTCTCAGCCAATTACTGCTGTCATTTGCGTTTCAATGTGTGCCGTCAGGGGCCCGGGCCAGGGCACAGGGAACAGGCAATGCGGGCACAGGACCCTGGCGCCCAGCGGCTGGTGGTGCCCAGCCGGCACTGCTGGCGGCTTCGCGTTCTGATCACGGGCCCTCAAACAGGTTCCAGAAGGGATGGAGGCTCTTGACCACGCTCCGGTTTCGTTCTGAATCCGGGTCTCCACCGAGGCAACTGAACACAGAAATATCTGACTCTTACAAGCCCCAAGTCCATAATAATGATGGTGGTTATTCAAGCAGTAGGAGTTTTAGCCGCTGAGTGTGACAGCAGACCAGAGACAAATGGAGGACCTGGCAGGGCTCACTGCGATATGTTATCGTGAGGGCAGGGCAGGCGCAGTGGCCCAACAAGAAGCTCCACCTTAATTCAGTTCTCACCGCTCTTTCATGTACTCGGATTTTCCCTGCAGGCTTTTGTCCACCCATCGCGGGGCCCCAAAGTGTAGAGAACATGCGAGTTCTCTTAGGCAATCCTGAGTGGAAATATCTAAAAATTATATTTGTATCATATTGTCAAATTGCAGGCTTGTGGTAAATTTGTACTTAGTCACAAAATTTTACGTGGGGGGGAAAAAAAGATTCCTTACAGACATGACCAGATGTGAATTTTTGTAATTAAATCCGAAAAAAAAAAAATTTTTGCCAGATTTTTAATTCTGAAAAGCTGCCCTGTCTGGTTGCTCACTGGGTCCTAACGACAAAAGTAAGGGCTCGCTTTTTGAAATGTTTTGATTCCCCAGCCTTCCTGGATCAAATCTACACCGCTGTTCACGGCGTTACCCCAGGCTTTCATTCCAGAAGGCTAGAACCTTCCCGGTCTGCAGATGAGGCGTCTTCGTTCAAGCGTACTCACCTTGCCCGAGACATCCTTTGGAAGACATTCAGGCTTCTTTAGGGATATAAGCACACATTTAAGGGTAAACCCTGACTATGGGTTTACCCGTAGAAAGGGGAAGGGTGAGAGGCTGAGGAGCAGACCAGGGCTTTTATGACCGGGCTCCAGCCCAGTGGACTACCGTCGATAGCAGCTCCGAAGGGCAGCGGGAGCCCACGTGGAGGGCGGGAGGTCAGCTAGCTGGGTGTCTGTCTGCACCTTCGCTTCCCCAGCTCAAGAGCAGTGAGGTCGTGCTGCTCACCCTGCAGTTAGCAGCAAGCTCCCTCTGACATCCCCTCCTCTGAAGTCCCAGCAACCGCAGGAGGAGGCCAGCAGCTGGGACAGAGCCAGCCGGGGGAGGCCTAAAATAAGACTCGACTTCTCTGCCAGTGAGCTTCGCAGGCCTGATGATGTAACATGCCGTCAGTCCCATTTGCAGGCAAGGTTCCTGAATCCCAGGATTTCATCCAGGTAGGGAGGCATCTGGGCGGGGGAGGGCAAGGGAGGATCTCTGAGGATGGGCCTGTCCTCCCACTGTGTGCACAGAGCAGGGCTTTGGTACCTTTGGCGAGGTCCCAAAGTCACTGTACATCTCATCTTGGACTGCGCAAAGGAGAATTGGCCTAGCTATAGCTAATTGCCATCCTCGGGCTACGTGCTCCCCACCGCATACCAGAGAAGGGAATCTGTTCAGTGCATAACGAAAAAAAAAAATCATAAGTCAAATAAGGCTCACCAGGGGCCATCAATGCGGACCAGCCACAGGGCAGGTGACTCAGAGGGCCCCGCACTCATCTTCTCTCGGGCCTTCTAATTAAGAAAACCTTAAACTTGGAACCAATTTGCTCCTTTCTTGCTCCCTTCAGTCATGGCCCTGACCTATCTCTGATGCAGAGAGAGCACTTCAAAAGATGGAGAGTAGTTGCGAAGATAGCTGGTGGCCAGAGGGTGAACTTCCTAATTAAGGACCCACACAAAAGTAACTTTCTCTTCCTTTCGGCTCTTTGTGTTTTTTAAAATGCTGCTTCAAGCTGAAGGAAAGATACTTGAGTATCTTCCCCGGCCCTCCCTCCTCTCTCTCTGTGTCTCAGCTGATCAGTCTGGGTCATGAAGTGTGCAACAAATGGTTCTTTTTCTTTTGTCTCAAAGCCAGAAGTTACTTTATACAGAAACAAGTTCCTATTCTTGGGCTGTCCCCTGTGAGTGGCAGCCCCGTGGAAGTTTGGAAAGCTGCCGCTCATTGCCAAGAACAAGATCCAGGCCAATCCACGCAGGCCATCTGAGCCCACCTCCACGGAGGAGCTGCCTCCCACAGCCTGGGCTGCTGCCACCAACTACCCCAGGAGCTGCCCCTGTGGCCCCAGGCGGAAGCCCCACCTTCCTCAAACAATGTCACCGTCCCTGCAGTTGGGGGGCAACATGCCTGTCTTTGATCCTTTTTGTCAGATTCCATTTTGACTGAATGGGAAGGACCTTTGCTATTCCTGGCACGCTCAGAGGCTCTCTCCAATGTTCACAGAGCGCACCGGTGGGACCTCCAACCCCAGACGCTCCGACACCACACTGACAGCTCAGCCTGGACCACCAGGGCTTCTCTACCGATGGGCCAAACCGGCGTGTCCAAAGCTGCATCTATTATCTTCTCCAAGGTGACCCTTTCACCTGTGACAACCCCTGCATGTGGGGCAGGCTGGAGGTCACACATCACTGCTTCCTGCCCTCAGCTCCTACAGCCATCTCTCCAGGCTTCCTAAAGTTGACTTCACACGCATTTCCCAACGTCATTTCCCATCACCCAGAGAAAAAGCCAGGACCCTAGTTCAGGCCCACACCCATCTTCCTCATTAACTCCCAGCCAGGAGGGACCTAATACAAAAATCTAACTCCACCATCAGGTGTCCCTCTGCCCTGCCCAACCCCTCCCCCTGGCCAAACCCCTCAGCATGACATTTGGGAACCTGCGTTCCTCCCCATTGTCACCAGGTCGCTGGCTGTTGCTGGACCCGGGCTGAGCACCTGCCCCACCAGGAAGCTTCCTGCCTCCCTGCTCTGCTCAGGCTCCACCCTCCCCGCAGAACTGCCGCTCCCGCCCCTCACCCGGCTAATCTCTACGGCTGTGTCCAGGCAGCTGCTTTCTTTGCTTTTCCTCCCCCTCCAGGCTGCGCTGTGATGTGCCGCTCCTCTGGGCCCCTGATGCTGACGCACATTTCTGTCACTGTATCCCGTTCCTTAAGGTCAATGGGGGCCGGTGGTGGTGGTGGGGGGGGGAGGCTGTGTCATATCTTCCTGTAGGCTCGTAAGCTCTCAGCAATTGGCATCCTGCATTAGTACCCTGAGATTCCTGGCTAATGCCATCTATTCCCACAAAGCAGTCAATATCTTAGTTGAACTAGATCCATCTCGGCGTTACCTATTTAAAGATGACAGACTCCTAGATACCAAGGATCGTGTCTATATAACGTGTTTTGTCTGGCAATTTATGTTCTTTGGGTACTTAATAATGAGATGGGGTTGAAGATGACGATGACAATGACGTGAATCGTGACAGGGAATTGGAGATGATTAGCCATCCTTTCATTCTCTGAGGCTGTGCAGTTGCTTAAAACAGTACACGATGAGTCAGAGAATGACAGCTCACTTGTCTTCAAACCTTAACTAACCAGAACACAGCCTGGAACCCCAGTCAAACACATTTGCGAGAAGCCAAAATATCAGAGCGTGCACACCTTAGAGCTGACAGAGGTAACTCTTTAGGGGTCACCTGGTCTGCATTCAGACCCCGTTTGTTCTTGCCTTAACTCCACCTTTGGTAATCTGTGCAATCTCATTCTCTAGTTCCAGCAGGTTAGATGTAAAATATAAGGCAAGGGGAGATGGAAAGAGGACCCTGGGGACCAACACAGTGGGGCAGGCGGTTCAAGTGCAGAAGAGGAGATGAACTTTAAAAGAACCCAACAACATACCCAGCAGTTGGGGAACGTTTCGCATTTAGGGACAAGAGTTCCACACCTACGAGCAGATCCGAACAACATCATCTCACGAGAGAGGAACAGTATTTACTCTCATAACAGTGACTGAGAGAGTGAGAGAGAGACGAATTCTGTCCAGCTTCTCTACTGGAAGAGAAAAGGAAGTGTAGAATATTTTCATAATGTCTATCAACTCTCTTTTTAAGTTTGAGCTTGGCAATTTTGCTGCTGAGATACCTGACAAAGGAGCCATGGCTGAACATCATCCAACATGGAGCAAACTGTTAAGTAACCATGTCCCAGTCCTTGCCCCGACAACAAATTCCGACCTGAAACAACTGACACCCTAGAGAATTCTCACGTATGTGGGCTTTATTCTAAAACACAGTGAAACAGCAAATTCTATATACCAAAAACCCCCCCCCCAAAACAACAACAAAAAAACCCCAAACTACCAAATATAGCATGTCCCACACTGCCCCATCCACACAAAACACTAATGGACTAAGGTTTAAATTCAGGTCAAGAGCACAGCAGATGCATCTATTTCAAGGGAGGTTCTAAGTCTAAAACAATTTTCTCTTGGTCTTGATGACGCTCTCTCTGTTCCTCTCTCCTACTGCCTTTTACCACCTCGTCTCAGACCCTCAAACGTCCAGGAGCAGCTTAGAGGAGGGAAAAGGTGAAGAAGAGGTTTTGTTTACTTTATGCCAGTCACGTGGTCATCATTTCCTTAGTGGTTCAGCAGGTTCAACCCAGGTAAATCCAAAGAAGGGAGGATGAGAGATACCTGGTTATTTTTCACAAAAGACAGGAGTTTGAAATGGTATTGAGAGAAAAGGCTATTGGATTAGAAAATACTACAGGAGAAACCCTTTTAGAAACAGGATATTCCAAGAAGGAATGGACAGAGGGGCAAGTTAGGGTGGAGTGAATCCTATGAACAGTATGAAGGAGTTAAGTAAAGAGGATGATGGGAAAGGCACTCAAGTTTGGCCACTTATCTGACTGTTCCTGAAAAACCGGAAATTTCACCACTGTATCTCCTGGCTCATGTTTTCTTCCCTTCCTGGTGAGGAGGGGAAGTGAACGCTTGGAGCAAGGTAAGAAAAATTACTACACTATTCCCAATACTGTGTTTCTACCAGATGTTTCCAAACTGGCAGAGGGTAGAGAGCATTAACCAGCTGTCGCCAATTGGTCTGGCATTTTGTCAACCCACTTCCATTACGAAACTCGTGTTGAAAATAACATTTTTAAAGATAAAAACCTTCAAGCCATCCATATTTTTTTCCACAACAGCTAACAATAAGGTAGCAGACCTGAGGGACCTAAGCACTAGTCATTCATTTATTCACCATTTATTGAACACCTATTATGTGCCCGGTCCAGGAAGTTCTTAAGAGTTCTCTCTCCTTTCCAAATTGAAGTAAATTCTATTTTCGCACATGTAAAGGGTGTTGATTTACACCCAAACAACATGCTGATAAAGAATGTAACTGTGTAGTACACTCACAGGGCAAGGATTTGCAAGCTCTACAAATCCAGGTGTGACTTCCAGTTGTATCTGATGCGAGGTGCTCGCCCTGGGGCAAGTCACTTAGCTTCGCCAGGTGCTGACTGCTGCATCTGATGAGTGGAGGGCTAGGTTTCACTGATACATGAAAATTAATTGAGAAATCAGATGTCAAGCACCTAACGGAACCCGGCCAGGGCGCCTAAGCAATCACTCACTCAGTCAACAGTGAGCATCTACTACAGGCGGGCTCTGTTCTAGTCCTGGAGCCTGAGCAACAAAGGAGAGAAGCGAGATCCCTCTGCTCTCCCTGCCACCCCTCGCCAGGCCTTCCGTCCCAGGGCCTCTGGAAACCTGTGAAAAGGAGACAGTGGATGCTCGGTCCCGATCCTCCAAATGCCACTCATTTCAAATCCCACTGTGATCTGCATCGAGAACGGCGTTTTCAACTGAGATCTGACCTGCGGCCGTGAGCCCTGAGCCCCGGGTGCAGAGGTCCCGTGGCTCCTGCCTGGATGGGAACCCGAAGGCGGAGGGAGCAGCCCACACCCTGGCCTTCGGCATTTGGGCAGAAACAGAATTTAAGGGACAGAGTTTGTTGACCCTCTTACCGTTTTGCTGTTAAAACGAGAAAGGTGACTTAATTTCGGTGGGAGGGAGGGGCCGTACAAAGGAAGTTCCCCAAGGGACTGCCATCTTGTGTCTCTGATTCTGACTCATTTTCCCTTTTCCTTCCCAGCTCTCCCTGATGTCGTGGTGTGTTCCCTGTGGCACAATCGAGCCTTTGTTTACAAGATGCTAATGTGCCATAAAACCAGTATTTAGGCCAAGAATAGTTTATGCACAAAAAAGGGTATCAGGTAAACTAACATGAATTGTGTATTTTACTTTCTTGTCTCTAACAAGTCAACAGAATTGGTCAATTAAAGAAACTAGCTTAAAACTTTGTGTTTGGAAACTATTTCAGGTTGGAAGTGTGTAACTGACACACACTCACATACATACATTATACAACTCAGGGGCATTTTTGACAGCTTGACACAAAATTCTGTGTTCTCTATTTTTATTACTGGTTTACCCATCCACCTAGTCTCACAAGAAATTTCCAGTTATTTTCAACTGGTGAGGCAATGAGGTTTTGTGGGAAGTCATAGATGCTCTGTAGCCAAACACACTTGGCTTTGAATCTCAGTCCTACTCACTTCTAGCTATCCAGTGTCAAGGAGATTCTTAAATGTCTCTAAGCCTCAGGGATCCCATCTGAAAAAATGGATCGTTGAGAGAAATAAATCAGATACAGGACATACGCGGACTGTTCGCACATAGGTTAAGCATTCAGAAAAAGTTGTGCCACTAATCCCTCCTCCAACATGTCACATGCAGAGCCCATCTCTCCCATTCTGTTGCCCAGCGCCAGCTCTCCTGGACTAGCTTCTGCCCTCTCACTGGACTCTGGGCCTCTCATCCGCGATCCCTCCGATCCGTTCCAAACCTGCTATTAGAAATAGCGCCCGACTCAGACATTTGAGCACGGCACTCCTTTGCCACAAACCCTTCTATGGCGATTACATTCAGAAGAAATCTGCATTCAGAGCAAAGTCCACATGTCCCCAACCCATCTGCTCAGCCTCCCTCCCGTGGCCACTACGACTCTGCCCCCTGAACGATCGCAGCCCCCACATTCCAGGCTCCCAGCCATTGTTTGCGGAGTGCGCCATCTGCTCGGCGCCTCCCCTCTCCCTGCCCCTCCTCCTGGTCGCCGTCCCCACTCCACCCCCTCCCGTCTGCAGAGACCACCAGCCTCCTCAAGGCTCCGCTCAAAGGTCACTTCCGCTTTGAAACCCTCTCTGACAGCCCTCGCTGACTCAGACCTCCACTCACCTTCCTCAAGTTTACGACTAAAGCTTTGTTTTCTACAGTTATCTAAATCCATGATGGTCCTCCACTGAATTGTGACTTCTTCCATGATAGAGACCAAATTTTATGCATGTTTTTCTCCCAAGTTTTATCATTCCTTACAAAAAGAGGTAGAACCGAAGGGTAAATATGGGGCGAGACATTCCCAAGGTGCTTCAAATTCTGTGAAAAGAAAATGAAAATGCACTGGAAATTAAGTCTTGGGTATAAACACACACACACACACACGCACGCACGCGCACACACACACACAAGATTTAAAACCCCAGCAAACCACAACGGTATATGCCATCTGTGACAGAGTAAAAATGGCCACAAATTCTTTGATCCTTCTTCCACTGACAGGTGAGTCTATTTCCTTCCCCTTGAATATGAGCTGCCTGTAACCGTTTTTAACCAACAGAGTGACATTATGCCATTTCCAAGCCTAGCCTTTAATATGACTAATGGCATTGGCCTTGGTCTCTTGGAACCCTGAGCCGCCCTGTGAGAAATCTGATTAGTCTAGTAGAGAAACCTCACGGAGAGGCCCTGAGTCCACACGGAGAGGCAGAGGGCCCCAGCGGACACCAGCCTTCCAGGTGTCCTTGCCAAGGAACCAGCCAGGTGAGTAAAGCCAGCCCAGACCAGCCATTGACTGAATACCTCTGAATGATCCAAGTCAATGCTGCGTGGAATAAAAGAATCGCCTAGCTGAGTTCTGTTCAAATTCATGATCAATAAAATCACAGGTATAATTAAAGGGTGGTCGGTTTAAACCACCAAGGCTTAATGTGGTACACTAGCAGCTATAGGTACCTGGAGCACCGCCTTAATCAGTGTCCTAGCCTACCTAACAGAATACCTTTCCTCCAAAGGGAACACTTCTTTCATTCCATGACAACCATGAAAGGTTGTCAGCAGATAGAACAGTTGGGGGAAACTAATCTTAACTTAAAGAAGTGTGCATCAGACATTACACATGTGCATCACAACCCCAGCTGCCCTGGGGCCTGGTACACCTCTCCTCCCCTCAACCAGGCAACCAGCAACTAGGGGGCACCTCCCACGTCTCACGCTGCACCTGTATCCCCCAGTCAATACTCCCTGTTCAAGTATTTGATTTGTGGACTAACCACTGTAATAAAGGGCACTGTGTTACAAAACTGGGAAGTATAGAACCTTAAGCTCTGTTCGTTGAGAAGGGAAAAGACAGACTCATCACTAATATTTGGACCAATGTACTTAAGAGATAACTTCAGGAACAGCCAAGTAAGAACACCGTGCAGGAAGTTGGGAGGCTCTGCAGCCCAGTCTTTTCCCACCCACGCCTCTCGAGCATGTGAGGAAGAAATCTTACTGCCGTCACCTGTCTAGCTATCAGATGGCGAGAATCATATCTGATACCCAAAGGCAGTGTAAGTCAGAAGTAAATAAAGTTATGGATTGAAAGTATCTTCAGTTCCTTGGCCAAACAATGCTGGGTAAACGCAAGTTACTATCATTATTTTGTGGATACGTGTGACATGTGACTCTAGTATATAATACAGCCTCGATTAGTAGATGTGATTCCATGTGCGGGGTCAGCTGAGCATTTGTTTGGAATTTACCAGATTTCCCTTTTATTGTCTTTAAGGTATAGCAAAGAAAACAACGCTAGAATGTATGGAGAATGAACTCAATGAACTTGTGAAGGAGGCATAGCCTGCGTTGGAACTAGAAAAAACAATCGTCTCTTGCCGTAAGGCTGGGTCTTCTACAAAACATCGGCCAGGCCAAATGTGCTGTAAAACTCAAAACGTACAGGGTCGGCAAAAGTAGGTTTACAGTTGTAAGTAGGCAAAACACAAGAGCTTATGCTTGCATTATTATTCATTTATTAATCACTGTATTATTTTCCATACCAACAACTGTAAACCTACTTTTGTCCCACTCCGTATATACATAGCGATTTGTGTTGTGTTGTTATAATGCTGAGCATTCGGCAAAGAGCCTGGGCTATTAGAAGATGAACACTCGCCTGCCCTCGTGGGTGTTAATTCTTTCACACATGGGTGGCAACTACTGAGGCACTGTGTTGATTGCATTATGTCACTTCTCCAACAACCCTAAAACAGAGGAAAGGCTTCTGACTCTGTCTTAAATATAGATAAGGAACCCACAGCTGGAAAGGTTTTGTTATTCTCCTGTGTTAGTTCACTATTGCTGCCATAATGAAATACCACAGACTGAGTGGCTTAAACAACAGGAATGTATTTCTCACAGTTCTAGAGACCGGAAAACCAAGCTCGAGGTGCTGGCAGGTTTGGTTTCTCCAGAGGCTTCTCTCCCTGGCATGCTGACAGCCACCTTCACACTATGTCCTCACAGGGCCTTTCTCTGTGCAGGCGGACACTGCTGCTGTCTCCTCCTCTTGTTTTAAGTGCGCTGATCATACTGGATTAGGGCCCCACCCTTTGGCCTCATTTAACTTTACTTGTCTCCCTAAAGGCATTATCTCCAAATACAGTCACAATGGGGGTTAGGGCTTCAGACTATGAATTTTGGGAGGACATAAGTCAGTCCACATCTCCCCAAATCACGAAGCCAGTCAGTGGTAGAGCTGGGGTGTGCATCCTGGCCTCCTGCCACCACTTAGGATCCACCCAACTGCTGTCTGTAGTGGGTCTCGGGTCCACCATCTTGTCCACAGAAGACGGCCATGGGATAGCACCCACTACACAAAGCAAAGGGAACGAAGGCCACAGGAAGGATGTAGAGGAGAGAGGAAGCTGAAATGCAGAAAGGTAAGTATAAAATCCAGAGAAACGGACCCTTGGCAAAGCTGGAAATGTAGTTCACACCCAAACCTATTCTTCCACAGCAGGAGTCCTCTCCCCACCCCCGCAATGCTGGCTCTGTTGGGACAGCAGGGAAGCCCCGCAGCTTCTCAATCAGTAAGGAAAGCCTTGGGGACCAGCGCCTGCTCCCCTACAAGAAGCCATTGGCAGGGCGCAACCCAATGACATGCTTTTGGCAAAACTACAAGATAAAGTACAATTCAATTTTTTCATCACAATTTTTGTAACCAAAAAAATTTCAAAGACCCTCTTGTGGCACTATATAGGTCATAAATGCAATTAATAAAGATTATGTGATTAGCTAAAACATGTTAAATCCAAAAAAGCAAGACATGCTTTTCTCTTTCTCTCAGATAATGCAAGGAAGCATCCTATATTTATAAAGCACGAGCTTTCAGCTATATTGGATTTTCCTTTAAAAAGAACAATAATTTAAAGTGGCTGCTAGCAGAGAATTGTTAGGTGCACTTAGATGGATATTTGTGTTCTGAAAATCTTAATCGGAACTCTTTTATTATTGTTGTTTGTGTCTGTTTGTTTTGGTTTGGAGGGAGGGCTGAACTTCTTTTGTGCTGCTGAAATTCCGGTTCCACAGAAGATTAAACTGGCATACTGGAGATGCACCTTTATAGAGAGATTTAAGACAGGCTGACGTATTGTCTTAGGAGTCTGTGAGAAATGAAAATGGTTTTCCTCTGTGAGTCGTGCTCTTACAAGTATGAGACACAGAGGGAGCAAGATGAAGCCGGTGCTGCCCCCACCCCACTGCTCTCATGGAGGAGGCAGAACGGCCAGGCCTTCTGAGCTGGCCCAGGACACGGCTGCTTCTGCACCATCTTCAGCACGTCAGCGACAACCATGTGACACACCAGAGAGGCAGTCTCAGCTTCCCCACAGCAGAGGCCAAATTTCAGTTTACAGGCCGGCCCATTCTATGGTCAGGGAATGGCTCAAACAAGAATATTCTCCACGCTTTTTCTCCCCGTAAAGATCCAGCATGCGGTGGTACATGCACACGAATGAGTAGCCTCTGTTCTCAAAGAGAGAAATGTTCATTGGGTACTAAAAACTAAGACTATAGTACCTTAAGGGCAAGAAGTAAAGCATCATTATAAAACTTTTCTTTAACCAATCAAAAGAATTTAAAATTGTATGTATATATTTTAGCATATATATTTCAACAGACTCTTAGTGACACTGTCCTCATCTGAGCTATTGAGTGAAAGCCACTTCACCCTTTCTCTCTAAACCTTCTGAGTGGCTATAGAGGATGTAGGACACCAACATGAGGAGGAAAAAATAACCCTGATATCCCGCCAGGCTCCCTGCTTAGCAGGGCATGTTCCAGAGCCCTCATCCTGCAGGTCTTTGATGACGTGAAGCCCTCCACCCCTTCTGAGCCATCATACCAGCACACGGCCTCCTCGCTGGCGCCTGATTTGTGTCCTATCACGAAAGAGATATTGTGTAAAATAAAATCCTTTTCTTCTAATTCACATTTTTTGATAAAGCATTTTATTTTGAACTGGAGAAAAAGCCCTTTGAAATGGTGATCAAAACACCACGATACTAACTTAACCAGTGACACTACATGATCACGGTCTTAGCTTGACACGCCACTCCCAGGCCTGTCAAGTCCATGCCTCCTGCTCTACACTTTCAGGGCTAAATTAAGGGCAGGTAAGTGTCAAGGGCCCCTAATGAACCTCTCGGTACCTTGTGGAATGAATAACAAGAATTAAACACGAAAGGACAGAACAGGGCGGCCCTCCTCTGTTGGACAACACAGGATTATTCCCTACAGGGCATTTCCAAGTTAGATCTCATCCATTCTTCTCATTCACAAAGACTAGTATTGATAAAGTATAACAAACAGCTGCCTGCTTAAAGAGCTTAACTGACAAATGAATAAGTAAGCACAGAGCTCTGAGAAGTTGCTTGCGGGGAATATAACGGAAAAAAAATGAGACCCTGATCCATAGTCCGGTCAATATGCCCACGACACATCAAACGAGGGATGGAGATGCTGTCCGAACGAGTGATGGAGATGCTGAAACCCTGCGATCCTGGTGTGCAAACACCTAATGAAATATCTAGGAAGGTCTTTCAGTCCCTGAAAAAATTATAACGGAATATGAGGTGGCTACAGTTTTACAAACTCAAAAAAGATTTAAGATGAACTGGCATGTTTACTCCACCTCAATGCTCCTAATCCCATCCTTAAGACTCCTTACTAATAATCCCATCACTCCGCATTATGCTATGCCACTAGGACAGTCATCCTAAAATGAAGGAAGCATTTGTCATCTTTAGTTCGGGATATTTCTTCATAAAAATGGATTTTTCTTTAAAAAAATAAAGAAAAAAGAAACCCTTCTGAGACATGTAAAAAAAGGGGGGAGAAGGAAGCTCAAATTAATTTTCCATTTCCTGTTGTTTCCCAAAATCTTTCTCTTGATTAGACATTTCCTGCTTGGAGGCGAAGGTGGGTTGACTAATCCTTCTCTTCAGCCCTGCCTGCCCCTGATACATTCTTTCTCTTCCAATTGCTCCTGACTGTCATAAGCCCTAATTCTGGTCAATGTGTTCACAGCTCTCCAGAGTAAATTTTCTTACATCATACACATGGTAAATTGTTATATGCACGAGTCTGAGACATCCCAACCCGACAGAAGTACACGTTTGTGTGTGCACGCATGCATCCATAGAAGAGCAAGCCGTGAAAGTCAAGAATATTCTTTATGCGACTGGGATCTTAGACTCCAGTTTCTTTGTCCAAAACAAACAAAACAAAACGAAACAAGAATATTGGTCCTTCCAAACACCTCTAAAGTGCCTGGATTTGAAACCTCATGGTAACGAACTAGTTTGGTGGGACACAGAGACGGACTCCCACCTATACTCCCTGGCATCACAGCTTCACCTTTTGGTTGATCGTTGGCCAGGGCCTTCTGAAAATCACTGACCAACAATCACAGCTTGAGAACAATCCATTATTCTCCTTTTCTGACTTAAAATAGACAAGGCTTAGCAAAATCCCGACATTAGTTTCTAGAATGAAATCTATGAATCAAGGTGTTAGGTTTAAAAGGGGTGGTATCTTTATGAAAACAAGAAAACAAAAAACAAGAGAACTCATAAACATTACTGAGTGGAGGACTAAAATCTCTATTATGTATATAAATTACATGATGAAGACATGCTGGTCGGTGGTTAACACAAAGATTAAAAGACTAAAGCTGAGTCTAGTTTTCAATCGACAACTTGGCTTAACACCGAAGATCCATCAAATATGGCGTCCTTTGAATGCGCAAATCTTTCTCATCTTCATTGTTTAAATTATTTTTCTGGGACTGATAGGGACCAGACTCTTTACCTATTCTACTTAATGACTCCTTTTACTTAGAGTCTCAGATTATGGATTGAAAAATGCCTCTTTAGGTGAAGAAGAGAGCCTTCAACCAGAATGACCAAAAAAAAAAAAACCCAAAAAACAAACAAATGAAAAAAAAACAATGGCAAGGGGAGCAATAATACTCTGAAAAAAGAGAAGGCTCACTGAGGGAAAATAGAAATTAAACAAAACAAAGTTGGGAGAACTACCATGCACGTCAATAATCTATAGCTTGTAAGAACTTAAAAGGCAACAGTCACAGTCTTGGGACCCCAAAGCACCTATATAGCAAAAGCTGTGCTGGGCTATCCTATGCTAACTGCAGAGAATCACTTTCTGCTTGTCCCCTTTCCCATCCCTCAGCTGACTCACAGAACCCAATACACAGCCCGCCATTCCAGAATGTGCCAAAGTCTCGTTCTTCTGTGTCTTGAGTCATGCTCTCCCCTCAGCCTGGGGTTCCCTTTCCTCTTCATCCACCTTCAGGTGATCTATTCAACCCTTAATAACTAGGTCCTCCATGAGCTCCCCTTGGGAGTTAGATGCCCCCTGATTGGTACTTCTTGGTGCTTACATCTATTATAGCGCTTCACAAGCTGTATTATAATTACTAAATGCTTCCCTGGGTCACTAATGAAACTCTGACTCCTTGAAGACAAAGCTGATCTTGTATTTTTCTTGTACCACATGGTGGAAAAAAGTGCAGAGAGTCTGAAGTCAAATATTTGATTCTTGGCGCTGTCAAGGTTCTTCTCTGTGAAATACTAATGGTATACGTACCTTTCGAAATTACTGTGAGGACTAAATAATTTAATTACCTAGCACATACTAGGTACTCAACAAATGTTAGAACTCCTTCCTTTCGAACAGAGGTACTAGCAAAATACCTACCATTTACTACATCTCCAACACATGTGTGTGAGTTAAATGGAATTGCTATAAAACTGATCATTATACGTCAATGGCACTAAAGATAGTTTTACCTACTCTTGTTGGCTTAGATTTTGATACTGAAGACTATGCCAAAGAAGATGTCCCAGGTAAATCGTCAGCAGCTAGGACCACGCTGCCTGACTCAGGGGCCCACCAGGAACGACCCATTGCCTCACCTGTTACGTATGCCTGACTCAACAATGAACAGACTGTCTGGGCTGGGGACATTGCTTTTTAAACTTCTCAGTACCCCTTGTCCTCAATATTAACACAGAAGTGGAAACATGCATGGCTTTCTTCTTCCTATTTACTGAGATAATATGATTCAGTGAAAACTATAGAGCTAGTTTCTACTTCTCGACACAAGGTGCCACACATACACACACGCAAGTTATAGCCACTGTTGCTTAGCACTTAAGGGCTTCAGTTCAAGACACTGATAAATTTTTAAGTTGAGACTGAAGGCATCAAGAACAGAGAAGAGGGGAGAAAAAGAAAAAAGGAAAAGGATGCTAACTGCTTGACAAAGAGGAGCCTCTCCACATTTGAATGCATCCTTCTGCATTTAAATCGAGTTAGTCCAATGTGCATAACTGAATGTAACCCGTACTGGATATAACACTTAGAGCGCTGTCTGAGAATCCATGGCGATTCATCAGCACTTCTCGCAGAAATTCTGTGAGGCTTGCTGGGGAAGGGAGGACTCGGACCTCTTGCAGAACTGGTCCCCTCTCCCCCAAGCAAAGCTTCTAGACCACGTGGTGTCTCCTTGCTTCTTCGGAAGCCACTACATTATCACATTAGCTCAAGAGGGAAGCAGAAAGGCCTCGTGCTAATTATGTGAATGCAGACGGCAGTGCAACATCCAGAAAGCATTTTTTCTTTTAATAATCCACTTTCATCTTATTAATAAAAAGTAAAAACTCTGGCTTCTTCGGTATCACCCAGCGCTTTTAACGGAAATCTTTTCTTCAGCGAGGCTAGCTTTTCTCTGGCTGATCCCATAAACACTGCTGGCAATTTCTTCCTCAATGCCTCTAACATATTTTCACTTAGCACCAGTTTGATGTATAAGATCTGACAGCCCGGCAGTTATAGGCCACCTGCATCACTGTCGCCATGACAACAGTGAAAGACAATCCATGATCCCATGCCCTGGTCACACGTTTCAATACAGCTTATCTGTCCAAAGCCACCGAGTCTAATGGAAGAGAGTAATTACCATCTTCCACTCATTGTCAAAATTCCCACCATATAATGCTCTTCAAAATTATTTTATTCTTCTCACATGGCTGCTTTGCAAAAACTAAAAGAAACCTTAAGTGGAAAGGGGGGGTGGGTGGGAGAAAGAGGAGGCTGTGACTGGTATAAATGTAGCTGACTGTGCGTGAACTGTCCCTTTGCAGCCAATGAATGCACCAGCCAGCAAGGGACACACATAAGCATCTCTGGTTCATTGATTACCACCTTAAGATTACTTAAAATCTGAGTAAGGAAATTAGACAAATCTCCCACTTTCGGCCTACCCTGAAAGCATTTCATCACTTACCATCGCGAGCCTCGTGCAATGTCATAACCTCCCTGCTGCAACACGAGACAGCCACAGTGACCCTGAACAGGACGACCGCTCACAAGGGTGAAAATTAGGAATAAGCAGAGGTCTTCACATGGACACTTCTCCTATAGCCATTTCCCCCCCAGCACTTTTCAGTCCCTCTCCTCCATGTTCAGTAATAAAAAGGGGTAATTGACTGACATTTGGATTCAGTGTCTCACACTCATAGCAGTGGGCAGAACACCATCTCAGAAAAGTCTCATTCGTACCACATTAAACAGTGAACTTTGACCAGCAAACACTTTTGTGGAAAAACCTTGTAGAGAAAAGCACTTACAGGAAAGAGGAATTAAATTTAAGGCAAAGTCAAAAGTCACGTGGACTTGAAAAGCAAACTACAAAGAGCAAGACATGGACAAAAGGGCACGGAGAGATAACCTTGCAGGTGCAGGCGGTTCAACTCTTGGTAAGACAGCTCCACCCTTAACGCCAGTCGTTTTCACAGAAATAAAGTCATACCCAGCACCTATGCAGTAACTACCCCAAAAAGTCGTATGAAGTGGTTCCTAGCTTTATGGTTCACAAGCACACTCCTATCAGGAGAAATGAAGCAATGTCATATGATCGAATACACACCAATCCATAAAGGGACAAAAATAATGTAACTAAGTATTAAAAATTCTTAGACTAGTCTTTGTACTCTTATCAGGATGAGCCCGAAATGTCTTATTTAGGTTAAACCCTAAAATCCAGTCATAAATCATTTAACCAGCAGTCAAAACCTTACACCTGTGAACTAACGTCAGCTATGCTGTGTATCACACATGGCATTGTATGTACCACACAAGAAACATGGAAAGCCTGATTTGTCAAAGGCCTGCGGAACACAGCCATTTTGTTTGGCAGCTGGTGGACAGACCTTTTATCTTTCCAGCGTGTCCATTTGTGTAGACCCAGCCCTCGCGGGGTCTTCTTCAGCAGTGGTCTTCTTAATCTTGACAGTATCGAAGATTATGGCCCATTCCGTTTTAGAATGGCCCTCTGTTTGGGCTTGTCTAATGTGTCCTCATGATCAGATTTGGGTAATTCCATGTCTTCAGTGCATCTTCAGGCCCATGGTATTGGTCTGTCTCTATAATGGCAGTATTAACTTAGATCATTTGTTTAAAGTGATATTCCCTGGATTTCTCTACTACAAATTTATTATATTTGCCTTTGTAATTTGTCAGAAGATACCATATTTTGCCATCTATAATGCGCAACCACGTTTTTGGCCCAAACTTTCAGGAAAAAAAAATCTTTCGTTTTAATTTTTTAATTCAATTATTTATTTATTTATATGTAGAAGCAAAACCCATTATCGTATTCCAGGGCATTATTTTGCACATGGATATTGTTATTGCTTTCTAGACTTAACACCTTTAATGCATAGGCATAAATAAAAGAATTGAAAACATTTGTATAGATCCAGAATTAGTATAACCCATGTATAATTCACATTCTAACTTTTCCCTCAAAAATCTGGGCAAATAAAATGCACATTATACACAGCAAAACATGGTAGCTTGTATCATTTTTCATAGGACAGAGATGCTGGCAAAAATATGGATGCTGAATAATCTCTAGTCAAAATGGCCAACCCATGACGAGAGTGTTTCAACCATATGGCCAAGCGGGCAGATACTTTGAAACTCCGTCAACATCCTGTTCCTCATCGAATTTTCACCTACCGGTCTTAGCACACACTGATGATTTTGGAACTCCATCATTTCTTTTTTATTTATTAGATGCCCTTGTTAATAAAAGCTTTTGTTGCCCTCATTTATTTATTTATTCAGTTCCTTTATCAGTATGGACTCTTATTTTACTAAACTGGTTATAATCCATCACCACATTCATTCTGATGTTCAAATCCTCCCATTTGGCCAATGGGAGCCCATCACGCAGGCTCCACAGTCCATTTGATTCTTTGGCCACGCCCCCTATTTTCTGGCTCAGTAAGACATTCCAGGCCCATGTTACACCTTCCCTACACCAGCTCAGGTATGTGGCCTTTTCTCCAAGTCATGCTCCAGAGTTTTAAAGGTACTGTGTTGACCTGACCGTTTCTAGGACTATGACATTTCCAGAGCCTTAAAGGAAGCAAGGTGAAAATAAATATCTGTTGTTCCAAACAGAACAGAAATATCACAGATCAACTGGAGAGAGTAGACAAGGAATGCATGCACCCAACTCATGGGCTCACTCCTAGTGATGTCAGAACTAGCTTTGCATCTGACCACCCACAGCTGGGCTCTGACAGCCGTGAGGCATCTTCAGGCCAGAGAGGAGAAAAGTGAGACCAGAGATCAGAGTTCCAAAGCAAAAGTGCCAGATGGGGGTCACAAAGGATGGCATGCCAGCTGGTCGGCCTTGGGCAGGGCCACTCTTAGCAAAGATTCTTTGCAGGTCCCGAAGAACCTACCCAGGGAACCTACAAGGAAGAGGCACGGGTTCCTTCCCCTCCTGTGTCACTACCAAATTATCACATTTCACTTGCTCTGCAAATAGTTCCTGGTAAACATACAATCGCTTAGTAATCTGTGACTGCTCTGTTAGGAAGATATATTCTTTTCAGAAAGAAAAAAAAATAAAGCAGAGACCCTTCTAGAAGATGCTCAGGAGCAAGGGCTGTTCAGATTTGTAGGGCCTGAAGCCTATAATATATAATCTGTGAAGAATAAAATGACTAGGAAATAAAGCGTGACTATCTGAAACTTTCTAGGGCCCCTCCCAGAACTTTGTAAACAGTGGTGAAAGGGAGAGGACCTGACGTTCAAGCTTCACTGGTGTCATAGTGGAAGTCCACCTCTGCCCGGAAGCAGGGCTAGCTCCCTGCGCGGCCCTGAGGTCTAGCAGCAGGAGAACAAGGAGAAAAATCGAGGCTCGTCAGGCAGCCCCCACTGGCCTGAGAGGGCCAGAGCCTCCAGTTTCCACCCCAGGAAATAGTGGCGAGGACATCCCTTCTAGATGGGTTTCAGAGCCCGCCAGCATCGTTCGGTAAAGTAGGAATGCCACCAGGACTCCCACAAAGCTTGGGAGCAACCTGTATGGCAGAGAAGTGGAGAGTCCTGTTACTTGCCCGTTAGCAAACGTCATCTGCACACAAACGCCAGTCTGTCTACCCAAGTGACGTGGCACTGTAGCCAGGATACCTAGAATCCCACGTATCCACCTAGGATGAAAAATCCTACCCAAACTCACAGGTGTAGCTTGACGCTGGACCTGGAAATCCAGGCGATCAGGTCTAAGCAATGCTGCTTTCCAGGCAGGGGGCAGAACTCCCATTCCGGATTTTACTCGTAGGGTGTTTTATCTGCCTCATCCTCCCCTGCACCCACCCCACCCCGCTCTACCTGGCCCCTCACCCTCCCTGCAGCTATCACCTTTGGCCGAACTCGTTTTCACACCTCCAAGCTCTTGGCCCTGCGGCTTCCGATGCCTGCAAAGCCTTTCCCATCTTCTCAGCCTAGAAAAAGCCTTCTCATCCCCGGGGGCCCAGACCAGATGCCAGCCACCTGCACGCGGTCTTCCCCGGTAGGCTCTTTACGTGTCCCCCAACCCCAAGAGTAGAATTAAATCATTCCGACCTCCACGCTCCTGTAACAGTGTTGTATCACTCCGCTAGAGCCCTTATCACATTATGCTGGGGAATGACGTGTAGAAATCTCAGCGGCTGCATTAGCAACAGCCCCATATCCTTGTTCTTTGAATTTCCAGCAATCTCTGCAGTACCTGGCACAGAGGGGCTTTAAATAAAGTGTTTGCGGAATTAAAGACTATTGCCAAAACTGCAAGTGTTCTTTTTCCTTTCATCTAAGCACAGGCTTATCTCAATTAGAATAAAACTACAATGTCATTGGTTTTTTTAATCACGTAGCTGTATATAGCAATACGTAACTGCAATGCAATCAAACTGCTGCTATATTTAGGCACCTCCTTCCCTTGCAAGTCTCCTTAACTACCTTTGACAAACTATTGATATATTTTCGCTCTACGGGTTTTGTGTATATGTGTATCTTTTCCCTTTTTTAAACTTTTTATTTTTGAACATTTCAAACATGCAAGCTGCAACTACTCAGCTTCAACCCATGGTCTCTGTCTGGTTTTGTCCTCATCGCAAACCCAGTTCTATGGTCTGAACATGTGTGGCCCCTCCCGATTCAAATGTTGAAATCCTAACCCCCGCAGGTGATGGTATCAGTCGGCAGGACCTCTGGGAGATGTTTAAGACATTCGGGTGGAGGTCTCATGAATGGCATGAGTATCTTATCAAAGAGGCTCCAGAGAGATCCCCAGCCCTTTGTCAGGTGAGGGTACAAGAAGAAGTCTGCACCCAGGAAGAGGCCCCTCCTGACCATGCTGGCTCCCTGATCTTAAACTTTCAGGCTCTAGAACCAGGGGCAATCGTTTCTGCTGTTTATAAGCCACCAGTCTAGGGTGACTTGTTATGGCAGCCCAGACGGACTGAGATACCCACTTTCCCCTTCTGTATTAGAGTAAAGAAAGTCTCGGCCACAGTATCATAGCTGCAAAAATTGCAGCATGTACCTCTAAATGTTACTCTCTTTTTCAAAAATATAACCATAATGCCATTGTCATATCTGAAAAGTATTTAATAATAACCCCTTAATATCAAACATTCAGTAGTGTTAAAATTTCCACACTGTCTCAGCTTTTTGCACTAAAGTTTTTAACAGTGAAAATATACTAACATTCCACACAACTCAAACAAATTGTCTCATTTCAATAAAAAGCCCCAGCTTGTGTACTATAGCACTGTAACATTCTACAGGACAAGACTTAGGCGGTCTCCTTTCATTGCAATGTACTAATTATGCTGCTGAAATTTGGTTAAACATTTGTCCTATATAGATATGTAAAATAATTTGTTTTCAGTTCATTACCTTTCTACCCAAAGATTTTATTCCACTAAGATTTCCACATGAATTAGCACTACCTTTGAGTTACTCATGGCTCCTAACAGTACATTTTATTTTTAAGTCTAGAAGCATAAGTTTTTCCTCTTCCTGAAACCCAAGTGCTCACTCTTCATTAACACATATGCTTTCACCCTAAACTTCCACTTTTAAAATAAAACTATGGCTAGAAAAAAAATGCCCTCAATGAACAATTCATAAACAAGTAAGGGATACAAAGCTACTAAAGATCTCCTATGATTTTTACTTGGGCATGCACATTAATAAGTGAATGTTTACACACACGGCAATGCAAGTCGATGAGCGCAAAAGACCAATGCCAGGATAAATCTGGGAAGTAATCAGTCTCTTCAGGCAGACAGACCCCAGGACCGCAGGGCTATTCGGAAGCAGGTTTAAGATGTAAGAACAGTTGCATAAATTCATTTCTTGATGACCTTGGACAAATACTTGGAATTGGGGACCAATGCATAAAGAACACAAAGTGGATTCAATTTATGCAACTGAAGTATTTCTGAAAAATTGAACACAAATAACCACATTTGCATGGGGAAAGTCTTGCTATTAAATAAATACTAACATGGAGGCTTTAAGAAATTAAGATTCTTTCTTATAATGCAAAAATCATCCTTTTAAAAATTTAAGTTTTAATATAGAAGGTTTCCCCCAAGGCACAAAGTCACTGGAAATGCAGATGTCAATTTAAATAGAGAAAATATTTACTAACTCACACTAACTGAAGGTAAGGAGACATGACTAATAAAACACAGGAATTACTTAGAAATAGTTATACCTGTATAGACTACAAATATTTGCTAAATGCATGTCCTTTAAGATCCTCATTGTGGTGATTTTTTTTTGCAGTAATTGTTTGAAAAAATAGATGATTCTAAATAAAAGCAGTCTTTTATTCAATGGCTTACATATCTTCCTTTACTGTTTTATTCACTCCATTAATTTGTTTGCTGATGTTATTCTTTGATTTAAGGTAAAAAGCCACACTACAATGACTGCATATTCTGAACATCTGGGTTCCAGTAAATCAAGTCATGCTGTACTCCTACACTCTGAATTTTTACCGTTTTCGTGTGTTCCAAGTAACTCTATCCTATTTGCAGGGCCCCAGAGAACTGGCCCTTTCATACTTTTTCAGGGTGCTCCTTCCTCCTAAGGCTCCCTGAGCGTTGCTCACGTGGCCTCCCGGGGAAAGACACCTGCAAACAGACCGCTGTTCTTGCACGTTCAGGGCCGTTGCCAGTCGTCAGAAATCAAGGGGATTTTACTTCAGTACGAGGACGGGGAGCTCAACAAACGCAAAATAAAACACAGGTCAGGTGACACAAGTCACGTGGAACCAAGTGCCTTTCGGATGCCTGGAAGGATTCCTTCCTCCGGAAAGTCACGTTAGAAACTGCCACTCTAAGCCCGGGTGCCCGCCCCACTGCCCTCCATCCACAGTGGCTATGGCCACTTCCAGACTAAACTGTCGTAGCCGGTTTACACCCTCCAGGCAGGGAGTGAATCATGCTTCACTCAAATCGTAGCAGGTGTTAAGAAAACTAAACACGGCCAACCAACCTGGATCAGTAACACGGAGCCTGTAAAGAAGTGTCGTGGGGATTGCTATCAGTGACAAAGGATTGGCACTTGGGATTTACATCTCCCCTCAGAGATGAGACTTATAAAAAGCTTAGGGCCCTGGTTGGTGTAGCTCAGTGGACTGAGCATTGGTCTGCGAACCGAAGAGTCCCCGGTAGGGATCCCCCAGTCAGAGCACATGCCTGGGTTGCAGCCGGGTTCCCGGTGCGGGGCGCGCAAGAGGCAGCCACACATTGATGTTTCTCTCTTCTCTCTCCCTCCCTTCCCCTCTGTCTAAAAATAAAATAAATGAAACCTTAAAAGAAAAAAGCTTAGGGCATGTTACCCACGAACACGGCATAGTTACGTGGCTCACCTTCGGCGTGACCCCTCAGAGCAGTCTCGCTAATAAGTACACATCAACGCACGTGTCAGATGAAATTGTAGCCATTTGTCTACTCATTTGAGGTGACATGGAAGGAACCTAGATTTAGCCATTATAGTCTTCTATTAGATAGGAATCGATTTAATTCAAATAATCTGATGCCTTCCTGGATACGTGTTTTCAACTTTCTTCCTGATACCTCCTAGTCCACTTATGGATACGATGCGGTGGTTCAGTGAGTGTGTCTACATGCTGTCATTACAGACTTCTTCACTAGAATCTAAGAAGATACTTTGGGATACACGCTATTGATGCATTTGAAGACAGGCACTCTTGTGTGGTCAAACACCTCTAAATCTCTCCATTTAGGCAACTGCTATTAGCTATTCCAAAGAAGCAAATTAATAATTATTGTGGGTTTGAAAAGAGCCTTCCAATCATAATCAAGTTCGTCTCCTGAGGTTAAAAGCTAACCAAAGTGTGACGCCTACCACGTGAATGTAAGTGCCTCTCCCAATGAGTAACAAGCAGTATTAAATTACAGGTTACAACCGATACCTTACACAAAAAGCTGCACATCCAAGCTAGATGATGTCTTATAAAAGTAGTTATTAACCAAAGCCAAATTAATGAAACCTTTGGTTAAATGAATATCATCCTTGTTTCTCTAATTCCTTATTGATAGCATGGAACTGTGCAAATGTGTCTGATGCAGATTAATGTTTTGAGGGTATCCAATCCTTATGGAGGCATCATGCCTCCATATTAATCTTTTACATTTTGCTGCAGATAATCCTTTCCCACAGTTCTAATTTTGAATATAGTTAGTCCATTAGAATTAATCTTTTCCATATAAAGACCGGTCACAGCTAAGATCTAATAGCTTTTCCTTAATCTTTTTTTTTCCTCATGGAGAAACATATGGATTATGTTATTAACTATTCTTTTGCTCTCACTTTTCATTTTGAAATTACCAACAGATTAGGAAAAAGGTGGCCTTCAGCACTTGTTCTAAGAGCAAAAGCATCAGAGTCACATTCAGTCTGCAACTCAATAGCATCCTTAAGGACAGGTTACCTTGTGGTGATAGTGAACTATTACTTTAAAAAAAAAAGTAGTTTTAGGGAATATGTACTTCCAGTATCAAAGCATGTGTTTGGGGCTAAAAACTGAATCTAGACTGAAGGACGGACTTATCATTAGGCTTTAATAGAGTCCGTATTTTTATAAGTTTATAGAAGAGCCATTTTACTGAAATTTCTGCCACCAGACATGCCGCAGAGAGAAACATCAAAAGGTAGAGTCATTTTCATTGGGGCACATAAACTCTGATGAACTCAAACTCAATTTCTTGGCTTCTTAGAGCTTTCATTTTGTTTTGCACAGTGGTCTCCGAAGAAAAGAGATCCGTCTGTCTCTAGTTGCGCCAAAGAAGTTCAAATATTGATGTTTCATTGGGACTTATCATAGTCTAGGTAAAATTTAAAATGTTAAAGACACCACCCTGGAAAGTGGCTCAGTTAGTTGAAATGTCATCCCATACACCGAGAGATGGTGAGTTCGATTCCCGTTCAGGGCACATAACTAGGTTGTGGATCTGATCCCTAGTCAGGATGTGTATGGGAGGCAACCAATCAATGTTTCTCTCTTGCATCGATATTTCTCTCTCTCCCTTCCTCTCTCTCTAAAATCAATAAAAAGCATATCTGCAGGTGAGGATTAAAAAGAAAAGATAAAATGTTAAAGACACCTTATAAACCAGTACGTTCATGATACTATAATAAGACAAAAGTATGATATTATGAGCATCTCAAACTTCTTCCAGTTAATGCTCTAGTCTATAGCTTTGTAAAGAGACAGGTACACTCAGGAAAGGGCTGGCCCAATTCAGATCACATTCCCCTTTACACAACACTGTGACTCCATATTTAGTCCTGCCTTGTTCCAGAAAAAGCTTAAGGTGGCTTAAAAATATACACACAAAATAAACCATAATATTTATCATAAGGGATTGACAATTTTGGAAAAACAGAAAAGGTACACATATGTCTATGTGCACATAATTTTATAAAGGTCTGAAACATTGTCCCCCAATTTCACAGCATGGCACCTCTGAATAGTGGAGTTATAAGTAATTTTTTTTACAAAGACATATATATTTTTAAGTTTTTAAAAAGTAGATGATAAATTGACACATGTTCATATTCATTCTCTCCCTCCCCCCACCCAACACACAAATGTAACTTTGTTTTCTGGATCCTAAGTCTGATGGGCTCTGAGAAATACTCTTCTCAGCCACAGAAAAATGTACAACACAGCCTTCCCCACCAGAAGAACCATGTTTGAAGTCCATTATTACTTCCTACCATTTATATCTGAAGGAAATAATGCATTTAAAATGTAAAAAAAAATTTTTAATTCAACTTTATGGGGCAACAAATTTAAAAGATGGTTGCTTTCTTTTCGTGCAGTCAGACGCTGTGTAGACACTCTGAATGACAAAGATGAGCAGCAGGTGAGGGAGAACTCTCATGAAAAGAAATCTTTGTAAGTTTTCCAGGTTAGAGTAACATTAGGTCTTTTTTATTCAGCCTCAAGACAAGTAAGACTCTCTTCATGCCACTTTTCACCACAAACCCCAAAACTAAAGTTTAATGTAAATCCCTAAGTTTTACTCCAGTTTTTATGAGAAACCCAGATTTCCCTCCAAATTTTCTAAACATTTACTGAAAACCACTACCTAGTCTTCTCTCTTCTCAAACTTCCAACTTGAGCCGTCAAAATGTTTGTCCTTCCAACAGGTCTAGCTTTATACTTGACTCTGAAGTTTTTAGCACTCCTATATCCTGCCTTTGCTCCCCAGGGTTTCCTTCCGGCTTCCCGTACATCCAGTCCTCTCCTGCCACGGCACTGGGTACCCTGCCGCGCCTGTGGTAGCGTCCCTGGGAACACAGAGCTAGAAAATGACAGCTCCTCCCAAATGATGCCCAAGATACTCCCTTCCTGATTCGCCCCTAAATGCATCCAAGACTGGGCCAGTGTTGGCTTATTTTTGCAGCTCTTAGGAGGTGCCTAGTGCAGTGCTCTGTGTGCCTAATACAGCGATGCAAACTCCTTAGAGGGTACGGAATAGGTCTGGCGGGAAAGTGTCCAGGAGGGAAAGGCATTCAGACATTTCCAAGTCTCTCTTAATTTGGAACGAAGTAATAACCATTATTTCTCGGGAGCTTGGGGACACTGCACGAGTCAACCCTGAGAAGCACAATAAAATCTAGATGAAAGAATAGACGCCAAAAGCATCACAGAACAGAAGCACAGAAACTTCTTTAAAAAGCAGAACAACCAGGAAAGGTGGATTTGGTGTTTGAATTTTCAAGGCAACCGGGCCCATTTCCAACTCTAATTAGTCTTGAGTTGACCCTTCGTCACGGCCCTTTAACTAGTGAACTCCTAGGAAACACAGATTCTACCCTGTCCTTACTACAGGAAATCCCATGGGACAGGCGGCAGGGACGCGGGGAGCTTGAATGCCATGGCTGAGATCATGAACAGAGTGACTTGTCTCGCCAGACTGACACCCACTCTGCAAGCGCCCTACATCCCGCCCGATCCAATCCCATCCAGATTCTATAATGCAAAGAGGCAAATTCTTCCAAAACAAATGATTCATAGAAATTAATTGTTCTCTCATGTTCTTTAATTAAAGAAACTGGGCAACGACTTTGGTTTTTTAATTAAGCCGAACTTTAGCTTATTTTTCAATATCCTGAAGTTTTGACATTCAATTCATATAGATTCTATTAAAAGACACTCCAACTCATATCAGAACAGAAATTAACATTAATATTTAAAGTAATAAATACTCAATTTGAAGAACTTTTTTTTTTTTTTTTACAAAATAAAAGCTATTAAAGTGTGTTTATTTAGAAACAATAAAAAAAACCACGAAAAAATGTATTGGTAATCACATGGCTTTATTACTTGTCCTTTGCAAGAATTCAGTTTATATGACACAGATGCACTTGCTCATATACAAGGCAAACCAACTGAACATCGCAATCCTATATAGAGGAGAACGTACATGTTTTAAAGAGGCAACACCATAATTCAATTGAATGGACTCTCTTTTACAATAATAATGGACTGTAATGGACACTCTAAGAACAACAACTCTAAGCCACAAATACTGAAGATATCCTTATCTCCAACAGGCTTACCCACTACTTTAAAAGAGTCCCCTCTCTTGTGTGATCTCTTCCTAGCCCCCTCCCTGCTGCCTGGGCATGCTGTATTTTCCTGCTAAGAGAGCCGCCCCTCTTTCACGCTTCTCACTCACTGCCTCTGGGCCACCCATCCCACTGCCACTACCCTGGCAACAAGCCAGGAGCTTCCAGATGTCAAATCCCAGGGTGCCGTTTGGTCCTTGTTTTGCTGCATGTGGCCCTGCTAGCTACACCCTCCTGAATTTCCACTACGCCACTCTCCTGGTTCTCTTCACTGATGAGCAGCATGTTCCTCCTTCATCTCCTTTTGAGAAGCTCCTCCTCCCAAAAGCCACTGAATGTTGGTTTCCAAGGTTCCCGCCTAGTTCTTCTCTTTTCGTGCTGCACACCCTCTGCAGATCCCATCCACCCTGAAGTTTTAGCTGTCTTCGGTGGTCCCACCTCTGGGCTGAATTCTAGGCCTGCAAATCCAAATGACTACATCCTTCAGGGAGAAGCCGTTAAGCTTTGTGTGTCCAAAGATGAACCGATCATCTTCCCTCCAAAACTTAAGGCATTTCCTGTTTTGGGTAATGATGTCCTCGCCCACGCCGGAAACCCTGAAGTCATCTCCAATTCCTTTCAGTCATCTTTGTCTACTCAATCATTACCTCCTTAATAGTTTTTGAAAATGTTTTCGCATCTGCATCTTTACCTACCACTCACCTACTTCGAGCTCTTTACCGTCTCTTGCTGTAATATTCAATAATCTCCCAACTGACCTCCCTACTTCCAGTCCTCTCTCAAACTCATCCTTCCTATGGCCAACGGAGTACTTTATCTAAAGTCTACCGACCACATCACTCCCTTTGATGGTTTCTCTCCACATGTACCATAGGGTTTAGGCTGTGGACATAGAAGGCTCTCTGAGTCCAAACACCTGCCTATCTTCCCTGAACCTTCTGTTTCAACAACACTAAACCACTTGGGACTGCATGCTCAGGGCCCGTGTTTCACACCTCCATCCCTCATCCACTCCAATCCTCTTCAAGCTCCTCCACGGTGTCGCCTCATTGTGGCTGTCACTTCAATGCTTTGCCCAGCTGCTGGTTCAATAAAGGTACCATGGGAATGGCCAATGATCAGCAATAGAAAGTGGTGTGTGGCAAGTCCCACAGCATTGAAGGACCCTGGACTCATGTGGAAAGTCACTGCCTTTCTAGGTCTACACAGGCTAAACCCTTTCCACACAAGATGTACAAGGGAGCCAGCAACAGAAGCTTACTCTTCCCTGCGACACCCACCACACAGCGTCGTGCTGAATTTTTTTTGGAGAAAATATGTTGGCTACCCACTGAGCCTGCCATCACGAGGCACAACAGTGGGCATCTGGGTGATGTGCTAATAATAACAGCTGATATTTATAGAATGCTTATGTGTATCCAGAGTTTGACTAAAAATTCAACATGAGTTCTATGTCTTGGTTCTCATATCAGCACTGTGAGGATGGAACTACTGTTACCGCTGCTTTGCAGGTGGGGAAGCTGAGTAACTTTACTAAAGGTACGGAGATTTAATATTTAGGAAACCATTTGCCAGAATGCAAGCCAAGTCGCCACGTATACTTCACTTTGTTTCCAAAATTGTATGTGAGTGTCAAGAACTGACCATGAATGAAAGATCAAAAGAACCTTTTGCCATGAAACCTTTGAGCTACCGCTCCCACCAAATAGAGCCACTTCAATAAATTCCGAAAAAGTGCCTTCATCCAGTGCCTCACAGACAGCATCCCAGGCACATCAAGACTGAAGGGATATGACAGACAGCCCCTCTTCACCAGTGAGGCCCCCTTGTCTGTCCATCATCTTCTCTGTGTCCCCCCAAAACTTCCCCTCCCACCTTGGATTTATGAGGGGTGGCTTGGAATACATAAGGGACCTCAGGGTCTCACCTATGAAAATAGGAAACTCATCACTTCGGGAAGTGGGGAAGCCAAAACTATTCACACATACAGGTTCAGAAAGGATTTAGATAAATTCATAGATGCGAGAACTTGGTTGGTTCATAAAAAGCGAAGGATGGAGAGGGAATCCGGAGGAAACCTTGTGCCAAGGGACAACCATGCTTGGCTATAAAATAATTGAGTACACAGAAATGTACCAAGCACCTGCTGTGTCCAAGGACTATTCCAGGGCCAGAAGACAGCAGGGGACCAAAGAGACAACAACTCATGCCTTTGCAGAGCATCAAGCACGACCCCTACCTGGTGCCTGTGAGGGAGCACCCACTCACACTAGGTCACCGGGTCTGTGGGCAGAGGCTTCCTCCTGCCTTGAGGACGCGGGAAGCCCTCTGCACCCACACAGGCTCCCACCACGCACAACTCCAAAGGCAGCTGGGCTAGTCCTCTAATCTGTGCTCAAACCAAACAGAATTTTGGCTTTGGCAATCTGGGACAGGTGAAAACTGACAGAAGTAGGTAGTACAGTTTGAGAACAACAATGGCTATCAGGTCACATATAGGAGCCAGGCCATTGAGAGCTGAGCCCCAGCCACCCAGAAGTGTCACCCCTCTTTGGGGGCAGGGTAGAGAGGAGAGAGCATTCAGGGGATAAATGGTAAAAAGTAGCATCTGAGGCATATCTTCAAGAGTTCCTTTCAACTGTGCCCACCAGCACAGGTAAACAGTCTTCTAAAGCAGCAGACCACTGCCAAGACCAAAGGCTGGGGTCGTCGGTGGCACACGACACCCAGAGAACACTGGGCAGGGCCACCATCAGGAAAGGGTGGGATGCCCTATATAAGGGACTGGAGGGAGGAGAGCCACTCCAGGGGTGGCTGCCCTCCTCCCACTGCGCCACCAGCTGCTCCTGCTTAAGAAACGACTCAGCACAGAGGCAGAAGCCTACTTGAAAGTCAGGCAGAGCCACAAAGATGCCCGAGTAGGTAACAAGCCAGGAAGGGAAGTCAGGATGGAATTTCCACAAGTTATCTCCAAGAAAAGTGGAGAAACTCCCTCTCAGTATTGCAAAAATCAACTCCAGGTCATGACGAGTCCACGTCCAGATGTGTCCTAGCTGTCGGTGCCCTCATTGACTCTGTTGTTTTCCCCTTCTTCTTCCATCCAGCTCTGCGCTCCATGGCCCCTCTCATCATCTGCACGGGTGACGACAGTGGGGCCGGAACCTCAGCCTACTGTCCCCAACACAGGCCAGACGCTGAGAAGCGGTGAAGTGGAAGGTTCTTTGGATCATTCACCTCTGACCTGAGACAGTCTGGGTGTTCCCCGCCCTCCTAGATTCCAGAATGCTCCCTCCAATTTCTGTGTAAAGGCATCAGACAAGTCATCATGTCCACACGCCTCTCTGAATTAGTAAGTGACATCCTTCTAAAGGCACGATGGTCATGAGGTTGTGCAATAATTGGGCAAATAGATTTTGTTTACTGTAAGGGAGGTGCCAAGGGGGGACCAAGACCCAATAAGCGTCCCTGCAGTTCTCAGGCCCGTCCACAAACTCTGCAGCTCATCCCTGGCCTCTCAGCGGCATGCGCGCCTCCCTGACTCGCTGAGGGGAGAGCAGGAGAGGCGCGTCCTCGGCGAATGCGTGTATTGCTCCCTTGCTTTCTCTCCTGGAAGAATACAGTTAATCAAGCAAGAGGCTCAGTAAAAGCTGGAAAAAGAGAAGTTCTTATTAATTATTGACACTTGCCACAAAGCGTGGCCTATCTCCACAATAAGTCACTTTCCCATCTAGCGGGTCATTCACAGGACAAAAAAAAAAAAAAAAAAAGGAAACACAAAGACAACTCCCAGATAACTATACTTTTCACAGCTGTGCAGTCAAGAGGGGGAAAAACACGTTTTATATCTTCCTCTGGCACTCACTGAAAACTGTGGACTTTGGGGAGGCTATTAGAAAAAGGTTAAATATGAGGCTAGATAATGATACACCAAGGGACTCATGTCAGTGTTGTTTGAACGCTACTCAGGGGTGATTGCTGTGGAGAGCTGGCGACCACTTTACAGAGCGCTGCAAGGAGGCAAAGTCTGCAAGTAAATGCCTCGGCGGGGCCCTCAGAGGAGAAGGCTAAAGACTTCTTACTTTGCACAAGCATCCTTGAAACATTCACTCTCTGTTCTTTAATTCAAAGATCGCTACATACCCATATCTAGAAATTATTTCCTGTATGTGGCATATGTTCTCTTCCCGTTCTTTGTTTAATTTTAGTTTTACAAAGACATAACTTTACCTACCCAGTCATACCCTCCGCTTTCTTTTATCATAAGTTACAGGGTTTCTGGTCTATATCTTTAGGCTTCATCGTTCATTTATTCTAAACAAATCTGTCAATCAGTTGTTTACTATTCTCGTATCAAGAAGCATGGACTTAAGAAGTCCTATTTGTGGAACTTAAAAATTAGTATGTAACCCTTTCCTGCCCTTACATCTAGATTGGGCCCCCTTATAAAATTTGTAGTATTACCCAAAGCACTTTGTGCTATCAATTATAGGGTTATGACCAACCAGCCACTAAAGCTACCCGATTGGCTCATCGTCCCCTGGTGCTTTATAATGATAACTAGATAGTGTGTAATTACAAGGTCCCCAGAAGATACTCATAATTTTATCACAGGGCATTTTGCGAATGTTTGGGACAGCGATTAGAAAACAACAAAGTGAGAGCATTTGTAACGCTCCCCAGCTGGAATGTAAATGAAGCACCCTGAAATTCAATCATAAGAGTCCTTTAGACAGTAAATAATGATAATACGAATCACATTGGGGAGATTTTTTTTAATTGAACTGTCCCCATAACCCCTGAAGATTCTATGTGCTAATAGTTTGTAGAACAACACAGCTGGACTGTCAGATCCGTAGCTCTTCAGCCAACTGGAAGAGCCGTACCAAAGGCAGACCATTCAGTAGTCTGTTTGTCCTTTTGCAGTGCTGGCCTGCTGACCTAGTACGCCAGCTCAGTCTCACTGTAGCCCCACTTACAAAGTGCTGCATAATGAGAGGGCCTGATATTAGTGTGCCAGTATGAAACTGCTGTACAGATATTTAAAATTTTAATTTAATGGAAACAAGGATATTTCCTCTATTGCAACTTTCCCTCTTCTTAACACCCAGAATGTCTTATCTCTTCTTCCCCTCACCTTTCCCCCTTTTCGCTAGCCTTTCCTCCCACCTCTTTCTTTCTTATTCTCTATCCTTCTGCCTTCTCACTCACTCTTCCTCAGGGGAGGTTGTGATCCTTGTACTCAAACCTCTAGGAGCGGCTGTGCTTGGCTCACAGTGCCTAGGGCAAGGATAAGGAAGGCTCAGTCTTTTCCAGTCATTATCTTCTTGCTTCCATTTCTTAAAGGGAGAGAAGGTTAAGATTGCTCCTCTAACACAGGCAACTCAGGAAACTAAAAACAGAAATACCTCTCCTCGGATTTTGGCTTGTGTAAACACACTATCAAGGAAAAGCTGAAAGGATGTTCACGTACAGGTAAAGAACTCCTATAACCAGCTTAGCAAGTGAGTGGAAAACAGGACCGAATCATCCCTCCGGATATTCAGAATCACATCCGGGGCAGAGACATAAGCCCTCCCAGCACATAAATACCCACTTTCAGCAGGTTTGTCAGATCTAGTTTCCTCCTTTAAAAACAT
The DNA here is from genome assembly GCA_004026545.1 of Mormoops blainvillei. Classification (NCBI taxonomy): domain Eukaryota; kingdom Metazoa; phylum Chordata; class Mammalia; order Chiroptera; family Mormoopidae; genus Mormoops; species Mormoops blainvillei. Next base: position 263,907 of record PVJD01000996.1, on the reverse strand, counting down.
TTTTTTCCAAGGCCAGTGATCAAAAATGTAAAAATAAGGCCTGGAAAAAAAAAAAATCAGTTCCCCCAGCCATGCCCCAGTGTAAAACATAATCTCTGATTAGTGATTAGCAGAACTACACAGAAATAAATGAATATACATACACATACATATGTATATTTTTTCCCAGTAGATTTGGCCTTGTAATGATCTTTGCTCGTGAGAAAAAGAAATCCACTCATTCCACCACCGGAAGACAAATGTTAAGGGTGTTCTGCACAAGAAGGCCCCAGAGAGACCAAGAAGAGGGTGACACTGGTGCTCTTCAGTCAGGGTATCATTACTATCGGTTTTCTTTTAGCTCCTACAATACAAATATTCTCATGCACGGGGCACAGCCACTCCAGCCACGGCCCTTCCCCGCGGAGGGTGACTCCCTCCGAGCCCCGCCTTCTGCTGTGTTTGCAGGAACCCTCTCCCCGGTCGGCACAGCCCTTCCGAGGTTTGCCCTTTGGAGTCAAGGCACCAGAATGGGCGACCATGTTGACACAGAGGCTGAAGTCACGGATTCAGGATGATGGCACCACTGTGGCCAGCACCGAGCACGTTCGCAGGGCCAGCCAGGGACCCCTCCAGAGGGAAGCAGAGGTAATCAGTCATTTTATGCATACACACATGCCAGCTTCACACATTTAAAAAATAGGCCCATGTGAAGCAAAGGGCCTTGTAAAAACCAGATGGACGGGTCCTCTTCTCTCCTTTTTAGCCTACACAGGCCCTGCCATACGCCTTGGTTTTAGTTATTCTAGCCTGAAGAATGAAGAGGCAACGTGCAAAGTGCCTCTGAAAAGCACTAAAACAAAACAGTATTCACTCTCACAAGGAGAAGTGAGCGCTGGTGCATTAATGCATCTAATAATTAATTGGCATTCCTGCAGAAAACTTTCCTTTTGTGATGTAGCCACTGAGCTGCTATGGAAAAAGATCCCCACTTACACTCCCTGAGCAGGCAACTTGATTAGTGACCAGAGTAAGGAGGTGTGATTGCTCTCCAAGCGCGGCCTTCCCCATGTGGCCTGAGTCAGCCACCATACAGCGAGGCTGGTGCGGCGCCAAGAGCCCTCCTGCCAATGAGACTGGAAGTTTCTGAAGAGCTACCAGAGACCCAAAGCTGGGAGAGTGGCCAGACAAAAGCCGGCCACGGAGTCCCACAACCGGCCTGCAGTGGCACCCAGTGCTCCGCAATACTGTCCCGCTGCAGCCCCGGGCCCGTCTTCCGCGCTCCCGTGTGCTGCGCAGCTGTCAGCTCACGAGCGGTTTTATCATTATTTTCACTGTTTTATTACTTTTCTGGGAATTCAAATCAGTGTAACTGCGCTTGATACGCCGGGTGAAAAATGGTGTCTCCCTCCCCCTCCTCCTCTAACCTAATGAATTGCCTTTTTTCATATCAAAGAGTAATGAGCACCAAACCACATAATATTTATTCATGGAACAAAAGGCACAGGAATGGAGGGGGTGCGGGGAGCAAAAGCAGCTCCTGGGGATGGAGGGGGGGAAGCTCTCACTCTGATCCCCAGTGACACTGGGTTCGATTCATAGGAAAATCCAAATCTTTCAGCTCTCCCCATTCTTGCCTTAGAACCGCCTTCATGCAAGTCCCTAGTCAGTGCGTAGGGACCCTGAGAGCTGAGAGCAACCAAGCAGAACTCATTCTGTACTTGACTGTGAACTGCCTAAACTTCTTCTTCCTCTCTTTCTCAGTGGAATGCCCACAAAATGCCTCTTCTTTTCTCTCTGATGAGCATTAAACCAGTATACCTAAGAATGTTCTAGATAGGTCCCCCCACCCCCCGCCCCGTCATCATGACTTCCACTGTGAGGCATGGTTTGACCCAGGGAGGAAGAACCACAGAAAAGAATGGCAATATTGAGGCCTTGCTTACCTTACTTCACATGACATGAATGTTACCCCCTCCCCCCACCTTCCCTGCCCTAATCAATGTCTCCCACTCTGTTCCACAAGTTTTCTTTTTAATCCAGAAAGTAGAAAATACAATACACTAATAAGAGGAATAACAACCCATGGTTCATCTTCCTTACAGACGCTATCCTTTAACTGTCCCCTTTGAGAAGGATCCCTAGGGTGGGTAAGGGCAGGATGGACCACAGAGTCAAGTGAACGCTGAATGAGCCATGTGTTTCTCGGAGGCCGCTTCCCCAAATGCACGAGCCACCAAGGTGAATGGAAAAGTATTCTTTAAGGTAACCGATTAAACAAAGTCTCCTCAAAAGTGATACACACTCACGCGCTGAGAGATACAACATAAAGCAGGCGCAAAGCAGAGGGACTTTAACGCCAGCAGCTGAGGTCCCGGTTTTCCCTTCCATGTCAGTGCGTGGTCTCTTGAATTTCTCCACTGAAAAACTCAGTTTTGAGAATTAAAATTAGATTTTTTTTAACTATGAAAAATACTTAAGTTTTTAAAAGCCACAAAATGATCCACTTCTTCTTGTAACCTGTGCCACCCACATGGTTGTGAATTTTAACACTGAAGAATTTCTTATCTGGATAATTTCCCTCAAACCCAGTAATGGAATCCTTTTCTTAAGCAACTCTCTTGCTTCCTCCTCTTACAGTCTTATTTTCTGTAAGTCTGTCAAAGCTAATTATCTGTTTTCACAAGTGTATTGCTCTTCAGTGTATCATAAATACATATATTATGAAAAGTTGAAGAAAATAAGTGAAGTGTGCATTATACTGTGAAGGAAGCGGTAGGCATAAATAATTACCCAAAGTATCCACTCTTTGTTAACAGACTAATGAGAATGGCATTGGAAAGAGTGAATGAGGGTACCAAAGCCGGTCCCCTTCCGTATGTGGTTATGGCCACCCCCATGAGCCCACACCAGAAACTACTACACCACCACTCTAGGGTAAAGAGGGGAGCAAAATTCCTAGGTTTGCAAGCCTTTGGTATTCCAGACCACAGGTAAACACTGCGCCTACCAAACCAGTACCACAGGCAAACTGGGACTCTGCTTCTACTTCTGCTTCTGCTTCTGCGGGGGGGGACAAAGGCAGGACTCCCACCAGCTCTCAGTATCATTAAGCTCCCTTACTGTTGTCACCTGTTTCCTAGTGTTCTAATTCCAATCTGGACCACAAGCTCAAAGGTAATAAAAGGTCCTGAATGATTCATATCAACCCTTTCAATCTAAGGAAAGGATCAAGCATTGAAAAAAAGCAACAGCCCATTTGAATTTCAATAGCCCAGGTGCCAGATATCCCTGATAGGCAAAGTACCAGTTTATCACACTCAGGTCACCCTCAGTTGCCATTGCATGTTCCTAGTTCACTGTGGCCTCCATACTGTTCCATCTAACAAATGCAACCTGCCAAAAGTATTTTTTGAGTATGGTTATTCACTGTTATGACAAACAACTTTTTCGAATCCTTCAATAGGTTCTGGGAATTAAGCAACACGTAATACAAATCTAAAATCATCGTTTCCGTGCCCCATTGAAGAAAATAAATGTTTTTAAAAACCCAATAGCAGCCGCAAAGCATTCAGGAATTCCTAGTTAAACTGCAAAATGCATTTTCAACCATCTACCCATAACAACTTCTAAACTGAGAAAGTTGCTTCTTTACATAAGCCAGCTCTGTTTACCAAACATCTGGTAAAGGGCTAGCGCAGGATGTGAAGAGTAACAGAATATTACCATCCTGAGGTGGGGATCTGTACACACCACCGTGAGAAAATACCTGGGGCCATTAAAGACAAACACCACCTGCACGCTCTGCAAAGGGGCCATTGCTGTAGCCACACGCTCTGCTCACTGGGACAGGAGGGTGGACTGAAATACCACAGTGGATTAGGACGGGGGACAAAAGGAGCCCAGGACAGAAGGGGGGAGCAGGCAAAGGGAATGTAGGTTTTCCCCCTGCTGGGGACTGGCATTATCATCACGTAGACCTTCTGAAGCCCAGACTCAAGGATGAACCAAACAACGTTCTCTCATTTATTTCACTAGTAATTAGAAAACTTTCTTGAGTTCTGACATATGTCAAATTTCTTTGCTTAAATGTTAATGTTAATGCCCAGATACTCCTTTTTATGAGTTCATATCTATAGTTATTAAGCTCCCTTAAAAAAATAACAATAGGTCTGCAACACCTTATTTTTGTAAGATACCTTAAAAAAAAAATAAACTCCATGATAAGGCACAACTTGAGTCTAGTCATTTATTAGCTGTTACAAATCATCTCTGAGCTTTTTCAAAGAGAGGTAACGCAAACGCTTTCCAAAGGAATTAGAAGTTTACTGCAACAGAACGGTAAGTTTGATAGTTTTTAGAAAATAGTTTTACTTATTATAATGAGATAGTTATGAAATAACTAATATTCCACTTACGATTATAATCAATACAGAGGTAAATGTTATACTTCATACAAAATGCAAGGCAGTTGCCCACCTCACACATGGGCAACAGTCATCCTTCAAACATTCCAGTGCTAGAAATGAAAGAAACAGGTCCATGAAAAAAAAAAAGTGAGCTGACAGTCCTCCGACAGTAGAACAGCAAAACTAAACCTGACTCTTTAAACGTGACTGTCGGCAGAGGTCCAAGGTTGGAACTGGACCACAGGGCCCAAGCGGCACCTTTGAGGATCTCTGGGCTGATCACAGTGGGTGGCCTGGACGCGGGGTCCGAGGCACGGCGCTTCTTTCCCGTACACGGCCACCTCCGGCTATTTAAGCTCTTGGAACAGAAGAGATCTGGCTGTCTTTCCACTGAAGACGCATTCACTTGGCTAGCCAAAGGGTTTCTTTCTCACTAAAATGTTGTGGCGCACAGATAAATGGCAGAAAACGGTTGCCGCTAATCGGTATGTAGGTCATAAATCAGTGATTTTTAACCTTTTCCATCTTACGGCATGCATAAACTAATTACTGAAATTCTTCAGCACTCCTAAACATATATTTTTTGCCTATCTGACAAAAAAAAGGTAGGTATGATTTTGATTCATTCACACTGGATGGCTGTTGCTGTGTGGGCTGTTACCATTTTTTTATCTGACAATCTAAGGTTAAAGCGGTCCATGCCCCTGACGAAATAGTCAGGTACTGCCCGTTTTAAAAATTCTCGTAGTGCGCCGGCTGAAAATCGCTGTCATAAATGGAAACAGAGGGCCTCCTTTGCTGGAGTCCCTTGGTCGAGAAAGGCCTGTAAAGCTTAGGTCACCAAACCCTTTCATTCCCACCCTTGATTCATTTCTGTGGTTCAAATAACTGCCCCCTACATCTTGTACGCGTTTCCAGGTGCTCCTGCCACTGTGACAAAGGTGGAAGGAGGCAGTGAGAAAGGACATGGGAAAAGGAGAGGCACGCGAGGCCGGAGAATGTGAGGCCAGGAGGCGACACAGTGGGACTCCCCGTGATAAAGAACAGGGGGACCGAGCAAGGCCTGGCGCTGCCATGTGTCTAAATTTTGACTCTTGCTCAAACTGGTCTTAAAACCTGAAGGCAAGTTAAGTAGGTGAAGACTCTTCCTGGGCACAGCATGGTTGTTTAGAAAATGCAGCTGCTCGCAGAAGCTTTTCCAGAAAGAACGCTTCAGCCAGGTGAAGGTGGAATGATGTTGTAGCCAAGAACATAAGCTCTAGAGCCAAAGGGCTCCAGCTATGTCAAAATCGAGACTACAGTTACGAGTATCTCAGGGGAGGGAAGGTGCTTCGCCATAGGTAAATCAAAATGACCAAGGGCTCAGATGAAGGACAGTCTTCAGACCACTTCGGCACACGTGTGTAATGGAAAGTGATCGGACTCCTCGCTGTCTAAACAGATGCTGTCAGGTGGCTGTCAAGACAAGGCCACTTGGATGCATTTTCTACAGTCGGCCAGGTCAGCAGGTTGTCATTACCATGTTACACAGATGACTGGATTAGTCAGGGTAATTTAACCTGCAGGAAGTGGCAACTCACAGACCTGCTGCCCCAGGCACTGTACCGCCAACAGAAACACACTTTACAACAAAGCCACACAGGTTGCGGGAAAGCTGTGAGACACAAAGCCGGGGAAAGGCGAAGAGAGTGACAAACTTGTCCAAGGAAGTGAATTTCCCACTCTCACAGCATGAATGGGAGGTGGGGAGCACACTCCCCAAACTTCCTCTTTAGGACCAGGTGAAAAGAAGAAAAGCCATTTCTGTAAGGTGTGTTGCCAGATACAGACTTTAAAAACTAACAATGTTTGCCCTCAACTGCAAAGACCAATGCCAGTTACTAGAATTGATACTTTTTTAAGCTATATTTTAAAGGAGACACAATGATCATTTGCCCTACAATGGGCTGTAGTAAGATTCAGATGCTATATTAAATCATACTGGATCAAGAGAATTTTTTGGCCAAGTTTTTCTGTTTATACAAATTACATATATAGAAAGAAGTCCAAATCTGTGCTATAGAAATGCTCACTTACGTACAAGGAAAATATGGATAAGGATGTCCATTGTAGTGATTGTAAATTGCAACGGGGGGTGGGGGGAGAGGAACTTCCAGTGTTTCTATCAACAGGGTATCATTCAACAACTTATGGAACATTCACATCATGGAATGCTACCTAACAGTTAAAAAAGTATCAGTTGAGGATCTGTATGTATTGACTTGGACAGATCTCCAAAATAGAGCATGTGGAAAAAGTGGGTCTCAGAACCTTATGTGTAATATAATTTCATTTATGTAGGAAACAACACGCAATGATATACAATATTTAGCATACACGTAAGCAAATAGAAGGTCTGGAGAGAGGTGTTCTAAACCATGGTAACTTCTAAGAAAGGGGTAACATTGATGGAGAGGAATTAAGTCACTTCCTAACCTACTTACTTGCAGTAAGCAATTTATTCCACAAATATTTAGCGCTCCTCCCACATACAGGTAGGTCTTTTTCTAGTCATAAGGAATATAAAGATGAAGAAAGAGACAAAGTTCGTGTTCTCATCTAACTGCTATTTTATTTCTATATTGGTTAAAAGGGTAACAATTTTTTTAAAATGTAGCCCTGGCTGGTGTGGCTCAGTGGATTGGGCGCCTGCAAACCAAAGGGCTGCCAGTTTGATTCCCAATCAGGACACAGGCCTGGGTTGCAGGCCAGGTCCCCAGTAGAGGGTGCTTGCGAAAGGCAATCACACGTTGATGTTTCTCTCCCTCTTTCTCCCACCCCTCCCCTCTCTCTAAAAATAACTATATAAAATCTTTTTAAAAATATTTAAAAATATAAAAAGGTGTAGTTCCTTTGCCATCATTTCAGCCAATGGAACAACTTTGGATGGAACATTTTCATTCATCAAGACAGCGTATTTCATCTACGAACAGCTTTAATTTTCATATAACTGGGGGTTGGTTTTTTTTGTTTATTTGTTTGTTTGTTTACTATTAAACCAAACCTGGCTCCTAATACCCGCCAACCACTGATCCTAACCTTATCCCCCTGAGGCCATAAAGAGCCTGTTGAGTCCTTTCTTACCTGACAGCTCTTCAAATACTTTAAGAAAACAATCAACATCATCCGCTAAGGCAGACTAAATACCTCCAGGTCTTCCAGCTGATCTTTCTGAGACGTGGTTTCAAATCCTTGTGCCGTTGGGCCGCTTTCTGTATGCTCTCCACTTTATCTAATTTCCTCTAAAAGCTTGATGTCAAGCCCTGGTGCTCGCAAGTTGCCGAGTCAGAGAAAGGGAAGGACAGCCGATCATCTACCTCATTTTTAACGACCATCCTTTCATCTGAATCTCTGCCATGCCAACTAATCGTCTTCCCCGACAATGTGATTTTTCTTTGAAAAATAATGAAATACGTGTTGTTATGGAAAACAATGCAAGAAAGCTATAGCTATGGAAGGCTTGGGGGGAGACACAAAGCGTTTGGCGCCCCTTAGGATTTTCCTAAATGTTAGTTTATTAATGACTTCCATTAGCATGTTCTCATAAAACCACAAAGGCCGTTTCCGACGGCTAATCTCAAACGTGAAACGCTGCCCACCGTGTGCGTCCAGTGAGGGCAAGGATGCCGCGGTATCCCAGCGCCTGCAAACGCAGTCGACGTGAACCAGGTGTTCAATACCGCGTCATTAGACCTTGCCTGTGCGTGGGTGCTACACGCCTCAAATCACTCAGCTTGAAATCCGCACGTGGGCAAAAGGTAAACAATGAAGGGCGATGAATGTACTTCATAAAAATAGGCCTAGCATTTGCATACCTCAGTTCACTTGAGCCTAACAACCAGTCTGTGAGGTAAAAAAAAGAATGAGTCCTGGTCACATTTCTGACCAGCAAAGAGACCAAGGCGACAGGTCGTAAAAAGCTTGAGGTCACCAGGATGGAGCTGAAATGCAACACAGCAGTCCTTTGGCTTCTTCCCCCGCACTCTCTGCCACATGGCAGGGCCTCTTCGCTGCTCCACTCCTTAAGGAACAGGAGTGTTTGAAAAGTTGCAAGTAAATCCCCATTGCGCATTTTCAGCATTCTGGAGGGGCCCCTTGTTTAAGGCAGGGTTTCCCAACAACGGCAATACCGATACCTGGACCTGGTAATTCTTCATTGTGGGGCTACGGCAGGATGTCTAGCAGCATCCCTGGCTTCTACCCGCTGGACAGCAGTAGCGCCCCTCCCTGTGGGACAACCAAAATGTCTCCCAGTGTTGCCAAATGTTGCCGTAGTCTCCATGGGATGAAAACCAATGACTTCAAGGAAACCCACAGTAAATCCACGTGAATGGCAGAGAGCTTTGAAATATTTTAGAAACATGATTTCTTTCCACACACCAACAATATTGCGTTTAGCTCTGGAAAATACACACCGGCATTTTAGCAAGGTCTGCCGGTTCAGAATGGACTACAAAAAGCATGCTTCACCTCTGTTGACTCCCCAGGCACCAGGACACTGTTTACTACCAATGCACAAAACCCAGCATCTCTCTCATGTCTGTCTCCCTAGCCATCCAGTCCAGGCGGTGAGAAGCCCTCAGGCCCTCTGACCTCCTCTACCTGACTGAGCACAGTTCCTTAAAGCCTGTGACTGGCCACCAGCCCCTGCGGAGTCACTCTCAGTCACTGAGCCACTTTCGGAATCTAGCAAACAATCAAGGAAAGAAAATCACCCACCACTGTGCGGATCAAGGGCACAGCAGAGCTTGTGTTTTAGAGTAGAGCAAGGCTCTGGGTCACAGTGAGGACCCCGGTTGCATCTGGTCAAACTCACGGGCACTTCGATGTCTTCCTGTGCAGGGAAAGGAGACATGAGCTTTCTGGAGGTGGAGAAAGATTCTGAGGTGGAGGGGATACACAGTGATGTATCCTAAGGACATCTTCACATGCACAAGTAAACACGGGAGAGTTTGTAACAGGAAGCATGGCTCAACCAGATTATACCCAACCGAATGGAGATGGAAGGAGTCGGAAAGGAATTCTGGAGGTTGTTAGTTAAAAAATTAAATCTCTCTCTTACAGTTGTTAAGCCATCGCTCAGGAGGAGGAACATTAGTTATTCATATTTCGTGAGATCCCACTTCAGCCTAAAGGTCATTCCGACCAATGGGAGGTCCAACAGAATCAAAAAGGAGTGTCTAGATTACTCTTCAGGAATCACTTTCCTTACGTCAGAGGAAGCGGAGGTGCTGCAAGCCTTTTGTGGTTTTTATTAAATTCCCCCAAGGACAGTATGTATAGGTTGCCTTAAAAAACCCAAGCCACAGCAGTAATTTCTTTTTTCTGTCCCTGTGCGTATCAGGCCCTGAGGGGAGGCTGTGCTTTTTCCCTAGGCGGGGCTGCTCAGGCGCCCAGCAAAGTGTATAGCAGACACGCTGGCCAGGGAGATGCGAAAAAACAATGTGGGCTCCCTTTGAGAGGGACCCTGTGATCTTGAAGCATTTGCTATGCAGCTTCAACTCCATCTTCTGAGTAATTTTATCTAACCCTCTTTCTTTAGTTCTTTAAACTTTCTTAGATTTGAGCACAAAAAAATGTTTTTTTAAGTTAAGGATAATTAATCAGTTCTTGGTGAGAGCTGATTTTCAGAAGCTACATTTCCAACTCACGAACACGAATAATGGAATTTTGGAATGTGTCTATCTGAAAAGCATGCTGTATTTTTAATGAAAATATAATTTGAGGGATCCTATAACTTTGAAACAGTCATCTGTAAAGCAGCTTTTAAAAATTTATTCATTTATTTATTTGCAGAAACCAGTGACAAATTAGTTTGAAAGGACAGGAGAGTAAAGCATAGTATTTTACTTAAAATGTCATGAGAAGGGGTTATAACTCAGACTGAAGCTGTTGAGAAATCACTGGCATCAAGCCTAATGCTGACGAAGAAACAAAAAACCTGTTGTCCTCTCAAACCTACCTAAAATAATGCTGAAAATCTACAAAGAATATACACTGCCAAAGGGTTGGATGCAAGAGTGTGATTTGGCATTTTAACCTCTAAGAAGCATTATGAACTATGTACCCATAGTGTTGAAGGAATGAATGAAATTTTAAAATTCAGTCTGTTCTCTATTTTTTGTACTAATTAAGAGTAAATAGTATGCAAAACCAAATCCATAATTGATCCAAAATAACTGGTATCTCACCCAATTATTTTATTAGTTACAAGAGTAGGAAGCACCAAGATGAAATTTCTCTTCTTATTGCTTCTTCCCACTCTTTGGTAAAGGTGCTAAAGATCAGTGAAAAGACCAAAAGGTTGGCAGCAGGAGGGGGAAGGAAAAACAAAGCAAGCAGCTACAGGGTCTGAAAACTAAAAATCAGTTCCAAGTAGCAGTGAAAAATGCCAAGCTATTCGGGAGAGTTAAAAGGCAGATATTATGAAGTCTTGGGTTTTAAATATGTTCCTCTTTATAAGATTTGATGTCTGATTGACTGATTTCACAGTTCTCCATGATGGATAATATGGAGAAGATGACAGAATTTGGCCATCCTAAGCTCAAGAAGACAGGACTGTTAATTAACAAGCAAAGAGTACTGATCACAAATAAAATTCCATAAAAGACATTAAATAAAACATAAGCACTTCAAATGCATCCAAGAATTACTATGCAATGTGCAAATATGCCACAAGCTTTAGTATATTAGATTCCTTCTATGTATGTAGCACACTAAAGGGAGAGAAGGGGGGAGGAAGAGGGGGGGCGACCCCAACCAAAGGGAAGAACCCTGTCATGAAACCTCTTGAACAACGGTCAGCTCTTGGTCTCGGAGGAGTCTTTGGAAAATAACTCTGTATAACTATCTTAATGTGTGAAATCCTCACCCTTCTCCTTAGAGAAATATCAGCAAGCTATGTACCTGGTCTGCTGATTTTCTTCCTCCTATCAGTCAGCAGAAACCTACTACGGTTCTAAAGCTTGCCCTTACCATTCTAATGAGACAGGATGGAAGGTGCCACATATATTACCTGCCTGAAAACTCAGCTTTCCCTGGGAACCAACTCAGCCTGAGAGCATTTTATAGATTATGATTAATGATTAACTAACTCTGCTTCTACCTTTCTGATTGCTGGCTGGCCAGTACTCAATCAAATGCACCACAACCAAAGAACATAAATAACAATTAATATGCATCGGAGCTTTGGGGGGAGGAGGTTGGCAAATGCTTCTTGAGATTTCAAAGAAAAGACCAACACTTGTCAAACAGAGAGAAATGAAAGTTCAAAAAGTTTTTCACAAACTTAAGACACGCCCTGTGTGGGCTATCAGCCTAGGGAAGGCTTTTCAAGAGACACTTGTCAATCTTATCCCCCAGGATAGCAGAACAGGAGAAAGCAATGAAAGGGCTCATGGGAGAGATTTACAAATGGCTTGACATTACGAGCTTGCCAAAAAACCTGGATATAGAGCCAGTAATTTACCTTCAACAGGATAAGAAACAGGAAACCAGATTCAATTATAAGGAGGTTTAGCAATGGACTGATATGGTGACATTTCCTGGATTTATTCCAGGAATGGATGAGAACATTCTAGATGTGCTGTAGTTTTCTCCAATATTCAGTAATTAATATGTTTCATACCAAATGAATTTTATGTGATAACTCTTCAGAGCAGGAATCACCTAGATTCCTGCGTTCTGTAAGCTGTGTATAAAAACAGCATTCTGAAAATTATCGGGGTGCTAATATAGTAAAAAGGTTGTGAAAACATGGGACTTATCTAGGTCAAGGCAGACTATCACCACTTTGAAATTCCGAAGACTGCGCTGTCATGCTTTTTGGTGTGCCTGAGTGATCACACCTTTGTCAAGGGAATCTATCTTTGGCTTGAAAATGAATTTGTCAATTGGAATATACCTTAAATTTTTATGCAGGAGTGCAGTTCCAAGTACAGAGAATGAACAATGTCTCCTTCCGTTACCACAAATAATTAAAACTGTTTTTAGGAAATGGCACATTTTCAACTGAGACTCTCTAATGGGTGAAATCAAGACTCACCAATAAACCTTGGGGCGGGGGGTGTGCATCTGTATAAATAAAGTGTGTGTGTGTGTGTGTGTGTGTGTGTGTGTGTGTGGTGGGGGGAGGGGATCATCTGACTACGTGTCCAGAGCTACCTGAGGTAATGCAGCTTCAAACCCAGGCCTGTGCTTCCTGCTTTCTATCAAGGCTGTTAGAGACCCAGCAAACCGAGGCCCCTCCGGGTAGTCTGGAGCTAAGGAGGGTTTCTATTTCACCACACCCACCCTGCTTTTTGTTTGCTTGTTTGTTTTTTGTTAGTTTTTCATGCATATGCTTGTAAATGTGTAAGGTAAGAAAACAAATCAAGAAGTAAGCGCTGATCAGACAGCCTTCTCAACCCAAGCGAAGCAGAGAGAACTAATCAATACTTACTACTTTGGACAGATTGGCCCTATGAAGGTAAACAATAGCAATAAAACAGAAAAGAATCCTATTCATCTTTATTTTTATCATCACCACTATTATTATTCGGCTCTGGTTGACTATTGCTTTTCTAGAGGGTTTTCCAAACAGAGGGCCCAATCTGCGAACTAACTATAATTGCCCTGTGCCCCACCGCAGTACGACTATAATCCAGCGTCCAATTCAAGCAGATCAAGATCGACATTTCCTTTGCAACCTCTGTTTTCAAGATTTTATCTCATGCATGGGCAAAGTGAAAATAAACTTTCATTCAGGGGCCAATGTGAATTCTTAAATTATTTTTAAAGGAAAAATAACTTGTAGAGGATGGTTTAAATTTCTTTCCTTTTTGTGGTACACAGAATTGGCATACAACTCTTTGCTTGAGATTTAAGGCCGTTTATGTTCATTACACTCATCACACAGACTTGCCTCTGACATTAGTGGGAGATGCCTATGTGAAATACAGTTGAACCCAGAATATACTTCTGTTATACACATAGCCTTGGAGTTTATACCAGTCTAATGAACAGGCTAAATTGTCACAAAACTGATTTTAAAAATGTTATTTTCAAGCAATCATTTTTCAAGTCTAGCTGTTAGCTTGCTAAACTGGAATTCACCGTGAAATTTACAGCCTAGACCTCATCCATTCAAGTAAGCCGTATCTTTTCATTTCCAAAAGTAAGCTCTGGCTTGGGCTTGCTACCTCCTTCCAAGTAACGTCAGGGTCCTGGGCTTGCTTCCACCTGTGGGTGTGTGTGGAACCCAGGAGCGCGCGCTCCGAGTCCTCCCCTCGCCCCCTCCGAGGGCCCAGCGGCACCCTCCAGGGAACACAAAACTTTCTGGCCGCAAACTCTACTGCTACCGCCTCGCGAAGAAAAGCAACCGAGCACAGGGAAGGGCGCTGGCTTTTGTTCCAGCGGTGCCCAGCTGGCGAGGCCAGGCCACAGCAGCCCTCCATGCCGAGAGACCCGGGAAGATTCCGTGGGACTGATATTTGGGAGCCTCGAGAAAGCAGCCCATCTCTACGCCATCCGCGCGTAGGAACGCAGGAAAAGGAGGCGTGGAGCAGACAAGGATGAAATCCTTAGTGCCTCGCAAATCCTGCTTCAGGCTTAGGCTCACCGAGTGAGTCTCCAGATCCGCGGAAAGGCGCGAGGGGGGCGGGGAGAGGAGCGGAGGCGGACCAGGGAGAAATCGGAACGAGGAGGGCGCGGGAGCCCCAGTCCAGATGCAGGGCCGGCCCCGCCTCCGGGTACAATCAGACAAGCTACAGTGTGCCAGTGGTTTTCGGCTTCCTGTTTGTAAAGCTAGAGCCGCCCTCCCTGACTCCGGGACATGACACCCGTTCTTCCTCAAAACCGAGAACGCCTGTGCTTCGCGCGCGGGGCCGGCTCGGCGGCTGGAGGAGCGGGGCGGGGGCGGCCGCGGGGCGGGGGCAGGGCGGCGGGGCGCCGCGCCCCTCCTAGCCCGCGGCCTCCGGGGCTGAGCTGGGCCGCGAGGCGGACAAAGCGTTTCCCGCTCCCTCCCCCACGGCCGCGTCCCAGAAGGGAGGGGGAGAACGGGCTAGATGGCTGGAGGACGAGCAGGCAGGGGAGGAAAGGGGGGAGGAAGGTGCTGCCGGCGGGACTGGGCAGGATCGCGCCCCGGAGGGAGGGGAGGGAGGAGGGGCTGGGCGGCCTCGGAGAACTGGGAGGAGGGCAGGATTCTTGAAGGCCAAGATAAACAAATTGTTCCTCTTCACGTGCGGGGCGGGGGAGGTGGAGAGGGTGGGGAGCGAGCGCGGCGGCCTCGCCTCTTCCCCTCCCCCAAGCCGGCTCTTTGTCACCGAGCGCCGGCCTGAGCGCCGGGCGCTAGCCTGCGGCGGCACCGGCACCACCCCCGGCGCCGACGACTCCCAGACCCGGGACGTGTGCGATTTATCAACCGCACACTGCGAGGGCCGCCGATCGAGGTGCGGTGTGCCGGGGGAGCGGGCAAAAGCGCTCCGCGCTCCCGGATTCCCACCGCCCGGTCCGCTCCGCACACCCGCGCTTCACTAACCCGGGTGGCGCGGTGGGGGAAGGGGCTGCAGACACCTTTCCGAGCTTCCGGCCTCCCCCCGCCCCGAAAGGAAAGCAAAAGAACCTGAGACAGGAGATAAGAGAAAGGATTCTACCCTCAGGGTTAGGGGGTGGGAACTGCCCCTTCCTCCCGGAGAAGTTATGCCATTGGCTGCTCCGTCTACTTCGAACCCACCCACCCAGCCATTTAAGCCTCTTTCACCTCCCAGCTACCATCCACTCCTCCGGGCTTATTAGACGGGCTCGGAAAGTTGGCGGGGAGCGGGGCGGGGGTCGAAGCGGAGAGGTTCTGCACGCCAAGTTTAAGAGGAGGAGGAGACACAATCCCCAGAGAAGTTGCGTGGCAGGGACTCCTGGCGCAGGCTGAGCACACAGTTCTCCCCTCCCGCCCCCGCGGGGCCGCCCCCCCCCCGCTCCGCCCGACCCGCCGCTCCACCTGCCGGGCCTGCCCAGGGTCTCCAACTGCGGAGGAGCGCACCCGCGCCCCGCATCCGCGCGCGTTCCCGGGAAGGCGCGCGCGCGCGCGCAACCATCCTCGCTCCCTCCTCAACCACTTCAAAGTTCATTCACAAAACTCTCAGACTTTCTCAGCCCAAAGGGGGTGAGCTGGGGAGAAGAGGTGAAAGCCTCTTGCTTCCTCCACCTCCCCCCGGGGATCGAGGGCCTGGTGCCCGCCCAGAATCTGCCACAGCATCAGTTTCTCCCCGCACCCGGCGGATGTGCGGAGAGGGGTGGGCGAAGGGGGACGGATCTGGGGAGGCGAGGCGGCATTGCGAGGGGTGGGGTGGGGTGGGAACCGTGAAGAGGAGGAGCGAGGTTTCAACTCTGGGTTCACTCTCTTTAAAAATCGGTATCTATGAGAAGGAGAGGGGAGAAAAACTTTTCCAGCGTCTCCCCCCGCTGCTCCTCCAGGCTCCCTCCGCCCCTCGCAGTCGTGACTGGCTTATCCCCGCTCGCCTCCTCTTCCCCAAATCTGACAACCCTGACAGATTAACAGGTAGCAGCGACCGCAGCTTTCCCCCATAAGAAAAGTTGACGTTAACCCTTTGGCTTCAGCCCACCTCGCCCACCGTGCAAATCAGACCCCCCGTCCCCCATGTAAGAAGCTCCAGCCCCCACCCCCACGCGCGCGCGCGCCCCAAGCCCGCTGCCAGCGCGCCCTCACCATGATCAGCGTGTGGTTCCTCTGCTCCGCCGAGGCAGCCTCCGCATCTTGCTGGGGTTTGCTCTGGTGCTGCTGCTTGCCGGTGC
This sequence comes from Mormoops blainvillei, assembly GCA_004026545.1. NCBI lineage: Eukaryota > Metazoa > Chordata > Mammalia > Chiroptera > Mormoopidae > Mormoops > Mormoops blainvillei. The sequence goes on along the minus strand of PVJD01000996.1, from coordinate 247,693 downwards.
CGGCGCCCGATTTCTTGGCCCTCTGCTCCAGAGTCCGCTGGTAGAGGCTCACGGTGTCCCGGCGCTCCAGCTCCAGCTGCTCCACCTGAGCCTGCTGGTACCTGTTTTCGCAGTTGACGTGGTGCCGCCGGCAGCCCTCGATGCGCTGGCGGAGCCGCTCCACCACGGTGCTGTGCTTGGGTACGGCCGCCGAGCCGCCGCCGGGGCCCCCGGAGCTGCCGCCACAGCCGGCAGCAGGGTGATTGCTACTCGGAGCAGCTGGAGTACTATTGGGAGTATTATTCACACCGATCCCGGCCCCGGCGAGGCTGCTGTTCAGGCTACTGTTGATGCAAATACTACTGCCATTCGCGGCAGCAGCGGGGGCTGCGAAATCCCCCATCCTGCTCCCCGGGCACACTATTTTGGAAGAACTTTTTTTATCCACCCCCCTATCAGCCTCCTCCTTGGGTCCAAGGATTAAAATAGTTTAAGTGGAACGCGGGGGAGACGCAAGCACATGGATGGAAACAGCGATCCCGACGGGGCGAAAAAAAAAAGGGGGGGGAGATTTTGGGGTGGGTTTTTTGTTTCCCTTTTTGTAAAAACTGTAAAGCTCAAGGAGAAAAAAAGGGGGATCAGAATGCCATCAAACACCTATCAACAAAAAGAATCACAACAAACTGAGCCAGCAGCAAATCAGGTTGCAACTCAAGGGGAGATCCGCTCCTCGCCTGCCTTCTTTTTATAATCCATTATTTTCTAATAAATTCCAGGAGATTTCCGGTGGTTGGCAAGCATTTTCTCCCTACGTACCGAAAAACACACCCCATGTACACACACAAGCATATGCCTCCAGTGCGGACACGCGCGACACACACTCACTCCACACCGCATCGGAAAACGGCAAGCTTGCTTATTGCATTTTCCTTCCACAAAAAAGTTTTGGTGTTTATGCCGCCCCGTGTTCTCAAAGTACTTTGGCTGCTCAGTTGCATTTCACAGGATCCTAGATATCGAATCCTCGGGCTGGGGGAAGTAAACACATGGACAGTCCGAGGCGACTGCAAAAGTAGATCGGTGAAGTCCTTTGCAAACGCCGCGCGGAGAGCAGCCCCTAACGCTCGGCTGGGCTGCCGCTGCCGCCGCTGCTCCTGCCACCATCACAATGATCAACTGCTCGCCGCCGCCGCCTCCTCCTCCTCCTCTCGCTCCTCCACCTCCTCCTCCTCCTCCATGCCAGCGGAGTGATATCAGGACGCGCGAGCTCAGTAAACACGGCAGCGGCGGCGGCTGGAGGCCGTGAGACAAGCCCGGGGACACGGCGCAAAACCCGGCCCGGACTCTCACCCGGCAGGAGCGGGCGCGGCACGCACCGGCACCGGGCTCCCGCCTCCCTCGCCTCGTTCTTCCCGCCCCTCCCACGTCCCCAAGCTCACTAACCCAGGCTGGGAACCGGAGCTGCCAGAAAAGAGAAAAAGAAAGATTCTGGGAGATCTCGAGAATGAATCAACTTTTGACGTGCGTGCGTGTGTGTGTGCGTGTGTGTGTGTGTGTGTGTGTGTGTGTGTGTGTATGTATGCGCGCGCGCTTGCGCGCGCGCTTGGGATGGAGGGTGGGGGCCACATGGACGAGCCCGGCTGGATTTCCTTATTCCAACGGAGGTATCAAGGGAGCCCAAGTTGTTGTTATACATTTATGCATTATATTGCAGAACTGTGCATGACCAGGCAGAAACATTGAAGCTTCACAGCAGTTGTCTGTCATCCCTATTCATGTGGAAAGAAAAAGGCAAATGAGTGACTTGTTTCTAAAATCCAGGTAATAAGTCTTCCCTGGTAATAACCCTCCCTATGGACACTTGTTCAAACTCTAGGCCTGTCTTAACACACGCATGCCGAATTCTGAACAAAAAGAAATAGGTATCAAAAAAACTTGGAATATTGTTTAATTCTCTGTACCTGATGATTGTTGTTATTAAGGCAATTATTGTTTTACTTACCCTTGGAAAAAAATTAAAATAAAGCAAGCAGGGACTTGGAGGTGAGACTAACAGTACATTTTAACAGACTGTTTTGAACACTAGGTGCTAATGACAGCAGTAATTAAGGGTCCTTCGTAAATCAAGTGGAAAGATTGCAGATTTCATGGACTAGAACTGTAGGAAAACCACAGCATTTCACAGTTTGTCATGACCAAAACAAAAACAAGCAACAATAACAGGCTGACTTTATTACTAGATATATTTCTTTCTGTTTAAATGAATTCGCAAGTACAATTAAAATGGAATAGCAAACACAGAAAGCAATCTAAACTTTCCATCATCTTTCCAGATATTGACGTTCTAAAAAAACAACAATTAAGGATCAAATTTAATATCCTTGAATCTGGGCTTAACCTACTGCATAATTTTTAAAAAAATTTTAAATGGAGAAAACATTTTTCTGATCATCAGTAAGATAAAATCTTGATTGTGTGCTGTTAATAATAAGGCATTTTGTATTACCTCAATAAATCTTATAGAATTAGTTTTTAGGGTAAAAATACACCCCAGTTGTCTAAAATAGCCAGGAATAAAAGAACTTTGGATCTCATACATTAGTCATGAGATCTGATTTAAGCCATCTTCATTTCTTGGCATTGCAGATTAGCACTGGATGCTATTTCTAACCTCATAAAGTCAGCAATAAGAAGCTATATTTTTCTTCAATTAATCAGGTTTATATGGTGAACTATAGCTTTAACATCCATTGGATTATATGGTAAAATGGGTAGCAAAATATGGTGTGAGGTTACCTCTATGTAGTGAAACCAATGTGGCAGAGTATCTGTCATCGAAAGTTGCCATATTGTTTTTCAGAAGGCTAGTTAGTTAACATACAACCCGCTGTATCATAACTGCCCCTCCAAGTCTGCTAGAAAATCAAATTGAATTAGTTCTTTAGCAAGAAGTCAGATCAGACCATAAAAACATAGAGAAAATTATTAAAAGTTATAAGAAAAAGACTTCACAAAGTGATCTCGGTCTTTTTCACACGTTCACTAAATAATATCTCTATTAATTCAGGAAACACATGGCTTCACTCTAGAGAGGAAGCCATGACTCTGCATTCATTCTGATCTCTCTTCACTGTAGTTTAATTCTCATTCCTCCTCTTACTCCATGCACCTACATCTACCGCACGAGATTACAACCTGATTTACAGAAGCAACAGGTTTGAAGATCTTGATTCAGTTTGGAGACTTGGGTTCTCATTCCAACTTTTTCCTGCGACTCCAAATTTAATTTTTCATTGAGAGTTTGTTATTCTGGAAAAAAAAACAAAAGAAAAGAAAACCAACAGCAGCAACATTCATTCCCATCAAGCTGTTTACCTGTCCTGTCATGAAGGGGAACCAAAAACACACAAGAATTTGCATCCTTCTCTTTGGGGACCAGTAGGTGGAAGAGCGCACTTGGTGGCTTTACCCCAGAGACCCCCAATGACAATGGTCGTGCTATTCTTGCACACCCATAGCATGGTTTCCTGCCCGAGTTTGGTGCACGGGAAGACTGCATAGAAAAAGGTGGATCGTTCGTGGGTATATGTACACACACACATACACACACACACACAGAGAAGCATTTTTCTCTCAACAAGGTGGTAGGAGGGGCAGCCACAATCTCCAAGACCAAAATGTGGGAAAAAGGACTGTGAGACTGTGGTGGCCTAAGGGGCAGAGTCTTTGAGGACACCGATCTGTGCAGTACTCTGCTGTGACATAATTAGGGCCAGAAACCCCATCCTAATTGTGCAGGACAATTAGAAAAAAGAAGCAGGAAGTGAATAAGACTTGGGGCTTGAGCAACATAGGCAAGTCACCCTGAATCTGAGATGTTAATCTACTCCAGTAACCTTAGGAGCACAGCCCTTTCTGCTGGCAGCTTCTAGACTCTCGCGATATGTTCCCGCGAGGATGCCAGCTTTTTTGGTCACCTTCCTGAAGAACTCCTTGAAAGTCACAGAGGAGTTCAAGTTCTCCCCGCTAAGTGCTGTGATAGCATGACCATCTTCCTCTTTTACACAAACCCACTACGGAGCAAAACTTCCAGATCAGAGCTATGGTCACATCATCAGTGCTGTTCCTCTAGAGTGATGAAGACGTCCAAGATGCCACAGCAGTGATGAGAAGGAAATTACATGGCTACATCCCCAGGTTTTGATGCTGTCTCTCTGGATGCCCAAGAGAAGAAGGGCTTGATGGATAAGTACCTGTACCAGGTTGCCCTGAAACTCTGGCTCTGAACCAAAGTTGGCAATTCTGAGGAACTGAACTAGATTCCCTTTTCTTTAGACCAACTCTGCCTCATCCTCCCATGTTCCTGTGATAGGACCCAGCGTGCTAGTTAAGAAAAAGTCTTTGGGTAGAACCACCAGTGTGTGCGCCACTTCTACTTCCCTATTAATGTGGATCAACAGAACTGGCTTCATAATTATTCCCTACGTACGTGGTGACTACAGTAGAGTAGGAGCCCTCTGCTACCCACCTATGGATAAGCAGACCTTTCTATGTGCCCACAGAGAGGGCCTGGGCAGTCTTGCATTACTGGCAGCAGAGACAGTGCCCTCAACTGTCTAGCAAGAGCTGCCACTCAATAATTCCACAAATATAGTTTCAGCCTTCCGTGTCCCAGGCCCCTGGGGCAGGCCCTGGGAATACAGTGTGAGAGTGTATAGAACATAGGCCCAACCCCAGTGATGGCCCACCAGACTCAGGGCAAGAGAAGCAGTGGTGGGACCAAGATGAGGTAGGTATGGGGACACATAAAAGGGGCTGGAGTGTGCATGCTTGGAGGAATAAGAAGTCTTCTCCAGAACTCACTCTGAACACTGGGAGAAGCAAGCCAAGCAAAGGCTGGTAGCATGTCAGCGTGGGGAGCTGGGAGACAGCTGGAGCAGGGGGGCCCTGAGGCCGGCTGCCTCAGCAGACCCACCAATGGCTTCCTCTCGCGGGAGCGGGAGTGCGAGCGAGTGTGAAGAGGAACGAGGCCGAGGCTGGGAGATAAGCAGAAGCCAGACTGTGAAGGCCACGCAGAAGTTTTGACTGTCTCCTTGGGACATTGCTGCCATTGGAAGGATTCAAGCTGAGCCACACTTTTTACTTTGGCAATGCCGTGGATGTATTATTCTAGTGTTTTCTAGAGTGCCTTCTGAAGAGGCTGGTCCTATAAATTGCTTCACCAGAAAGGCTTCTGAGCCAAGGAAGTGGAGGAGCTGCCCTGTACCCCATGTCTCTTTCAGGGGTTCATTGCCACTTGGAAGGCCACCAGAAAGCTTGCAGCAGAGCGTGCTTAACTTGGTTTAACCTAGGACTGCCCAAATCCTGTTCTGTCCCACAGAATGAAACACACTATAGAAAGTTCAGCGCAGGACAGGAAGCCTGAAAGCAGTTGTGAATTCACTTAACCTCGCAACTGTCGGGGCGCGTGCTCTGTGACAAAGGCCACACTCCCCTGACCAAGTGCTCTGCCTAAGGGCTGGCATCGTTAGCCCTTGAGGCTCAAGGCCCTTCCCTAACCTGAAACTGGGTGTGTTGAATTGCGACCTTTAACTGGTGGGAAAGGGGCAACACAAAGGAAAAATCTCAGAAAGCTAGATTTGAGTAGCTTTTTTGGCATTGGTACTTTGAGTATTTTGTATTAATGTCTATCTCTGCATAGTAAAGTCTATTTATTAGGGGGAAAGGTCAGATTTCTTTAACTGGAAATCTTAATTATATAATATCTTTAAAAATATAGAGTTTCATTACTTTTGAAGCACGCACTGTGTCTAGTCTAACAATTATTGGCCTCTTGGAGCTATTTTAATGAGCTCTTTCTACCTAGTAAACCAACTGTATGCAGGCGACAGGCCCTGTGGACTAGGGGTGTTTCAAAAGTTTGTTTCCTTAAGTATTTCAATACTCCTCGCAAGACCTTGTTTACGTGATTAATTTTCACTTTTTTATGAAGAAGGGGTTTACTAAGCTCTAGACCATGTCATAAATTTTGAGAAGAATATGAATTAATAGAACGTATTTTCTTAATCATGTGTGTGTGTGTGTGTGTGTGTGTGTGTGTGTGTTATAGTTGTAGTTAGTAGGAGATAGGTTATCTAAAGTGCACGGCAGACCAATTTTTCCAAAGCCTTTCACTCTGTTTCACATGTACCTCTCATCTCGGTGCCAAATAGTTATGATAAGGCAACTGCTTTGAACAGGTATGGCTCCCAAGTAAGATGTGGAAGGCTTCTGAAATTTGGAGAAAATATTTGTTAAATATTTTAGTTATTGCAGGCATATCAGCAGACAAACTGTTAACTTTAGAAACCATGATCTAACAAATAATCAAAAAACTGGATAATCGTATCTTTTCATCACAAAAATTTACTGGTGATCCACACTGGCATAGGATATAATTTTAGTGGCCCAGATTCATCGAAAACTTGCTCTTTTCCAGATTCCATAATTATCCCCCTCTTCGCGGGAAAAGACGCTGAAGGAACTCTGCCCAAGCACAGAGCCCGACTTTGAACCCAGGCGGTCTGACCCCAGAGGGCACACTGTGGAAGGAACGTGACATGGAAGTAGGCTCCTAAGGTTCCTTCTGATTTCAGGATTTTGCGTTTTTATGCAACTGAAATTACTGCATTTTAGCCAGGTGTCACTTGAACAGAAGCCTCTTGCTGTAGTGCTTAGAAGGGATTCCGTTCAGGAGCCATCCTTCCAGAAAGCTGTCCTCGACCACGCCTCCCGTCATCCTCATTCTCAGTGCTCTGAGGGCCGTGAGCACTGCTCTGTCTTGGCACTGACATTATCACTTTGAATTGTAACTGTCTCCTCACTTGTCTGTCTCTCTCTGGTGTTTTATTGGTGTTTGGACCTAACGCAGGCCTGGCATGCCAGAGCTCTGTAACTGTGTTCGGGGAAAGAGTGAAATGAGTGTGTGAACAGTTCACAGTTGATCAAAGTTACAAAGTTCGATAGGGAGCTGGGACCAGTCCCGGACAGTAGCTCCAGAGGAGAGGGATGCTGTGGGGCTGTTCTGCAGAAACTCTTTGACTGCAGTGTAAGAACGTCATAGTAAGATGGGATTTATTTTTCAAAATGCGTTTTCGTAGGTGCTTGAGGAATTCTATACATTGTCTTGGAGAGGTGCAGGGCGGAAGAAGAGCAAGCAGTCAGACCAGCCTCATACAGAGTCTCACCGCACTCTGCTATCTGTCAGCATGGGGACGGGTTCACATCTATGATACACCCATGGCCTGTGTCATATTAGGGAAGGCTGTTCCTGTATATTAACCCCAATGCCCCAAGGAGGTACATTAACCAGAGTTGGCCCAAATGTGCCGTTCACGTGAATTCAACTATATGCTCTTCCATTCACTTCATCTGTTCATCTGGGCTTGGAAGTTCTATTTTGGGGTTGCTGAGGGTTAGTGGAGGACAATACCAAACCCAGCGTGCTAATGTTACTTCATGGATGGCTGTACGGGTTTTAAGGTAATTGCTACTACGTGCCTGAGAGAGACATAATGCCACCATATCATCACTCCCATTTTATAGATGAGAGAATGACGGCATAGAGAGTTTACGGAACTTGCATTCAACTCAGCTCCAAAGTCTCCATCTTACACACCTGTTTGGATCCCCCCTCAGCTTGTTTTGTCGCTCTTGTAAAGGGCTCGTAGCCATTCTGTCGCTGTTATTGCCATTCATGCAGCAAATATTTATTGATGATTGACATGTCCTGTGTAAGGTGCAAGGAGTGCATACTTGAATGAAACATCTTCCTCCCCAAGGGAGTTGAATAACCTAGTGGGGAGAAGGAAATGTAAGTATGACAGCAAGCTAACATGAGAAAAATATAATAAGCTCTTGATTGACCAGAAGTTGAGGGAGAGATAGGAAAAGGTGTGTTATATTGAAAACAAAGCTAGTAAGAAGGGGACTGGAGAAAAAAATTAACCTAAGCTTAGTTAGAATTACATACCAATATGAAGGAAAGGCTTACCATCCTATATGTGTCTTTGAAAAGTTAAAAAATAATAAGATGGAACAGTTTAAGGACACAAAGCATCACATTTCATTGTCTGATGAAAAATCGCCCAAAGGTATCTGTTTAGTGGTTTGATGTTGTCTGTCTCTCAGCAGCCTGCTCCCTTTTTAACACTGGAACAAAGCCGAGGCAACACCAGTTTGTCTCTGAGCAAGCTGCATTCTTCAGTGTTCCTCTAGTAGACAGTCTAGGTCAGCAGTTTTAAGCCACGTCAAGTCCTAAGAATTCCCTGGAGGGGCCTCAGGGGTTGTCGTAGGTGGGGAGAGGAATCCGTTGGGTCTTGGCCTCCCTTCAACTCAGCCGTCTTCTCTTTCAATGTGGAGTAAGATTTCCTTTGAATAAAGGGTTCCCCAGCTGCAAAGAGTTTGGAAATAGTTCTAGGTTTCACTGCTTTTGCAGGCAAACTCTCTCTCCTCTACCCAATTGCCACCTTCATCGTGCATAGGTTATTATTATTTTGTTCTTCTCTCCTTGATGGCACCAAACCCTGGGGTGCTGGGCACGTTGGCTCCAAAATGGTTAACTTCAGTTCCAAAGTTTAATGATCTGCTTGATTATCAGCCTCCTCAAATTTTTCTTCATTTCTCTGAGTTGGGCAGGTTAAGGATGGTCCAACCCAGTGGGAGGTAGGATGAAGAAAACTGCATTTTCTAGAACACCGGTGTGGAGTACTGTTCTGGGATACTAGGATTATCTGCCTGCGTAGAGGTAGGTGGTGTTGAGAGACCCTAGAGTCATGCACGGGTCAATGGTTGATAATCTGCCTGCTAAGCAGGGTGTGTCCTGGTGTCCCAGGGTCTTTGTCTTACTGAGTATGATAGGAAAGTTTGGGACTGCACGGGGGAGGCAGCTCCCAGTGACCTGGGCTCTTCCATTACCCTCAGTTTCTCCTTTGAGTAAATGCCAAACAAAGTGACTTCAAGGGCCACCACACGATGACCCTGACCAGGTCTCCACATACCTTGGTCCTGACTTGCCTCTGGTTATACATTGGTTCAGTGAGGCCAGAAAACAATCCAATTGGAAATGCAACAATTTTAGGACCAGTGTATTGCTGCCCATGAGATTTAAAACAAAGGCCTCAGCTTTGGCTGCCATGCCCTTCCCTTCTTCTGGCCAATTCCCTGTTGAAGAAAACTTCCAGCATGGGAGAGGCAAAAAGCCCGCGGTACCTCAGCTGCTGTGAGGAGCAGCCTGGCGCCGGGATGAAGTAATGGCTGCCCAGGACCGTGGAAGTTCATTGATCCAACTCTGCTCAGTCTGTGGGTGACGACAGATGTTGCAAACAGACAAAAAGACAAGAAGACAAGGCTAATTGGCAAAGGGCAGGAGCCATCCATCACTGAAGTAGAAACAGTGCGGCACCTGTCGGTTAAAATGAAGTTCAAACCATAGACATCTAATAGGTCGATGCTGTACCGATTTGTAGTCATTAAATAGTGCCCCCCTCAAAAGTGCGGGCGTCTTTAAAAAAAACTATGTTAATCCACCTTAAGTACTATTGTTTTTGGCTTTTCAATTACTATGCCCATGCCATCTGGTAACAGAACACCTTTATATCTTTTCAAAATCCTCCTACCTACATTCTCTGCTCATGAAGTTTACAGAGAGGAGGGGAGACTGAACCTCCCCTGGCTCCAGGGGCCTGTTGGCCCCCCAGATCACCTTCCACTTGGCCACAGTGATTGGCCGAGAGATGGGTGCGTGACTCAGGTTGGTCCAATTAAAACTCTCTCTGGGAATTTAGTTGGGACTAGCAGAGACGGATGATTTTCTCATCCAGAAATGATAGATTTTAAGGACTATAAGTTTGCAGCTGCCTGGGGTCAGCTTTGATATAACATGGACAAAGTCTATTTGAAAATAAAACCAGTCCAGAGAAACACAGAGCTGAGAAACGGAGAGAGTCCACAAAATGCTATTTCCGTCCTGGATCTAGTTGGGCCCAAAGCCAGGAAGCCAGTATTTGATGATAGAATAAAGTATGTTACATCTATACACTCAGATAAACAACTGTTAAAGTGAGTTATGTTCACCTATATTGATGGACATTAGAAGAGCTTCATGACATATTGTTGATTTTAAAAAGCAGGATAACATATAACAAAAACTCATAAAATTATGTAATTTTCTATATATTAATCTAGCAAACTCTAGAAAGCTAGTTAAACATCATTACTCTGGGGTGCTTTCTACCATCATTTATTCTTTTCCTTATGGTTTTAATTGTATATGTATATATAACAAAGACAAATAAATGAAAACTTTCTATTTTCTAGAAAGAAAAATAGAGAAAGGAAGAAAGAAAAGGAGAGAGAACTGAAGAGAAGGAAGAATAAGAGTGCCTAATAAGAGTGTCTGAAGTTTGCTAAATGACTCAGGAAAAGATTCAAGGGGGAGGTGATACCACCTCGTGAATCTTAAAAATGTACCTTCCAGGTGGGCAGATGAGGAGAAAGCATACAGGAAGACGAAAGAGCAAAGGAGAAGGTTCGGAAAAGTGAGAAGCCATGATGTCTTCAGGAATAAGCTTTCTGATAGAACCAAATAAATGTCATTAAATTAGCAATTTAATCTTACAATGAGGGCAGAGTCCATTCAAGTCAATGTTAACACAAGGAATTTCCTATCAGAATTGCATATGGGATGTACAAGGGGAAAGAAAAAGAGTATATGTCAGGGACACTGGTTTCTACATCCAGTTGCTTAACCACATCTCTCCTTCGAGTTTCAATAAATACCTTCAACTTAATATGTCTAAAGCACAACTCCTCTCGAAATCTGCTCCTCCTCTGTGGTAGTGAATTTTGTATCAACTTGACTGGGCCGTGGGGTGCCAAGATATTTGGTGAAACGTTTTTCTGGGTGTTTCTCTGAGGGTGTTTTGGGTGAGATTAACATTTACATCAATAGACGGTAAGGACGATTGTCCTCCCAAATGTGGGCAGGCCTCATCCAATCAACAGAAAGCCGGAACAGGATGAAACAGCTGACCTTTCTGCAGGTAAGAGGGAGTTCCTCCTGACTGCCTTCAAACTGAGACATCTGATCTTTCCTGCCTCATCCTTGAACTGGGCCTGCATATCTTGGGACTTACTAGTCTCCATAATCACATGGGCCATGTCCCTCTCTCTCTCTCTCTCTCTCTCTCCCTGACTAAAATATTCTTCCTTTCCAGTGTCCCCATAACAAAAAAACATGGCAAAATAAAATGAGTCTACCAATGCCTTGGTATAAAAACTTTGGGGTGATCTTTGACCCTCCCCTTTCTTTCATACTTAAAATCCAACCCAAAGCAAATCACGTCACCTCTACCTTTCAAATATATCCAGAATCTGACCATTTCTTGTCTTGCCTCCTGCCACCATCATGGTCTAACCCCCCATCATCCCTCACCTGGGTCAATGCCATGGTGTCCTAACTGGTCTCCCTACTTCCCCCCGCCCCTTTACAGCCAGCTGTCCGCACAGCAGCCACCGTGCTCCTCCTCAAACACGTCAGGTCCTGTCCTTCCTCTGCTCACAACCCACTCGTGGTTCCCATCTCATGTGGGGCAGAATCCAAGTCCTCACCCTGGCCCCCAGCCCCTGGAGGACCCGTCTCTCCTCTCACTGTCTTCATCTCCTACCACTCCTCTTTCAATCCACTCTGTTTCCTGGCCTCCCTGCCTTTATTTTTCCCCCTATAAACAGGCCAGGAACTCCCTCTGTTGAAATGCTCTGTTCCCAGGTGTCTGCAGGGACCTGCCTCACTCCTTTCAGGTGCGTCCCTCAGAGATCTTCCCTGTCGTCTTGTATGAAATAACCCTCCCCTGCCATCTCCTACATTCTCTTACCCTTCTTTGAGCCACCTTTTACCACCAAGCATATAGCGCACCTTATTTTATCTTCCAAGTCTTCTTCTAGAGCATGAGGCCCATGAAAGCAGACAATTAACCTTGTTTCTCTATCCCCTGCACATGGAGCAGAGGCCGGTAACAGGGCCAGTAACTCAATACTGGTTTGTGGAGGAATCAGTTAAGTTTCCTTCCAGACATGGGAGGAAATGAGATACTTCCGAAGTGATAATAGTTGCCGTTTATTGACCACGTACTATACATGGAGCACATGCCATGCTTCTTATACAAATTAATTCATCGAGTCCTCCCAAGAGCCCCAAGGGGCACACAGCCTCCTCTGAATGAGCAAACTGAGGCAGAGATAACTGTAGAAATGATGCCACACAGCTGACAAGACCAACTGCAGGCACCAGGCTTAACCATCAGTTCTCCCATCCGTTCATTAAGAGACATTGAGGAACAGCAAGGATGGAAAGACACATATTCCATGTGATTATTTTCCGGGAATACAAATAGTTCCCACTGTGTAGCATCTCCACCAGTTTACAACTAAACAGAACAGCAGAGAGCAAACGACTTCCCCAGGGAGCTCCTGTGAAGTTCATGCTGTGACGCCTTGGAAGCGATTTGGTGGCTGGCACAAGGAGACTGCATAGACTTGTTTGAAAAGCTTTCGTGGGTCAGGCACACCTTCTACATGTGGTAGGAGCTGCACACGCCCTTTTAAAGATTCAAGCAGTTCTCTCTACTCTTGTTAACTTACTCATCTGTGTATCCAACACATATTTACTAAGCACCATTGGGTGCCGGGCACAGTTACAAACTGGGGTTATAGAACTACCTTCTTTCGGGAACTCTCATCCCTACCCGTAACAGGAAGGAGTTTATAGAGTACAGTGATTTGGAGTGAACTCTGTGTCAGAGAGGCCTGGTACAAATCCCAGCCCTGCTGTCCCTGGTTACGTGACCTGGTGCCAGTTACATAACTTGTCTAAATCTCAGTTTCTTTGTTTATCAAATGCAGGCAATATCAATTATAAGATCTACCACACTGGTTTATTAGGGAAATTAGATGAGAGTGCCTGATACACACTAAGCTTTCAGAAATACACTACCTGTGATGGAGTGGGTGGGCTGTAAAACCTTTGTGAGTTTGAGTGTGGTTTGGTACATTCGATGAACTTGAGGTTTTGTAGGTTTCTCTTCATTGACGTGACCAGAGCTTGTTGCAATTTTAGTATATTGAAAGAGTGCAAGTTTATCAACATTTTTGATTGGAGGGCTAACCTTTGTGAGGAAGTCAAAGGGTCTTACACCCATAAGTAGACACCATGCCAGAGCTATTCAAAGAACTCTGATTCATAAATTTGCTCGTTCTTTTTTCCTCCTGGGGCTCTCTGGGAAAGTGGCCCATTTGCAGAGAGCCCCTTTGGCTATCTTCCTTTGCCTTTCAAAGCCCTCAAAATAAAGTTCTTCAGTATCTCATAATGGGTTCATGAAATTGCTGATTTTGCTTATAACATGTCAGAAGTAACAATTTTTATACTACTAATAGATTACAAAGTATAAGGAGTATCTCAGGTGGTTTCTGAATGGACCAAATATTCACATTTATTTATAGGCCCTTCTGCCTTCATGGACACTAGACCAGAAGTTACAAGCCATAAGTTCTAATCCTAGGCCCGATACTATTTACATGCTTGAAAGGGACTTTATGGGTGATTTTGTGCTTGTCTATCTATTTCTGAAAGTTAATGTCTATACTGTTTTCCAACTCTAAAATTCTACAACTGCCCCTAAATAAGGCTAACCAATGAGAAACTTATCGTGCTTGGAACACAGAACTGAACGTGAGGCTACAGGAACCTACTCAGGAACTGATGAGCACAGGGGCACTCCCATTTCAAGTTGTAAACACTGTGTTACAGCTCCATGCAAGAAGACAGTGATAAGGGTTAAACTAATAACATACGTACACCTATTTTTAAACATAAAGATTTATAATAGCTGCAATAATTTTCTTGAAAATTATTTGAATGTTATCTGGCATTAAAAACCTATTGAACATGCAACTGCCAATATATCTAATATTATGTACAAAAAGTTGAAAAGTCAGTGACTCTAACCAACCCCACAGCGTGTTCAGTTAGCATCAGTATTAGATTTAAGATTTAGTTCAGTCCAACACTTCAGAGGGGTCTGGTCTTCAAACGAGGGGTTGTCATCAGCACATGACTTTTTGAGGACTTTGGGACCCTTTGAGATAAAAGGGACCCTTTTAGCCTGAGCTCCCGATGAAACAGAATTAATGAAATGTCTTAGCTTAAAACCCTTTCCCCTTGGGAAACAAAGGGCTCATCCAGGACAACTGGCTAGATTTTGCCGACTGAAAGGGGCCATTGAGTAAATGCTTTGCTGCTCACATTCTCTTGGTGGGGAAAGCATTTCCTCACATTCCTTCTTTCTCTGTAGGTTGGGCTCCTGCGCGCACAAGAATGAGTCTGAGGCGCTCTCCGAAGGAAGGTTGGAGACAGGTTGTCAGAATTGTGTCTCAGCCACTAGTATTCTGAATCCACAGAGCTGCTAATTGCTGCAAATTACCCTGGACCCATTGCACTGCCCGAGGAGAAATAAGAGATAAGTAAAATCAGTGACTGTATTTTTGCCTGTTACTTTTCAGTTTGATTTTCTTGGGGATCTGTGCGCAGTGTGAAGATGTTTGATGTGCATAGATGGTCGATTCCCTGAGCTTCATGACATAGGAGCTAAACAAAAGGTACGGTACTTTGAGAATCCTTGTCACTGCAGTGGAGCGATTTTTACACAAAAAGAGATTTGATTGATGAAAATTATAACTAAATAAGAATGAATTTAAAGCATTTAACCTCCTGAGAATTTAGCAGGTCAAAGTCCTGAACTTTCCTTACCTCAGTGCAGGACTGTGAGATATTTACACAATTGAGTAGTTATTTATAGGAACCACCTAAAAATCCACATCCTCAAGAACAAGTAGATATGAAAAAAACTGATTGGACATTTTGGAAACATGCATTCTTTGAAATTAAAAATTTCAAAAGAAAAAATTTTCTAGAGAGAAATCGGCCAAATAAAGAATTGGAAATAGCGCTGAGAACTTCACACAGAACACAGTACAAAGAGGGAAACTGTGAAAGAGAAGTTAAGAGTCATGAATAATAGATGGAGAGGCTACAAAATAAAGGCGTAGGAGTTGCGGGGAAAACCAGAGGAAAGAGAAAGACAGAGGAACAACATTTGATGTGGCGGAGAAATTTCCAGAATGGAAGACATATCCTCAGACTAAAAGTTCACAGTAAATTCCAAGCAACATAAATAAAAATAAATTCACGGTGTGGGGAATCTAAAACATCAAGGGCAGATAGAGCCTCCTTAAAGACAAGTTACCTATGGGAACGATCACCTGCGGGGTGGGGGCGGACAGCAGTCCTCTCATCAGCACTGAGAGACGAAATAATCATTCACACAGACAAAGGAAAAGAATTTTTGATCGAGTTAAATTCTTGTACTGAAGCTAAACTGACATTCAACACAGTGATAAGATAAAGACGTTTCGCCCGTGGAAGGTTCACCCTCTCACAGGCCCGTTAGAGAATTAACTTGAATGTTAAGAAAAAAGCCTAATAGTAATTAACAATAGTTAATAGCTCATATACATCAAGTACTTTTAATACTCACAGTAATACTATGAGGTAGATACAGTTAAAATTTCACTTTACAGTGAAGAAACTGACATACAGAGAGATTAAGATCTCATAGCTAGTAAGAATTAGGGTTTGAATCAGGCAAGCTTGGAAGACTGGATAAAAGAAATAATAATAAACAAGGGAGTTGACAAAATAAGTGGATATATTTTAACTAACGATTGACTGAAATAATTAACTTTTTGTGCTAAAAAAGAGAAAAAACTAAAACTGTAAATAATAATGATAATAATAATAATATCAGACATTGTTCTATAAGTGCCTAAATCATGCCAAGACCCTCAGTGTTTAAGAGACTAGTGATAAAGAATAACTTACAACTTAATAAAATTTTATAGATACACAGGTTAAAAATAAAAGGGTAAAAACAAGGATAGAAATATAAGTTGTAGCTTCAAAATCAGCTGAAGAAATTAAAAAAGGAATAAAAGAATTTGTCAGTTCAGCAGAGAGCAGGAAAAGGAAAATTATAAAAAGGAAAATGTTGATAAAAAGAAAACAAAATAAATAAAGATAGTAGTAAAGACATTCAAATATTATCTCTAATCATGATAAATAATTGTGAAATGAAATTTACTTATTAAAGGAATTTACTAATCTAGTAATTTTTAAAATTAGCTCCAAATTTTTATTTTCTAAGTTTTATATCTGCCTCTTCCAGACTAGAATTATTTTAACCAATGTTACATTAAGAATGTTTAAAAGATGTACCTTGCATTTCTGATTTTAAAACGCATATTTAAAAATTGAGATTTGTGTTTGCATAACCTTGATGATAAGGGAATTAAAGCCCAAACAGATGGATATTTATGAAAGCTGATATTTCAGGAAAGGACTTGAAATGAAAAGTCCTTTCCAACTCCTTCTTTGATTGGAGGCCCATTATTTTTAGAATAGAATTTGCTCCTAATTGGACTCCAAAGTATGTTAAAGAGAAAATATTTAGCAATCTTAAAACTTTTACCTCCTAAAATTTTACATGGATTGCTTTTCAGAATGATTTTTTAACCAACATTATAGGAAATTCTCTAGTTGATAAAAGGCCAAATGTCTAAATACTTCTTAAAAGTCGAATGATGTTTTTTAGTGTATTAATGCAGATGTCATCCAGTATTTAACACACTGAAACTGAAGAAATAATTTATATTGTCCATGTACTATATGAATATGAAATTAAAATATAATTCTCATTTATCAGCAATGTAGTTTCCATGTCATGATCAGTTCCAAGGACACAGATTTCTGCATTTCAGTGGAAACTGTACTTTTCCATCGTAACAACACTCTCGAAGACTTCTCAGGTTGTCCTTACCTTGCTCTTTTTTTTTTTAATTGCAAAGTGCAAAATATTCCTGCACATCAAGATATCAAGAGCTTCCTGTTACTACCACCAAAATCAAGAAAGAAAACTTGCATCAGCACAGAGCTTCCTCCTGCCACCCATCTCTCGCCCACCCTGCATCCTGGACGACCAATGACCTTTTCTCCATCTCTATAACTTTGTTATTTCAAGAGGGTTATACAAATGGAATCCTGTGGTCTGTAGCCTTTCTTTTCCCCATCTATCATTATTCCCTTGAGTTTCACCCAGGCTGTTGCAGTTACTGATGTTTCGTTCATTTTATTGCTGACTATGCGTCGTTGCATGGATATACCACAGTTTGTTGATTCATTCGCGCCCTGATGGACAACTGGATAGTTTCCAGTTTGGGGCTATTAGGAATGAAGCTGCTATGAACAACCATGTACAAGTTTCTGCATGAACATGAATTTTCATTCCTCTGTGGTAAATCCCCAGGAGTGCAGTTGCTGAATCATATGGTAGGTACATGTTTAATTTTAAAAGAAACCGCCAAACTACTTTCCAGAGTGGCTGTACCATCAAATATTCCTGCTAGCGATATGTGAGTGATCCAGTTTTTCTGCATTCTTGACAGCATTTGGTATAGTCATTATTTTTAATTTTCACCATTCTGATAGGTACGCAGTGATATCTCATTGTTGTTTTAATTTTTATTTCCTTAAGGGCTAATGAAGTTGAACATCATTTTATGTGCTGATTTTCCATCTGTATGTTCTCTCTGGTGAAGAGTTTGTTCATGTCTTTGGACCACTTTCTAATTTGACTATTTATTTACTATTGTGCTTTGAGAATTCTTTGTGTTTTCTAGATACAAGTCATTTGTCAGATATGTGTTTTGCAAATATTTTCTCCCAAGTTGTAATTTGTCTTAAGAGAGTCTTTCTGAGAGCAAACATTTTGAATTTTTATGAAGCCCAAATTACCAGTTTTTCTTTTTATGAATTTGTATTTTTGGTATCAGGTGTAAGAATCCCGCCTAGCTCTAGGTCCCCAAGATTTTCTCTTATGATATTTTCTTAATGAATATTAAGAAAAATATGATATTTATAGTTTTACACTTTACGCTTAAGTCTCTGATTTATTTTGAAATAACATATTTAATTTTTGTATACAGTATGAGGTTCAGGTGTTGTTTTTTTTTTAATGGGTGTCCAGTTGGCTCAGCCCACTTGTGGGAAAGGCTGTTCTTCCTTCACTGAACTGCTTTTGAACCTTTGTCAAAAATGAGCTTATCTGTGTGGGCGCCTCTCTGGGTTCTCCCTCCTGCTCCATTGGTCTCTGTGTCTACCTCTGCACCAGTGCCGCCCAGTCTCGATCACTGTAGCTACGTGAGAAATCAGGTAGACCGATTCTTCTGACTTGATTCTACTGTTTTCAAAACTTTTAGCTACTCTAGTTCTTTGGCCACTTCATATAAATTTTAGAATGATCTTAACTATGTCTATAAAAAAAAAACACAACCCTTGCTGGTATTTTCATAGGAATCACATTAAACCTGGGTATCAACTTGGGAAAATCAACATCTTTGTTACATGGAGTCTTCCAATCCATGAACACAGCGTGTCTCTTCATTTATTCAGATCATTGATTTCTTCCGTCAGCATACTGTAACTTTCATCATACAGATTTTATACACTTTTGTTAGATTTATGCTTAACTATTTAACATTCTGTGGGGGAATTGTAAATGGTACTGTATTTTTGAAAAAGAATTTAGGTTTCTCCTTGTTTGCTATAAGTATAGAGAAATACAACTGATTCTGGCATGTTGATCTTAGGTTCTGCTACCTTCCTGAATTCACTTATGAGTTCAAAGAGCGTTTTTTGTTTTTGATTGTTGTTTTTGATAGATTCCTTCAGATTTTTGGGATATGCAATCATGTTACCTGATAACAGAGATGGTTTTATTTCTTTCATTCATCATATTGTAGTTTTTAAAAGTTAAGTTCCATGTTTCTTTCAAAATACATAACTTAAAAGATTCTGAAAATTTGAAAGCAAAGAATGGAGCAAGATATACCAGGCTAATATATAAATACACACACACTCACACACACACACACACAACAGATGGTAGAGGCTTATTAGCATTAGAAAACATAGAATATAAGCATGAGTAAAAATAAAAATGGGGCACCACATAGTGTAAGTTATTAATCCACCAAGAATATAATTATCATAAACTTCTCTGCAACTAACAACATGGTCTTGACATTAGTAAAGCAAAAGCTGACATCATAAAGACAATTTTGCAAAACAAGGTGGGATAATTGAATACCCATATTAAAAAGTAATTGATCAGAAAAAAATTATAAGGAAATAAAATTTTGAAAAGTAAAATGACCGAGTTTGAGTTAATGTACGTGTGCACACACACACATTCCAACTAAAAGGAAATACACTTTGATTTCAAGCACTAGTAGAACTTGTACAGGATGGACCATTCAAACAAGGTTACAAACTTCAAAGTAAAGTCACCGTATAGACCACAATCCCTCGTCATGGTACATTTAAACTAGAAATCAACAATACACAGAAAATTTTAAAAGCACATATGCTTGAAATATTAAAGATACATTTGAATAATACAATGATTAAGAAAAAATCGAACTGGAAATATAAATAAAATATTTATAAATAAACACTATGAAATTACCACCTGTAAAACATTGAGATAGGCTAAATGGTATTTAAAGATAAATCACAGTCTAAAATTCATTTATTAAAAAGATAAAACTGGGGTTTCGTTGGCTGGAATGTCATCTCCTAATCTCAAGGTCTGGGGGTTCAATTCCTGATCAGAGCGCGTACCTGGGTTGTGGGTTTGATCCCTAGTGGGGGCATGTGTGAGGCAGGGGGGCAAATGATCGATGTGCATCTCTCTCTCAACAGTAAATAAAAAAAGATAAAACTGAGAATAAATGATGAAGAAGAACAGAGCAAACCTAGAGCGTGGGGTAAGAAGCAATAAAAATTTTAAAAGCAGAAATTAATAACATTAAAAACAAATATAAGAGAAAGGCAAGCAAATCTAAAATCTGCTCTTGTACACTATTTGAAATCTTATCCTTTGAATTGGCAAGTCATTTACAGGGTTCAAAATTCAAAATGTATGAGCCGGTATGTGATTAAAAGCTTTCTTTCCATTTCTTTTGCCTGGTCATCTAATTTCTCCTTCACAGGCAACCATTATCTTCTTTCCCATCCTTCCAGTGATAACTTTTTTTCATTAAGCCAGTACGCATGGTATTGTGCCCCCAACTCCACTCTGTTATCTTTAGCTCAAATGGTAAACTGGGTATATTCTTCAGACCTTTAGGAAGATTGAAGAGAGAGAGAGAGAGAGAGAGAGGAGGGAGGGAGAAAAAAGATATAAAAAATGTTGGGAGTGAAAAAGAGGACATAAATATGATATGGTAGAGATTCTAAACATCCTAATTAAATATTATGTCAATATTTTTTATATGAATGCCAATAAAGTAGAAAACCCAAGTGAAGTAGATGCTTTTCAGAAAAATATAAACTACCTGCATCATTCATGGCCCAGCCATGAACACAGAGCAACAGAGCTCTCTAGGAAGTCCAATAAAAGGAATTTAATACAGGAGATTCACTACAAAGGAGAACTTCAAAGTGAAACAGCAGGTGTGAGGCAACCCTGAGATTAATACCATCAGGAAGCTATTACCACCGCTTGGGCCAGGGGACCACGGGGGGAGCTGGCATTACTGGGGTGTAAGAACCAGGGTCACCGGTAGGAGCTGGATTTATGGCAGGGGCTGAGAGGCAGCTGGGCCCTGGGGAAAAGTGGTCTTGTGGGAGCTGGAACTTCAGAAGAGAGAGCCACTGCTGGAGTCAGAGAGGGGACAGGGGAGACGACTTGGCAATTCCCTTCTTTCTGCCCAGTAGTCTTCTGCTAGTGCTACCATTAACCCAACCTTGCTAATTGGGTAGGGGCTCTCAGAAATGTAGTTTACAGTAGGAAGGCAGAGAAATGATCTGAGAACAGATAAGAAAAAGTGAAATCCTTAAAACTGACTCAAGAGGAAGAGAAGAAAAAAAACTAACGGCGATAAACCTATAAGAATTATAGCAATGGACTCTGCAAAGAAAATACTCTCTATACGCTCCTTAACCTCCTAATCTCCAAGGACCCCGAATCCAGGCAGTTTTATAGGAATTAAACAGATAACTCTAGTATTACATAAGTTATTTTAGATAACTAAAAAAGGAGAAAAGCTGCCAATTGATTTTATACAGCTAGTATAACTTTGAAATTAAACTAGAGGGGGATAGTATAAGAAAAGATAATCATAAAACAATCATATCTCATTTATGAACATAGAAAAATCCAAAGTAAAATAAGAACAAATTAAATTCAACATACACATATGTTTAAGTCTACAGGAAGGATATATCATAATTAAGTATAGTTTTCCCATCATGTAGGGATATTTCAACATCTTAAAATATATAAATATAATCAGCATTGTCAGAATGAAAGAGAAAAATCATTCTCAACAGGTGCAAAAAAAATATTGGGATAAAATTAAATATTTAAGATTTCAGAAAAAAACAGTGACTTATGAATAGAAGGGAATTCTCTTAATCTTTTTCCTAAACTCACTCTTTCCACTCCATCACCTAATATTTTCCCCTCAGTCGACTAAATTGGACTATAATCTTCATCATTTCACTGCCAAATTTTATGGAAAATTGTTGTTTTAGTCTCTCAGCAGCTTTTGACACTGAGGATGGCTCCGTTTCGAAGTGCTTCCTTCTCTTGGGTGCCGTGCCTCTACAGTCCCCTGGCTTGTCCTCCTGCATCAGTGGCTGGTAACCCGCTCCCAGTCTTATTTTATCTTTTTCAGATATGTGAGTGTGAAAGCGGCCTGGAGTTCAGTCCTCTTCCCTCCTCGTTTTTCCTCCCCTCTTAATGCTGGCGGCCCTCTGAGGACCTCATCCTTTCCTGTGACAACAAATACCACCTGCACACTGATGACATCCAAAGGCATATCTAGCTCTACCGCCTTAGTGGACCCTGTCACTGAATGGAAAATAAATATCTCAAACATAATGTGTCTGAAGCAGAGCCCCTGGGTCCCCTCCTCCCCCGGCCGACACATAGCCTTCTCCTCTCCAGAGCCTTCCTGGCTCTGTAAGGCAACTCCATTTACCAGGTGCGTGGGTAGGATTTGTGGGGTCGCCCGTGATCACTCTTTCTCTCAGCCTTACAGCCGAGCCATCATTCAATTTTTGTTGGTTTTATCGTTTTCCAAAATTTAAAAATATTTTCAGTTATAGTTTACATTCAATATTTGGTGTTAGTTTCGAGTGTACAGCACAGTGCTTAGACAATCCTATGTGTTACAAAGCGTTCCCCCCGATCTCTCCAGTAGCCACCTGGCACCATACATAGTTATTACAATGTTATTGAGTATATTCCCTGTGCTGCACTTTACATCCCTGTGACTGTTCTGTGACTACCAATCTGTACTTCCTAACCCTTTCACCTTTTCACCCAGTCCCCCGGCCCTCCTTCCTTTTGGCAGCCGTCAGTCTGTTCTCTGTTACCTATGAGTCTGGGTTGGCTTTTTTTTTAAATTTGTATTTATTGATTTTAGAGAGAGAAAGGAAGGGTGGGAGAGAGAGAAAGAGACAGAGGGAGAGAGGGAAAGGGAGAAATCAATTAGTTGTTCCATTTATTTATGCATCTGTGGGTTGTTTCTAGCATGTGCTCTGACCAGGGATCAAACCCGCAAGCTTGGCGTATGGGGATGATGCTCTAACCAACTTAGATACGCGGCCAGGGCTATGAGTCTGTTCTGTTTGCTCATTTATACTGTTCTTTAGATCCCACATACCTTCAGCCATTCGGCTGATCACACTGGTTCTTACTGCCTTCGCAGTGACCAGCACCGTCCCAGCCAACACCGTCTCTCATGTACCTGACAGCAATGGGTTCCCCCGGTCTTCCAGCTTCTACTCTTGTTCCCTTGCAGTCACTCCTGCCAACAGCAGCCAGAGAGGACTTATTAAAACGCAATTCAATTCCAATCATGCCCCGTCTTAAGACTCTCAAAATCTTCTTGTGGTCGCCCGTGTGGCCTGACAATCCTACCTCACTGACTCACCTCCTGCTCCTCTCCTCTTGTCACACTGCTCTGCGTCTGCTTCCTGGACAAACTAGGCTCCCGCCTAAGGCAGGCGTCTTTTTCACTGCAAGACTGCTTTTCTTCCAGATCTTCTCATGGCCAGTGATGCTTCGCCAGGTCCCCTTCGGATCTTATAACCCCACCTTCTAGAGTCTCAGGAGACAACCTGCAATGGATGATCTCTTAAGCCATCACCAAAGAAAGCCACCTTGTTCGTGGTCATGCTACATCCTGGGGATGGCTCGGTAGATGACAGGATATGCACAATACTACGTAGCCAATAAAAAGCACGTGTTTGAAGAATACCCAGTAAGGTGAAAAAGGCCTCCACACAAAAAAACCAGAATGTAAGATATACTTCAAGTTTGGTCACATTTATTTAAAGGTCAGAAGGAACACATCAAAATTTAACAGTGATTATCTCGGAGAGGTTAGACGATCAGGGACTTTTACTTTTGAATCTGTTTCTGTATTTTCTAAGTTACATGACAAGCATAAGTGCTGTGATCTGAAGAGGCAACGTCTTCATAAAGGAAAAACCTTCGTCCCTGCCCTTTTCTCATCTCAGCACCTCACCCCCCTCTCCCAGCCCAGTTGGCACTAGGCCACAGAGCACAGGGAGGTCCACTGGCTCTCAGTCCACACAGGTAACTACAAACCACCGCCGTAAATCACCCCCTTGTCCAGACTCTTCAGAAATGTAAGCAGGGGTAGATGGCTGTGCAGGTCAACAAACAAGAAAAGCTAGTGAAAGATCAGCATTTGCTTCTCCAATCTTGCCTGAATGTATAAATATTCCTCATTCCTCATTGCCCCAGGTTTAGCCATTGCATCGTCCTGAAGTGGTTTATAACAAGAACTGATAGCATGTGTTGCCCCAGGGATAGGGTTAAACTATGAAGAAAGAAGGTGGTCTAAACAAGGAAGAAAAACTATCAATATGTCATAAAATATACATGCAATTTCTAATTTATTCCTGTTCATTTGAGGCAACATGGCCAATGTGTTCCTAACATTTCTGTAATACCGTATCGCTGTGCTCTTTAATGATGTGTTAGTGTCCATAGCTCTCATTTGGACTTGGTGAATTACTGTTTCACTTAATGAAAAAAGAAGATAAATTGTACTTGATTTGTGTTTATTAATTTCTATGAATTTTGTCCATGACATTTATGAAAGCTTAGGCACACAATTTCTCCTTTCTCTAATTTACAACTGGGGAACTGTTTAAATGTAATTTTTAATGATGCAGAAAATGCTTCCTGACATATTTGTTTCCTGAATTTCTAACAGCATATTTACCATTTCTATATGATGAACAAACATGGTCTCAAATGGCGGAGAAAGAAAAATGTCACCTGTTTAGGATTCCTTTATTAAATCTCAGCTCTTGTATTTTGGTGGTGGCAGGCTGCGTTTCCTGGAGGTTGATAAGTTTAGTGCAATTGCGGCCTGGTTCGCGCTAACTCAATTTGATAGGTAAGGCTTCGCAGGTGTAGCAATCATCCATTTGGTGCAAAACCTCCGAACAAAGTCTAAAAATAGATGTCACTTTGATAGTATTTGGAGGGGATAGAAGAAGTTAAATAACAGGTGAGGTACACTTCTCCAAGAGAAGTGTTATTTCTCTGGTTACTTCCTAAGGATGAAAGAGTTTTTACAGCAAAATAGATATTTTTCGTCATGTTTAATTTCTTTAAAGTGTTTCTATGTTTCCTATTCTGCATCTTAGTCATATTAATTTGAAAGTCCTTTGAAAAGCTATGCAGCTATTATTCAGATGTTAACGTACTCTGAAATCTCAATTTTCAAATTTTCAAATAAACACCAGCTTTATATGATTTTTTTTCTTTCAGAATAAGAGTGAAGTATTTATTTTGCTTTATTTTTAATCAGAGCGTATTTGAAAAAAAAATCACCAACTCTTTTATGAGCAATCAGTGAATAAAAAATGGAGAGGCTGAAAGGGCTGCTCTTCTGCTGACTTTTGTCATTAAAACAGATGTTCTCTATAACCTTGACCAAACAACTCCATCCTCTAATCAGAAAGGAGCAGACTTGTTTGTGGATTTATGATAGATGTCTGTGCCAGAGCTTGCGAGACTGTCTAGGACTGTGGGCTCCCACAGACTCGCTTTTGTGCTGGGAGCTGCTTTGTAATTCCTATTTTAATTTGTTTTATATACTTTCACCTAAACACGGTTTTCTTTCATTTTTTTTTAAAAAAAGATCTTCTTATTAATTGGATAGTTCAAATATATTTATCACAATTATGAGTAGCTATAGCTTTAAACATGTGACGGACTTGCTGATGTCAGCAGCTAAAAACTAATGCTGCCGATACCAGCTGACAGGACACTAATTACTAGTTATGTGGCTGGTGCCTGCTTAAGGAGCTATTCAGTGAGTTATGATTCGGAAAAGCTGGAGAGCTGAGGCCTGATTTGTGAAGAGATATCTATTATGAAAATACCACAGAAGTTCTCAGATGGATCCTCCTGACAGAGATCTGTCTAATTAGGAAGCGCCTATTTTAATACTAAACCACAAAAAAGCCCGGCTGGAAAAGAAGAAGTTATAGGAAGACACAGAGCCATCACCAGCTCGGCTGACAGCGAATGCAACCTAAGCATGTTTCTCAGCGTTTAATCAATAGTGGCTCTAGGACAATTACTCCCTCGCAGACTATCTATCTCGTCATATCATGAGGGAGGGTCCTCCCAGGTGCTGTGCATGGAGGGCCCCTCGGCCACGCCGCTTGTCTGTCTTTTGGGAGGGGAGGCCTGTCTGAAGCTAGATGCCAACTGAATTATCACTGAGTAGAGAGCAGGGCTGGCCATGTCCTGTCCTTGGGTGACTCAGGAAGTCATGCTGAGCTCTGAGGTTCAGGACCACACCGCAATGGAGGGGGTGAGGACGCTTAGTTCAACGGAAGGATTAGGCGGCTAAACTCTGCTGTTAGACCCTAAAGTTTCTGAGGGCGAAAACATGTTGCCAAGTTTATGTTCCATGTGTGCTCAGTGAAGACTGATGGACTGACCTGAGACGGGTCTTCGGGAACAACAACAACAACAACGACAGCAAACAAAACCCTACGGCCTTGTCGTGAGGCTAAAAAATGAAAAAACCTGGTCACTTGTCAAACACGAGAGCACACCTAGCCTCCACGGAGCTGCCTTTCCCTGCGGCGCCAGTGAGGCTGTGTCCGCAGGACAGCTTAGAAATGGCTGGCGGGAGTGAAGCCGGCACGTCGGTGGCTTTCTCCTGTGCCCGCCCGTGTCTGTGTCCTCGGTTGGTATGTGGGGAGGTTTACAGACCAGCCTGTCGAACAGGCTGTCAGTGAGTCATGCCCGCTCCCTGCCTTAACTTGGGCACGGTCTCAATCTCCATGAAGAGACTGAACAGAGGAGAAAAAGGTGTTTTGCAAACACTTGCTTATGTTGATACATGTTTTATGTATCCACGGGGTGGGCAATAGGATGACAAATTACTAGAGGTCGTTCCAGAAATATCAACGAATTGATTCCACACAGTTTTGAGTCTTTGTTCTAGAATGTGGAGCTGGCGGGGGGCCACAAGGTAAAATGGAAGCGGGGTGCCCATCACGCCAAAGGAGACAGTGAGTGTTTGGTGTCCAGCCTGAGTACTGAGCAGCTACATGACCGTGAGCGAGTTATGTGTCCTTCTACGCTTCGGGTTTCTCATCAAGAAGTGGCTCCCTGCCCTGACTGGTGTGGCTCAGCTGGCTGGGCGCTGTCCCCAGAAAACAAAAGGTAACGGGTTCAACCCCTGGTCAGGGCACATACCTGGGTTGCGGGTTCGGTCCCTGGTTGCCGCACATATGGGAGGCAACCAATCGATGTTTCTCTCACGCATCGATGGTTCTCTCCTTCTCTGTCTCCCTCCCTTCCTCTCTCTCTAAAAATAAATAAATAAATATATATATTTTTAAAAAGTAGCTCCCTGCCACGCTGTCAGTGAGGCAAGGATTAAATAAACCATACCTATAACAATCCTAGCATGATGCCGGGCACCATAGACATTCTGTAACTGTTCCTTGTCTTCCCTGCTTTGTCTTTTCCATGTTCCCTCCAAAGCCAGCCTTGAGACGAGGACCCCAGGGTACAGATGCTCCAGGGGAGAAACAGGGTTTGGGAGACAGTCAGTGAGGGCGTGATATTAAGCTAGACCAACAGGGGTGATGGGAACCGAACCCTCTAAGGAAACAGGGCAGCACAGAGCCCTGAAGGACCCCACCTGAGGGGGAGAGTGCCGAGGTGCATGTACATTCTTCCCAAGACTCGGTGGTGGAAGACTTCCGGGAGGGGAGTAGGGGAGCTGTCAGGCGACCCCAGCCCTCAGCACACCCTCTGCAGTCCTGTGGAGGCGAGGCCCTCAGCACAGAGCTGCAGTTCCGGCAGCTGGAAGTCAGCTGAAGCACACTGAGGTTTTCTCGGGACGTGGGCAGGGCGATGAGAGACACCGTAGGGGACACCAAGACTTCTAAAGCCTGAGTTCCCATCAAGAAGCCACTGATCTAATCAGGAAGATGGGACAGCAAAACTTCAAAGGAAAAGGTTTGTGATGCCAAGATGTCTGCAGTTGCCAGGCACCATCGGCACCTGGATCTCGCAGGGCGACACTCACTGCGCGGGGCTCCGCACCTGGCCTGTCAGCACCCAGACAGCGAGCTCGGAGGAGCATGCAGACTCAGGTAACCAAAACCCGGAGTCTGAGCAAAAAACGAGAATGCCTGTGGGCTGATTTGTATTCTCCCTTTGTAGGCTGTGTTCCACGAGAGGCCAAATTATGATCTTAAAGGGGATTTGTAAGAGGAGGCTCAGGAAAATGGATGCTGCTGAGAACTGGACTTAGTTGAGAGAACCTGAGGAAGCCCTCACCACAGAAGGGGAGGCTGGTTAGAGGGAAACTGTTTGTTCCCAGGTTTCCATCTGGCTCTGCCAAGTGTGGACACTAGCGCTTTAATCTGTGGCTTCCAGAAAGTCAGGGTATACAGTGGATAAGAGTGAAGGCTCCAAAGTGAGGATACCCCTGGTTCAAATCCTGTCCCCCCGTTGTATTAGCTGTGTGGCCTGGGCAGCCATTTAGTCTCTCCATGCCTCGGGTTTCTCACCTGTAACAGAAACTATCGTGTGTGGTGGTGAGGATTAAATGTGATGTACATAGTGCAACACAGGAGTCCACAAATCTGGCACAGAGTTAAGTGTTAGTTATCATTATAGGTGCTCTTAAAAATCCTTTTTAATTGACACACTCATTCTTTAGGTATGGCAATAGCTCTCAGCAAGTTTTACTCTGTTCTCAGAACCAGTTTATCCCATTTAGGTGTCTTTGCCTATCGCCGTCCTGAAAGGCCTGTTGTTTGTGTGTCGGGGAGTGGGGAATGCCTCACGTCACCTCCTATTTTCCTGATCACACGTAGAAATGCAAAAGACAGCGCAACTGCCAAGCAGTGTGGGCAGGGCTCGGGCCGGCACAAGGCGCCGGGGGCTCCGAGGCTCCCTGGAGACCAGGGCGGGGAGGCACACCGCAGCTGCATCTGACGGGGGGCTGAACGAGCAGCCAGTCCACAATGTTCTGTTTTACTGCATTTTCAAATGTTGCCCAATTGAGAACATCTTTAAGTATTTGGCCCTGGAATGCACCCTGGGCTTCTGCCAAACGTGCCTCTCTTACAACTTGGGGGCAAAACAACAAATCAAAGCTGCTGTCAGATTTAGCCCTGATGCATGACGTATGTTCCTTGATGGAACCAAGATCCTGAACCATCCAGGAGGACAACAGGGCTCCTTGAGAAGGGAGTGAAACGCATCGGTATGAGGTGCACATGTGGACCGAACTGTTCGAAAAGCCATCAGCTGAACGTGTGTAGGAAAGGAGGTTGGACTTATGGACTCTGCATAGGTGAGGAGAATCAGAAGATCCCTGGAATAAGTGGGTTAAAGTGTCACTACAGAATGGAGACACGGAGTGACCTGTAAGGATGTGGATCAGTAGCAAGTGTGAGGAAAGGATCTGGGCTTGGATGGAGAAGCTCA
This sequence comes from Mormoops blainvillei, assembly GCA_004026545.1. NCBI lineage: Eukaryota > Metazoa > Chordata > Mammalia > Chiroptera > Mormoopidae > Mormoops > Mormoops blainvillei. Next base: position 218,483 of record PVJD01000996.1, on the reverse strand, counting down.
GGTTCCATTTCAAATGGGTGGCTATTTAGCTGTGAGACTTTGGGAAGGTCATTTAGCCTTTCTGGACTTTTATAGGTTTGGCTAGCTGTTCTATAAGATATATTCCAAGTCAAGCTCTACTCTGTGATTCTAAATATTGAGAAATGGATGAGCAGAAGAACCTTTTCAGCTGGAAAACAAAAATTTCAGTATTCCTTAAAACTTTCCCCCATCAATCCAGTCCCTGGCAAGAAATCTAAGTGAACTAAAATGAAGCCAATTAACATTCCTTACAACTGCTCTGTCATAAATCATTGTTAACTCTGAGACTGCAGATGGGTGGATAGCTATAAGACTTATTTCTATAGATTGGTTTGTTCATATCCCACAAATTTAATTTCATAAAACCGGAAGCCCATTCCATTCTTCAGAAGCACAATGTACTGTGGACTGCCCAGGCAAACACAAACAGGACAAGTGCTGATAGAGCGATCAGGTGAGAACCATGGGCTGCCTTGGCAGCGGAGCATTATGGAGTCCTTGGTGACTTGATAAGAGCAGTTTGGGTGGAGTGGTGAGGACAGCCGAGTGGGGGGAGCTGAAGTGAGGATGGGAGAAGGGAAACTGCAAACAGTGGGCATAGATAGAGAGAGGAATGGGGGTACAGTAGAGTCAAAAGGGGTTTCTTCAAATGGGAAAATGACAATAGGTTTAAACACTAATGGGAACTGTCCAGTAGAAAGGGAACAATTAATGATGCCACCCGAGAAAGGGGATGCGTACTGGTGCAGTGTCCTTGAGTTGTCAGAGAGTATGGGACCCAGAGGTAGAGTATATGGACAGAGGCAAGTAGTGGTTGGGTGTGGTGTTAAGATACTTCCTTCTGTTTTCTCAGTGAAACAGGATGCAATGCCATCAGCTAAGAGCAAAGGTGGGCAGAAGGTGTTGGAGGTGTTGGAGATGGAAGACTGAACTGGCCACCTGGGAACATGAGAAAGTGATGGAACCAGGAGGAGTCCCAGGCCATATCGAGGACCACTTGAGGTCAGTGGCCATGAACTCGAAGTGAACTCAGTCAGCATATTTGGCTGTTTTTTTCTGGCCACGTTTGGGTGTTTGTCTGGTCACATTAGGGTGTAAGTACCCTGCAGGTAGAGCTGAAATTTAACCGGCCTTTTGGCTCAGTCAAGTCAGTACAAGAAAGAGGGGCGAGGAGTCCCGTCTGCATGCACAAGGGTGGTGCTAAAGGTGGGTTATGGAATTTACGGTGGATGCGGAAGGTGAGAGAGGAACAGTGAGAAGGTGCTAGGAGTGTTGGGTTGAAGTCCTGGGGGTGTAGGGTGGTTTGCGTTGGGTCGCCAGAGTGAATGAGCCCTAAAGATGATAGGTTGTGGTAAGACAGTGGGGTGTCTGGAATTAAAATTTTTGTGGTGTTGAAATTATTAATAATGAAAGGGTCAAAGGTATGACCGTAGAAATGAGTCGCAGAGAATAAAGCCATTGAAGAAAAGAAATTAAGAACCTGAAAGTTCAGGGTATTGGAAAGAAGATCTGGTTTTGAAATCACATGAATAATAATTAGATTGGTTTGGAAGACAAGGAGCAAGGGGTAGTGGCCCTGGGGTCGGTAGATAGTGGAAACTAGGGGCGGTAGCATCTGATGAATGAGATTCGGAGCGGAGTGCTTTTGGAAGGAGAGAGGGAGCAGTTACTGAGCAGCGACGTGGTTCATGGAGGACACCCATGCCACCTCACCACCTGAGAGGGCTGTGGAGGAGACACATCCAAGGCAGGGCAAGGTGTCAGACAGAAAAAATTCAAAAAATGTTGTTGGAAGAGGTTATAACATAGGGCTACTGTCAGCAAACTATAGTCCATGGACCCCCTGTTTCTACAGTAGCCCTACAGAGAGGCATGGGGACCAGAAAGAGAGCAAGTGGGACTCTTGCTTGACCCACACTGCTGGCCACCTGCCATGTGGTGGGCTTATTCTGAGTGCACATTCTTTTTCTTACCTGGACCAGGATTTCTCCAGGTCAACAGATAATCTCGGTTAGAACACATCATTGCAAAATGTAGCCTTAGTTAACCTTGCTTTCATTCTTCCTCAAAGACTGAGCATTGCTTATCAGATTCTCCAGTACAAATTTACTAATTCCAATTTAATACTGCTGCTTCATTAAATGGGAGGACCTTCAGCCTGACCTTCAGTAAGATTAACTTGATTCTGCTTTATGACAAATAGCACTAACTACCATCCATGTGCAATAACTTTTAAACATTCAGTTAAATATTCAAAGGCAGATGACTTTCTAGTGCACTTTGTTTTCAAATTAAAATATTCTTCCTGTACACCCAAAGACTAGTGATTCAGCTTGAACCCTTGCACAAGGGGTCAGACGGGGGAAGAAGTTGTGACATACACAAAGCTTACTTTCTTGTTTTAATGACAAAGGAATAAAATAAAAGGCCTTTCAAACAATGGAAAGTTAGGTTGAAATTGCATCTCTGCAAATATTTCCCAGCCTCATCACATCTTGCTCAAAGAACCTAAAAACTTGAGGATTGTCGGGACTAGCTCATGTCTCTGCCTCTCTGTGAACCCCTTTCATGCAGTGAGCACTTCCAGAACTCCCTCTCTGTCACACCCTGAAGGGCCATGGAACAGAACTGATTTGTTGGCAGGCATTACCCAACGTTACCTATTTATTTTGATAATTTCATTCAACTGTCTAGAGAATTTTGTTGGATAATAGTCGGTTATTTTTCATTCATTCATTCATTCAACATTTATTAAGCAACTACTTCTTATTTTCCAGAACAGTACTCAGCAAAGAGGATACCAAACCAAATAAGACATGGTTCCTGTCCTCATTTTCAAAAAGGGGTGAGGGAAAGGTGGGAGTGGATTCTGGAAATCAAGAGGCTTACTGATGATTTCAGGCAAGGTTCCAGAAAAGATTATGAAGCAGATATTTTGTGAGCACTTAGCCAAGGGAGCAATGATTATCGGGAGTCAGTGTGCATGCAGCAAGGAGGCACTGACCTAACGTAATCTTCTCTTTTGGTAAGGTTTCTGGACTAGTGGATCAAGGAAGGAATGCAAGTCAGGTGGCTTTGGTAGCATTTGGGAGTCTTTCACTTTTTCCTTGTGGACTTTTAGGAAGATGAATATGAAAACTGTAGGTCGGTCCTTGGCTATTTAATTCCTTCTTTCTTTAAAAAAAATTATCCTCATCTAAGGACTTTTTTTCATTGCTGAGAGAGAGAGAGAGAGAGAGAGAGAGAGAGAGACTAAAACATTGATGTGAGAGAGAAATATCAATGGGCTGCCTCCAGTATACACCCTGAGTGGGAATCTAACCTGCAACCTTTCGGTTTATGGGACGACACTCCAACCAACTGAGCCACACCAGCCAGGGCTCCTTTTTTCTTTTTATTAATTCATTCAGTGAATGTTTATGGTGCCAAATAAACACTGCGGAAGGTGCCCTTTAAGTGATGGGATGTACAGGTGATCCCCGCCTTCATCAAGCTTTCCATCTCTGGCAGGAATGAGGTGAGGACCACACAAAATAGGCACAGTAAAATGGGTGATTGACAGGGGAATCACCAAGAATATTGATTAATGGATTAGTGTAAACCCAAAAGGAAGTTTCTAGTGGTTTGGGTGGCAGACTTGGGCTTCCACAAAGTTTTATCAGTAAATTGAATGAAAATATAAAAGACTTTAATATTTGAGGGGATTAATTTATGCCCATATGTTAAAGAATTAGCAAAATCAATCTCAAATAGATTGAAAGTACTAAATAATTCAAAATTATATGCAAGTATGGTGGAAAAGAGAATAAGATGTAGCTCTGTGGAGGAATGAGAATGTTCTCAGCTATAAAGAAACATAATATAAACAGAAAAGACTGACAAATGACAGGTCTGAGTAAACAGACTTTAAAAATACACATATGATGCAAAATCACATCACTGACATTAAAAGGAAAAAAATGAAGCTGTGGGAAAAATTTGCATCAGATATGACAGAATAATATCTATAATATGTGAAGAACTGGATTCAAATTTATAAGAAAAACATGATGAAGAGAAACAATAATTCACCAAACAGGACATACACAGTAAAGGACTTTGGCAAGAAGAAAGTTGACCCTCTGCAGAGCAGTGGGGTGTCTCAGTCTCTGGGCATCACCACCCCACTGAAGGTCTGTCTTTGTCATGGACAGGGGGCTCTCAGCAGAGAATCCCCACCAACAGGAGAGATGGTCACCTCCCCCCAGGTGTGGTCCCTCACATCCTTTGGGCTCCCACAGTGTCCTTGACATTTTTCTCTCACTGTGCTTGTTACTTTGTGTTCTAATTAAATGCTTATGTGTGGATCTCTCCCTACTAGATTGGAAGCCTCTTGAGTCAATGAACCATAGCCTATATCTCTGTATCCCCCAGCATGAAATAAGGGGCACCGCATTCTCAATCAAGGACAGTGGGTCATGTGAGGCCATGGAATGATTTGAACGCAGCAAAGCAGCGACCTGGTCTCCACACCTCCATCCCGTGAGTCTAAGACTAGCCCTTGGAGCCGCTACAGTCAGAACCCATCCCTGCCCAGACATCTCCTCCTCATCAGGAAGAACTTCTCACACTCCTGGTCGAACCGTCGCTCTTCCCTTCATGCCCCCTGACACCGGCAGCCTCAGCAGCCGCGGTGGCCTTGAGACCTCGGAGCAACCCCGTCCTGGCCTTTATCCCGTTCATGCCAGTCATCAGGTAGGCACTCCGTCCTCTTGCCCCTCTAGGGGGCAACAGCTCCTGTTTGCTGCTGGCCACTGAGCACTAGCGACATCATCCTTGGTCGGTTTGCATAACCCCTGGCCACGTTTGTAATAATCCCTTTATCGAACCCTTCCCAGGCGCGCAGCTGCAGCGCGCCTTCCGTTTCCTGCTGGGATTCTGGTGGAGCCGCCACTGAATGACTGGCTGCTGGATGAATGAGTGCCTTCGAATCTCTGTAAGAGGACCAAGGCCACCAGGAAGCACTCTTCGCACCAAGGCTGGTGGCTGTGGGGACCGCGGGAATGCTCCCCGTTTCCGCAGCCCGGGCCTGGCAGCACAGGAAGGAGGAGCGGCTCCCCACCAAGTAAGGCGGAGGACAAGGGGGCAGACGTGGTGAGGAGCGGGCTCGGGGACGCAGGGCCGATGTACGGCGTCCAGCCTGGAGCCGCTCTCAGTGTCAGCCCCAGGAAAGGAGCTGTCGCCAGGGAGGCCCTTCGGAGGACCGAGGAAGAAGCAGAGCGGCCCAATAGGCTGCAGGGTCACTGTTCTCGAGGTGGAGGCTGGGGCAGGGCTACACCACCTCCCGCTCACTTCCTCCTCCTGCTCCACCCACTGCTTCCTCGTGGCCTCAATGAGCAAGCATGGCAGCAACATCAAAGAAAGTTAAAGGAGAGCAACCGGATCCTGTTCCCTCCGCAAAACCAGCAGTTACGTAACTGGCGACATGAATACACTCGTGGACTTCGGTGACCTCATTAATCAATACAACTCTCTCCGAGAGCCCCATGGCGGCAGGTGTCACGTTTTCAGCAGCACTTGGTATCTCGTGGGCCTCTCAGCCCACCCCTAACTCTTCATCTTAAAGGGAGTATGTAAAGAAAAATTCGCGACAGAGCGTTTTCCCTAGTGTTGGATGTATGTAACACATCATAGTAAAAAGAATACAATATAAAAGTATATATACAGTCTTGGCCGGGGAGCTTAGTTGGTTAGAGCGTTGTCCTGATGCGCCAGGGTTTCGGGTTTGATTCCTGGTCAGCGCACATACAAGGAACAACCAATAAATGCATGAATGAGCGGAACAGCAAGTCTCTCTCTCTCTCTCTCTCTCTCTCTCTTAAAGCAATAAATTAAAAAAAACTTTTTTAAAAACCATATGTACAATAGGTAGAGATATAAAAATAGGTATACATATAGGCAAAGTTTGAAGAGAATAGGCAGAAGTGAAAATACTGATAGAATGGACTAAATTATTTTAAATTATTTAAATTATTTTTCCTAAAATTTTTAAATGTTTAAACACCTAAAACATTTTTACAATTTAATGTAAAAAAAGAAAAGCTTCTATTTTTAAGTGAACCCTAGCAGGAGGGGTCATATGACCCTCCCCTTCCCCCCAGTGGTTTCCTCCTGCAATAACACAGCCACGCAAATCTCTAGGCATGGTCTTCAAGTTGTACAGGCCGGCGGGGCTCTGCCCGCTCTTGGATCTCATCTCTTGATTCTCTGTTCCTTGTCCACCGTGCTCCAGCCCCCCAGGGACTTCATGTCCCTTGAAAACACCAAGTTTATTTCTGCTTCTGTTGTTCTTTCAGATCTTCATAAGGCTGCCTTCCCTCAGGATTTAGATACACTTCAAGTACCACCTTTTTAAAGCAGGTGTGGAGACATTGTCTATGATCTGCCCCACAACCAAACATCTCTGGCTCCACTATGGGAACTTCGGAGCGCCAGGTGCTCAGGCCAATCTCCTTCCCTACCTACGGAAACTTAATCATGTGACTGGAATGCAGCCCATGAATTCCTGACCCTGAATTTCAAATCTCAAGGGAGTGATGCGTAGGGGCAGGGGCAGGGCAGTTCTCACGGCAGCTCTGGTGCTGTGGAGAGCCCACGGAACGTTAGCAGTATCTGAGGATGGTGGAGCTCATGCCCGTGGGGGTTGCCCGGTGGTGGCGGTGCTGTTAGCAGTGGCTGTGGCTGGTGCGTGTGCAGATGGTGTGCAAACTGCTCTGTGAGTTTATCTTGGCTGTGCTTTGCCTCCCTTGGGCCCTAAGGAAGCTGGGTTCAGCAGCCTATGTATCAGTGCTATTCGCTACCCGAAACTCTTCCTAGAAATGCCTTTTCTGCTTAAGTGAGTTGTTTTCTATTGTTTGCAACCAAGAACCCATACAAAGAACTTCCCCGAAAATCTAAGCCGAAGCAGCCACTTCCTTGCCTTGGTTATTCTTTGTCACAGTATTCAGTTTTGTTTTCTTCAGAGCATTTGGCACTGTTTGAAATAATTCACTTGTGTATCTGTTTTTGTCTATTTATTGTGTATTCCTTCCACTCCCAAAATGCCAGCTCCGTGAGAACAAGAACGGTGTTTATATCCCCTGTGTCGTCTAGAACAATGCGAGGCGCATGATTGGCACTGGTAAATATTCATTTAATAAATGAGATAGTAGAATGGATGGCGGAAGCAAGATTCAAAATACTTAAGAACCAAAATTAACATGGGGGGGTAGTATAAGGGGATGAAATGGTAATGTTAAAAACAACAAAAAATTTTAAAAATTAATATGAAGAAAATTAACAATAAATATGAAAGCTGACTTTAAGTTCCTCAATAATCACGTAAGTACAAGATCAGGGACATCTTATTTTTTTAGGAATTTGAGTGTAAAATATGAAAAACCCATAGGCTGTGATAGACTGAAAGCTCAGTGAAACTTGGCTTCTAAAACAGGTCAAAGCACATTAGAGTACACTAAGAGGGCTACATAAGGGATTTCTGCTTCTGGCTAAGATGAATGAACAAGAATCGGATTTTCCTTTCCTCTTAAACAGTTACAAACACTGGAGAAAATGTGGGAAACCTTGTTTTTCAGACATTGGGTAGCAAGTAGGCCAGGAACGTGATCACTTGGAGAGGGAAACATGATCTTCATGATCGCCCAGTGTACTTCCTGGCTACAGTTTTTAGGCCACAGAGCAGGATGGGGGAATCCAGGCGAGGCCTAAATTGAGGAGATGGAGTTAGGGGTTCAAGGAGGTCGAGGTAGCTCCAGTTCATTGGGAAGTGTGTCAGAGGGAATAGGGCGGCCCAGAGAATTACAGAGCTCAGAGAGTCATCAGCTAAATACCGATCGGTGCATGTGTGTGAGAACAGAACCCGAGACTAGGACAAGAACCACACAGAGGAGAGGTAGCCATCTGTGGAGATCACACAGAGCTGGGAATAGTTTGTATTTTCACCAGAGAGAGTAGACAAGCCTCATAGTGTGGGGGCATCAGGTAGAACACTCAGAGGGTGTTGACTCAATAGTGCGATCATGTTAACCCTGGACTAAAGAAACTGAAGAGAGTTTAAAGTCTTCTCACAAAGAAAACTTTAGTTCCAGGTAGCTCATTGGCAAATCCACCAAATATTTAAAGAAGAATTAATACCAATATTAAACATTTTTTTTCCAGAAAATGAAAGAGTTCTCAACTCTTTTTATGGCTCCAGTATTACCCTGATATCAAAACCAGACAAATACATTACAAGAAAGGAAAACTATAGACTACTATCCATCATGAAAATAGACAAAAAATCTTCATAAAATTTTAGCAAATTGAATCCAATAACATATAGAAAGGATGATACCTCAGGATCAAGTGGAGTTTATCCCAGGAAAGTAAAGTTGCTTTGAAATAAAAATTTTTTAAAAAATCAGTGTAATCCACTATATTGACCAGCTGAAAAAAAAAGGAAAGGAAACCCATACGATCATCCGAACACACACAGAGGAAGCAGAGGCACTGGACTGCAGGCCGGGGAAACGCCACACACACCGAGGGAGCCTGAGTGAGGCCGGGAGACCCTGCAGGCACGTGCTTGTCCTGGGACCTCTTCCTTGACTAGCAAGAGGGCCCACAGTATCCTTCCCATTAATTTCACTATTTTTCCTTAAAGCAGTTGGAGTTGGATTTCTGGGTCTTACGTCATACACTCCGGAGGTATCAGAACACAGGGTAGCCAGCAGCCCCCCGCCGTACTCATACAAAGCAGAGGGGCTGTGAGTAGAGGGTGTTAGGGGATGAGAGGAGACCTGCAGAAATAGCCGAACCTGTTGTCCAGCGGTCAGGCCGGCGCAGGGAGCTGAGGGCAGAGACTCGGCCCGAAACAGGGGCGACCCGAGCCTCTCCGGGGCAGGAGATAGTGCCCAGAGTGGGGAGCGGCTGCCTTGCCTGGCTCCTCTGCCCTGTCCCTGCCAGGCAGGGGGATTATTCAGCTAGGAGAGGAGTCAAATACTGTCTTTTCCACGGAAGGCTCCTCGGGACACTACTTACATCAGAGGATGCAATGGACATCTATAATAGACTCGCTCACACTTTCACTCGTGAAGGGTCGTTGGGGTGACATAAAGGAGGCTCAGTATGAATGGACCTGTGCGGACAGAGCAAAGCTAGTCGCTGCTCTTCCTCCAGGGCTAGTGAAGGGCTGACTTCAGGAACACTCGGCAGGCACGCAGGTCTTTCTGCCATTCCTCATGCCATCTGTGGGGAAGCAGTGAGCACGGGTGGGGGCTGGGATGGGGCGGCGCCACAGCATGTTAAAGGCTCAATCAGGAGGAGACAAGGCAAGAAGGAAGGACCTGACTTTACGTTAGGATTGGTCCCCTGGGGCACAGATGGCTGGCTGACCACTAAAACTCATACTTGCCTCGAAGCTGAGAGGCCCCTGCTCAGCCAGGGACGACAGCTCCCTGTGTGTCTCCATGTGGCTGTCAGAATGAATGACGGCCACGGGAATATGATGACCGGCGACATATATTCCTTCCAGGCCACAATTCGTTCCATGAAGATGTAATAAACAATTTCAAACAATTTTTATACCTATATTATATTAAATTTTACTGTGAAATAGCGCAAACAAGTATATTTTAAAATTACTATGAATAACTTTTAAAAAGTATATGCTCATTCCTCAACTAACGAACATACGCGGGATCCCAACAACAAAAAAACAAATAGTCCCCGCTGAAGATAAACTCACACACACAAGTTACAGATCGCACAAAGGCAACAATTCTTTGTTAAAAAAGGGTCAGCAAAAACATCGATCAGGGACATGAGATAATGCAACAATCCAAAGGAGACAATAAATTAGCTACATTTTTAAAATTGCGAAAGGTAACATTTGGAACAGAAACTATAAGGAAAGAAAATAACCTATGAAGGAAACATAAAAAATTAATAGGAGGAAAGAAAATGGAGATAAGAACCAGGGACATTTTTGTTAATTATTTCAGAAAGTACCATGTTAGGTTCAGATAGAGAAATAAACAAAACATAAGAAGATAGAAAGAATCAAAAAGTAAAGAGGGTGACGGAATAAGGAAGATGGGAGGAGAAAACAAAGAACAGAGTTTCCTAGTAGCCAAGGCAAAGAGAGAAATGTATTGTACTTATTGCCCAGAAGTAAAAAATAAAGATAAAAAAATATATATAAAACCCAATGACATTGCATAATGATGTGCATATTATGAAAATATCATAAAATATTGGAACAATAAAGAAAATGTCAACCCAGCTCTGGGTTTCTCAACCTTAGCGTTCTTGACCTTTTGTGGTGGAAAATTGTTTGTTGTAGAGCGAGCCCCTAGGTGCTGTCAGGGGCCTCTGCCCAGAGGTATAGCAGCATCCCCACCCCCCCTCCCCGGCCCGTCCCCATCCCCTCCGGCCAGTTGCAACAAACAAAAATATCTCTAGGTATTGCTAAAAGTCCTCTGGGGACAAAACCAACTTTAATTTTACCAAGTAAATACAATTTCTTTCTTATTTGAGTAGCCCATACACACATATATGTCTACATAGATTGTATCCTGTGTTGTTTTTTATTTTTTTTCAAAGAATGGTGTGAATGAGTAGAGGAGTCTCCTGGCCTTTGAGAAGGATACTGAAGACCTTTGTAAATTCCCAAATAGGCAAATGCCACTCTACCTTACAACATCTCACACAGTTTTGCTTGAGAATGAGAAGAGGTCGGTGACATTGCTCCTGGACTCAGATCAGGAGCCTGGGACTAGGTTCACTCAGCAGCTAAAGTGTCTGGTGTCTCCAACCTTGCAGCTCACTTTAATCAAATTTGTCTTAGCTAAACTCAAATCACACAGGTCCCTGAGGTCTCTCTGGAGTAATTCAAGTAAACGCCAAAGGATGCGGTGGCTCTCAGGCTTGCATCGCACTCCTTGGAAATACCACGGAGGTCTGTGAGCTAGTGCTCTGTGAAGGGGAGCTCATTTATGCTCGATGAGACCCGAAGCCAACATATTTTTCAAGTGGTTTGTTTTGTAGATAAAACTATTTCAAAACATAGGAAATGGAGTAGAAGAATGATGATAAAAAATACAGATGCAAATTTAGAGGCTGGGTGCAAGTTGGATATCACTTGTTGATGTTATTTCTCAGGCCTCTGAAAGGACCAGCCACGGAAATTCACTTGCTGCTCTGAGGATCCCAGGGCAAACCCTTTCTGCCCTAGGACATGCTCCATGGTCCACTCAGAGATAATACGGGCCTGATTTCAGGCAGTGACATAACTAAGAGCGATCTCAGGTGCAGGCAGAGCATGCTGTATTGGAGAAGCAGACCGGGCCAGGAGTCAGGGGTACAAACATCTTTGTGTGATAAGGACTTTGCAGCCCTTCTGAGCTGTCACTGAATTCCTGCCAAGGCTCACCATGGAGTCAATGCCACCTGTGACGGCTGGGGGGTTGTGAGAAGTAAATAAACATAAGGAGTGTGAAGTGCGAGGTATCTGTGGCAAATTCATCCCAGCACTAAACACTCCAGAGCACTGCAACGTTGTAGAGCGGAGGCTCCGACCGCAGCCTTCACCCAGCTAACACAGCAGCTCGTGACACTGCTCTTGCCTGAAGTCTTCGAAAGCCAGAAGCAAGGGGGAATGTAAGATGCAGGGATTAATTCAGAATGTGTTTGTCTTTGGACTCGCACCCAGAGGTTAGAACAAGATGATGAAACACCAGGAAAAACTGTTTACCAATTTTCAAATCATTCGTGTCTTTAGCCCCTCCTGGTTCTCACTACCTGTTGCCTAATACTTGGCGAGGCAAGGAGACAAAACCCCTGGATTTTGTACTTCCTGGCTACAGGAAGGGGCCCCTCGCAAAGTCTCCTAATCTCTCTAGACCTCAAGTCCCTCACCGGTCAAGCTGGAATTTGGGGGCATGCCTACCTCCTGTGGTGTGGAGAGGGTTGAATGCAATGACATGCTTGTGTGACATGAAGTGCGAAACCTCTCGCAAATATCGAGTATTATTTGGCAAATTTGTTGTTCATTATCAGCTCTATTGTCACTTGCCATAAAGATGGCTGAAGATCAGAGATACTAATCAATAAAAAGAAATATGAGAATGGCCTGTGGACTTTCCGAATTTGTGCCATTTTGCCTGTCTCACCGTGAATTTAAGTTTAGTTGTAAATTGAAGTTCTGTTCTACTACTATGAAAATGAAATGTTCACACATCAACATGGATGAATTCCAACAGAATTCCTTCCAAAAAAGTCTCAGAAGAATACAAAGAACACAATTGCATTCATGTGAACTGCTTAGTAATGTGCACTGATGTGGTAACATTATAAATAAAAATGAGGAGGGGAAATATGTTGGGGAGTATACAAAGGGTGTCTTAAAAGTTACAAAAATGTATTCCTTAATTCCTTATTCCTTAAAAATGTATTCCTTAAAAAGGGTGGTTGATACAAGTATGATGGTTTTATTATTTTCATTTAAATTATTGTTTAATTAATGATGGTATAATAAGAATATACTTTCTTAAACTATATCAGTATATATATATATATACACATATACTATATTAAGTACAAATACCATAATATACTCGATGTACTTCATAATTTTTTTACAGATTCTCCATGTCTCCAGAATCACGCTATAATAAAATGTCATTGACATAATTCTTTTCTTTTCTCTTGGTTTGCTGTTCATGGCTCTGCTTGGCCCAGTCCCCACCTCCCCGAGCCTATGTCCCACTCATTATGGAATTCTCAGCTTTTCCCGCCCACCGGAGGGACTTGGCACTAGCAAGGGTACTCCCTTCCCAGCCTCCTCCTTCAGGTCTCCGCTTAAGCATCATTTCTTTTAGGAACTCTTTTGACTCCGCTGTCTAGGTTAGGTTCTCCTGTGACAGCCTTCCAGAGTATCCTTCCTGTTTCCTTCCTAATATTCATCACACTTGTAAGTCCTTAATTTCTGTCTTCCCAACAGGCTAGAAACCCTAGGAGAGCAACATACATCTGTTTGGCTTCCTGCTGAATCGCTAGTGCTTAGCTCAGGCATCTAGTGGGCATGCAACAATATGCTGGCTGGATGGATGGATGGCAGGCAGGCAAAGCCAATAGATTCCCACTGGCAGGTATGAATATGAGATTATACAATAAATTTTTATCAGCTACACTTTGGGCATGGCTTCATCTACTCTTTCCTAAGAGCTTGATGACCAATTAGCACCAGCCTGAAACAGTTGAAAGAGTTGTCAGTGAGATTTAGCTTTGTTGCATTTAATCTGGTCTAGCAATTGCCTCTTGCTGATCGTGATAGTTGGGACTAGCATAGTGATGTGACTTTAAATGCCTCTAGGAGGCCTTTCTGTCACTACTCTAAGAAACAGTGGCAGATTCTTCTCAGAGAGGGGCCCAGGATAATGCATTATCTGAGGTATCACTGTTCAATCAAAAAGTGCGTGAGGAAGCCCCATAACTCATCTCGACAGCAATCACCATGGAGTTACGCAGGTCTCTTATGTAGGTGATGAAACAGCCAAATTCCCTGACAGTGGTGGATCGCTCCTCATGTCACTAACAGCGATGCCAAAAGAAGTGTCAAGGCCACAGACGTGGCGAAGGAGGGGCTCTTCCAACGGCGCGAGGAAAAATTTGGTACGTTTTATTGCTTTCTTTTAATCTTGATCATTGAGGTTTTAAAATGAAATTACAGGGCGGCTAAGCCCAGCCAATGGCCAGGGTGATTCACTTCTGCTTGGCAGTGGCGTTTGCGTGGTGGCTTCTGTCCAGGCCGAGCCTGGGCCGGGGCCCCTGGGCCTCCCTGTTCTGCCACCATCCCCGTGGCTCAGCTGGCACCTCACATCCTGACAAAGGGTGCGTGACATATGGGACATTTTTTTCTTTTTCATCTGTAGTCAAATAATTCAGCAAATCTCTCTCTCTTTTTCTCTCATAGTTAAAATATTGACCTGATGTAATAAATCTTTGACTTTTACAAAGCCTTGTAGTGTGAGAGTCAGGCGAACACATGCATTTCAAATCTGGTGATAACGAAGTGTTTCGAATGGCCTTGAGACCTGCAGGTAAAATGTTAAATTACACTAATATTCTTGTTTAGTTAAACTTTTTAATGTTTTTAAAAAGCCCTTCATAATATTATGGATAAGTAAATTCTTGGGCCTGATTTCAATTTGAGTCAAATTCCAACTAATAATGTTACACCCATAAACCTTCTCCTTAACAGCCCATAACATTAAACTAAAAACAGAATTCTTAAAGCACACTCTTATGCTGTCTGTTCATGAAATAAGCATTACAGACTTTCAACAGATGTCTTTAATAGACATTGTTATTAAAAAGAATATTACAGAAAATAAATTTAGACTGTTAGTCTAGCACAATGACTGAAGGAATACTGCTGTACATTCAGGTAATCACATCTCTACCTAATTGGGAGGGAAAGAAAATCCGGGGACACGATTATCTCCTGGTAGTAGCTAGGCACTCGTTTACCGACGCAGCTCGTTAGCCCAGATTAGGATTTGTTAGTGCCTTCTCCCTATCATAAGCCCCAATTTTCAGGAAATTAAAATTTGGTCAGAAAAAAGAATTCCACTTAACAAGCATCAGCCTCGGAGCAAATTCCTTATAAAAAAATCTTAGAGGGGAAAAAAAAATCAGCCCCTTTTCGGCTACGAGTGCCAAAAAATAAGAATGAAAGTTTTGTGGTTTCAGGCACTTTTGAGTTTATAATTTGAAAATAAGTTATACTTTAAGTAGAAAAAAGAAAGTTTCAAGTCCGCAAGATGGATTAATGCCTCTGGTACGTTTTGAAGATGACGCAAAGCTAGTGAGGACAGCCGAGCTACTTGCTAGGAAACGTGTTGTGCTGTGTATGAAGATTTTTTTTAAAAACCAACACACTACTACTGACGCCAGCACTGAATTTCAGTTTCTGCCTTTGGGCCTGCAGTATGAAAATATTACACACTCTAGTTAATTAGGCAGTAACTGGAATTTACCTTACAGTTCTCATTCGAATGTATTAGACAAAGAGGAAAAGGCCCACATTTCTGGTCAATGGTTCATCCTTTTGGTGGCGGGTTCTCAGGAAGGTAGATGGCAGTTCAGTGGCCTTTAAGATGACCCTGATACCGTCACTCCCTGGTCACAGATGAAGAATGTGAAGGAGGGAGGTCTTAACCAGGATTATATGGCAAATCAAAGTTGAAGTTCACGTCTTTCCCAGGTGAGGGTATATTTACAGTGTGCTAGGCTGCGGCTTCATCGCCTCTGCTTAAATCCTCCGTGTCCAGGCAGGGCTGGGAGAGGGTGAGTCAGCACTTGGAGCTGGGCAGGCCTGCCCATGGCTCAGGCTGCATGGCGGAGGCGGGAGGAACGTGGGTTTCGAATCAGACAGACATCGATTTGATCCTTGCTCTATAGCTTACTGGTTACGGGACGTTGGAAAGTTACCTGAGCCTCTGTTTATTCATCTGTAAAATGAGGCTGAAAGAAATATATACCTCATGCATAGTTTTAGCGGTTGAATGAGGAGGAGAATAGTGATAACCAATAAACATTCGTTATTGTTATTATTATTATTAAATCTCGCTTCACAATTATCGGTAAGTCACATTTTAGATATACTAATAAAAGGATAGACTTTACCACTTTATACATGCGGGAAATAGCGGGCTGTGATCCTTGACTCTGATCTTTTTCTGCAACCTGACTGCAGAGCTAAAGCAGCAAGGATGAAAAGGGAGCCCATGTAGGATTCAGAAAACCTGGCTTCTGCTCTACCATTTACAACTTAAGCAAACTCCTTAAGCCTCTCTGAGCCTCAGTTGCTTTGTTTTGTTTTGTTTTAATCTGTACAGTTGAATGATAAATCTTACCTACCTCACACACAGTTCCTGGGAGGACTGCATGGGAAGATAGATTTGAAAACTACAAAGCACTGAGTTGAAATAAATTAGAGCATTTCTATAATTTTTATCATGCTCAAAGTCATTTCTGATGACAGATTTGTATGTGCATAATTTTTTTCCTTGAAAGTTTATCCTTATTTGGAACAATTGTTATTTATTACTCATGTATTAATAGACATGAAATGACTTTAGATGACGGTCTTGTGCTAATAATAAAACGAAAATGGATTCATGGTTCAGTAGTGCTGTTCAGTTTTTCTCCGTTTTTGAAAAGTTGAGCCTTCACAATTTGTTGCAGCAAAAAGAAGGACTGTATTGCTTAATAACTGTTCTACTAAAGTCACCAAATTGTACTTGATGTTCTGACATTTATTGCTTCCATAGGATACGTGTTTTCCACCTGGCTTTATTAAGCGCGTGCACACACACACACACACAAGTTGCTTTGACCAAAATGCTCATACTAGTACGATTAGAATAACCACAGAAATTCAATTTGCCTAGAACTTCAGGGCTTCAAGAGCTAATCTCAAGTGACAGAGTTATTGAGAAATTTTGACCAAGAGAAGAATCTTTCTTAGGAAAAGGTCAAACATTTTGTGTAAACACAGTGGCTCCTGCCTCTGGCAAGGTTGTTTATGCTTAGTCATCGGGAAAGTTTCAGCTGAACTGGGACCAACACGGTTCAGTCATCACCAAGCCACTGGCTCCATTCTACAGCCTGGGCAGGGAAGGGAAAGCTTGACTGCGTTGCAGCAGGGATGCCTGAAAGAGTAGCTCAAGGTAATAAACTGCTTTCCTGGAGATGCCATCCCTTTTGTCATACAGTCATGCCTAGTACAGCCCCTTTGAGATCAGGTCTGCTCTGCCCCAGGAATGAGGAACTGGGAGGGCGGGAGAGACCCATGGTCAGACCTCCATGTGGTATTCAGGGCCGTCCAGACTTCCGAGCCTTCAGCACACTTACGTTCTGCCTGTCTCCAAGGGAGCAATCAGTGTGTGCTCAAGTGTGCTGACCTCCTTGTCATGGTTATTGTCTCTCAGCTCCACACCCACCCTCGTATCCTTGGCTTCGTGGTGCTGGAGCCGAGACTGGAGACCACGTTCGTCCCTTGCCGGCAGCCCCAGGATGGGCTCTGATGATCGTGTGCATTAGAGGGGGCCTGCCAGCCCCGGGGGAGGGGAAGGGAGAGACTCCTTCCTGTTCACTCCTGCTGGTGTGGGGTCTGCTTGCCATTGCTGAGAACAGCCTCACAGCCACACGTCTCCACTCGGCAGACGCAGCTCTTCCCCACAGCAGCGCGTGGGGCCAGTACTTAGTCTGACCAAGGCCTGCAGAGCCAGCCAGGGTGTGCCCCCAGCCCCCCAGCCCCCAGCCCCAGCTGGGCAACACCCCCACCCAGTGGTCTGAGTTTTAGCTCCATGGGACATCTCCTCCAAGCTACTGGATTTTCATAATTCCATCTTCTTCCCTCCCTCCCAGTCCTGGGATATTATTAATATCCTCTTCTTATACTTTTAGTTACCTAGTTAACAGCTTTATACTTGTCATGAATTCTTTACATTAAATTCTCTGTTAAAATAACTCGGGTGGCTTCTGTCTCCTGACTGGGCCCTGGCAGATATGCCAGCTGACAACCCTAGAGTCCCATGTTAACACTCCCACAATGTTTTCCATTCTATTGGAGCTTGCAGTAGTTACCTATTGCCTTCGTCTGTCCAGAAACCAATCTTTTTATTTTGGCAAGTCCCCAAACTCACTCTCTGTCCATGTGGTTCAGGTAGGGCTCTCTCTACCTCTACCCCTTGCTCTGGGGGTAGGCTTGTGACCCAAGTCTAACCAGTGAAATTTTTGCACGTCCCAGCCAGAGTGATTGGTTTAGTGGCTGGACATGTGGTCCAGGTGTACCTGAAATCAGTGTCACCTTCTTACATTTCCAGTAAATTTCAACGTTTGTCACTGATAAGCTCTGAAAAAGAAGGAGACTTAACAGTGATACTTTAGCAGCGGATGTGTGGGTACGTGGCGGGCTATACTCCGTGGCCTTCAAAATACTCTCCAGAATATGGTGCAGGTAGTGGCAGGTAGGTACGCGCTTCACATGGCTTTCCTCCAGCCGGGAGGCCGGCTGGGATGCTTGTTGCCCCCTACCCCGCAGGACTAATTCCACGTGGCCACCTGCTGATGACCACAGGAGAGCTTGGGGGCAGCAGCCTGGTGCTTTGATGGCCCCAACCTGAGACCAAGGTAACTTCCTAGGTGCACATTCTGAATGACAATTTAGCTTGATTACCTTACATGATGATGGGGATAGGACAAAAATGCTGCCTTGTATTATCTTCTAAGTATGGTTTTATCCGATGCTGATGTCTATGTTAATACAGGACTAGGAAGAGAATTGGCATTCATTGAATACCATCATAGGGCACGATGGGCTAAGCATGTGCATTTCACAACCAACTCAAGAAATACGGATCATCATCCGCTCTTTGAAGATGAGAAAAGTGAGGCTTAGGAAGGGCAAGCAATTGTTCAAGGTCACATGCTAATAAATTCAAATCCATTTCTCTTTGACACTGAAGTTCATTCTTACCACATCAGGTGATGACTTCCCCGAGGAAGTCAATAGATAGTTCAAAGAGAAGAGATGATCAATGAAAATGCCTTGTCTCCTAGTCTTCTCCTTGTTTTTCCCCCTAAAGCCCCAAAGCAGAGAAGGGGCTGGAGTCCTGTCCTAAAGCAACACTGGAGGCAGGAGTTTCTCCCAATGATGTGTTTTGGGGGAAGCAAATCCAAAAGCAATAGGACTTGGAATGTTAGAAAAGTCTTAAGCCGTTTCTAGCCCAAGCCACAAATAAATAGAGGTTCATATGTGTAGAGTGATTTACTATCATTCATTAGTATATTTTATACTTCACTGAGCTTAGATAGGCAAATTATGTAAACGCTGTATATATAAGCAAAACATGTCACAAGCCAGGACGCAAAATATGTATTTAATTAAAAAAATACATCTCTTAAAACCAAAGCCCTAAATACATATTAAATGCCACCCTAATCTGACGGTAAATGAGATATGCCACCTAACCGATATTAAGTGACCCACATATCTAGTGATACTTCCATTCATGAGACAAATGCATTCCAACAGCACACTGTAATGTCAGACACTTCACTGTCAGACACTTCATTGGCCAATGAAACAATCACACAGAAATCCTCAGGACCCATCCAAGGAGGACAGAGAAGAAGTGGGTACAGAGTGAAATGATTAAACATTAACCAAAATAATAAAAGTAGGTCATTAGAAAACAAGATTCTGGAGGTTCTGAGGGGGTGGTGGGAATTAAGAGGAAATGAGACCCTCAGGGCTGATCTGTGACCTGCCCAAAAAGTGGGGGAAAAGTTTGAGGAGAAGCCTGTGGGTGGCCTGGCCTGGGGTAGAAGGGACTTGGCCTAAGTCAGTCAGTCCCCTCAGCAGGCCCAGAACAGGCCTCGAGGAGCTGGGGCCGAGCCTGGCCCAGACGTGTCCCTGGAAGCACACAGACTAAGCGGAGAGGGGCGCTGTCACCCCTGAGCCCCTACACCCACCAAGGGCAAGCTCACTGTCGGGTTATGTGGGTATGATTTTCTTGTGTCCCACATCACCCATCCACATGCAAGACCTTGCATAAAGGGGGTGTCTTTCATTACTCCTTTAGAACAAAAAGACCGAATATATGTACCTGGTCAAGGTTCCACATTGGCTAAGACTGAGACTAAAGTGTCACTCACTGGTGAATCAGATAGTCAGTACGTGAAAATGACCCTGATCAGATCCTTTTACTTTCTTGACAAAGGAAGCAGGGAGGTGGGTTGACCGGGACAGATGGCAGGGATAGGGGAGGTAGCTAAATGGTTATGAGACTCAGCAAGGAGAGGCTGGGGAACCCCTACATTTTTGCTGATTTCTTATTTATACCATAAAGCATGCAGGACAAACACGCTCTATTCACAGATGTATTTTTGTCCCGTGCAGCTGCGTGGCTTAGCGGGAGTTGTGCTGTCGGGCCATATGACTCATGCCAACATTGCTGCATATGATTTATGAAGACTTAAAGAAAAAGCACGCAGCCAGCTTCATTAGGAAGGAGCTTCGTTTTCAGAGGATTTGTTCATCAAGGATCAAGGTACCCTTCGGTCCTTCCTTGCTCTCTGGGTGAAACGGTGAGCCCGCCTCTGCCGGCCAAAGGCTGACTGACATCCTCCTGCACCCCTAGCCCCCACTTGCCCCATTCCCTGATTCAATGAGGACACCCCTAATTCAGGAAGCAGGCTGATCTCTGTAGCTAGAGGACCTGTGGCCTTCAGCTACCACAGGAGGCTCTGTAACTCTGAAGCGGGCCAAACCTCCCCATCAGGGGTGCTGCTCGGGGTTGCCACAGCTGCCCTCAGAGACAGGGTCTGCGTGCAGCCCAGGCGTGGGAAGGAAGGCTGGAAAGGCACCAGGTTTTCCTGGAATTCAGTTCGGCTGCTCTGTCGGACTCTCTCCCTGCCTCGCCGATGAGGAGAGCAGCCCCACTTGATTTTCTGAAACGCTCCACGGAGAACATCCAACAGCCCTCCGATCCCCCAGCCCCACCCCACACTCCCCACTGCGGGTCAGGAAGAAAAGGGCTGGATCTCCTCCTCTAGAAGGTTTCTAACTCTCACCCTCGACACTTCCCAAGCTGGACTGGACGGGTCTTGTCTCTTTCCTTCTCACCCTCCCTATTTCAGCTTTCACTTTCAATTAAGGCCAGGCCCACATTTAGTTCTTGAAAAAAATGGGAAAATCAGGCCAGTCAATAGCTCAGGTTGGTGGCTATAACACACAACGGTTGCTTTGTGATAAAGTAGCTTGGACTAAGAAAGCGACTTGGGTAATATCCTGTTTATCTGCTTCCAGGAACGCGCTGTCGCCCACCGCTGTGCTCACCACAATGGAGCTGAGCACAAGTTCATGAGAATTTGTGAATAATGCCGTGGACACGGAGCTTGCACTGCGGACACTTTCACCTTAAATTAAATTGTGGGAGGCTCAGGATACAGTTTGTGTCCAGGTTGCCTAACTTGTTAATAAGATGTATAGTTTATCATTCCTCTCAGAATAAAGCAGATCTGGAAATTTTGACAAAAGGCACTTGAAATGACTTTTAAAAAAATATTGGAAGTATACACCATGAACCGACAAGGTTGTATTTTATACTAGAAAATTAAAAAAATCAGTAAACGGGTGCGATTTTTAAAAATTTCCAGTAAAAGTGTTAAATATCCTATCCTTTGTTTCCTTTAGTTGTAGTTAGTGGGGGTGCAGTGCTTCCAGTGTAGCTTTTGGTTTATTTGTTTAAGTTTTGTGTGGTCCGGTCCCTGCCCCCACCAAGACACACACAAAGGACCTGAACAATTAGTTACAGGTAGTTGGTGTGATCTCCCCGCCTGGACGCTTTGAAGGCGCACCCAGCTGCTTCATTGCTCTGCGCATCTCCGCCCCCCTCCCAAGCCTCGCGGCAGGAATTCCTAGAGCAGTACACCGTGTAGTTCTAAAGCAGCTATCACTCTCTGTTTCTTGTGCAAATTTTTACAGAGAGGTCCTGGTATCTTCCTTGACTCACCACTCAGCCTCAGAATAGCTCCTTCTAACCCTCTTTAAGCCCCGTCCCGGAAAAGCATCTGAAGGAATAGGTTAGGGTCAGGCCGCCTGAAACAAATCCTGCTGCCGTTACACCCTTTCAGCGCCTGGGATGCTTTCGCCCTGTTTGTTACAAAAAGTTCGACCAGCACAGAAGCTGGGGAGCTTTCTCATAGGAACCTTAGATAAAGGAAACTGCTTAGTTTTAAGTGCGGTCAACGGAAAAAAAAAAAGTTTTGCCTTTAAAGAATTATTGATAGGAGATTCTTCCTGAAAGAAACGGCAGTGCTGAACTACGAGAGCAAACGGATACTCCCGGGCAGGCTTCTTAGCAGAACTTCCGGCAATGACCTGCCATCCAACGTGGCAGCCCCTAGCCACACGTGGCTGCTGAGTGCTTGAAATGTTCCTGGAATGACTGAAGTACTGAATTATCGAGTTTATCTAATTTTAATGAATTTAAATCGCCTTAAGTGGCTACTGGCTCCCTTACTGAACAGCATAGCTATAGGAATTAACTCTCTGTGTGTGTGCATGTGTGTGTGTTTAGAAAATTTAAGACCTCCGTTGCAGAGAAAAGAAGGAAAACGAAGAAAAAATATTGCCCCCTTGGACCCTTCTGGAAAAATCCTTTCGACCTGTCGCCATAATCTCTCCACCCAGGCAATAAGGAGATTCTAGCAATCAGTCCTAAAGAGAATAGTGTCATCATTTATTTTCATTAATCATTAGGGAGTGCGGCTGCCATGCCCACATACAGGCTGGCACTTCTCTGCATTCACGCCTACTGATTGATAGCATTTCAAGTAATCTGGTGCTAGGCAGTGGACAAGGGGGAAAGGTAATGAAATTGCCTCCTCATTTATTAGCCCAAGCCAATAATGTGTCACTGTGCGTGGCTGTCAGTTTTATACATCAAGGGTGCCCAATACCAGGTAGGACACCCACCCTTTTAAAGCGACATAAATCAGGAGTTGTGCGAGTGGAGAGGGTTCACGGAGAGGCCATAGGAATCTCAGGCCTGTCCACTTGTCTGATTTGGGGCCCTGAAATTGTTGCCTGAGCTGGCAAAACACATGGGATTTGGAATACTTTGTTGTGGACTCCACGCCGTGTAGATGCTGACAAAGAGACAATGTGGGTGAGACCACCCCGATATGTGCAGGGCGTGAGGGCCGGGGTCCCAAACACAGCAGCAGGGAAGGTGGTCCCGTTCCTCATACCCCAGCCCCCGCCTGTGCCCCTTTTCCTGCTGTATTCTAATTCAAAAAAGCACCAAAGACATCTAGGAGAGTATAAAGAATCAGACACTAGTAAGTGTATCTCCATCAGGGGTGGGGTGGGGGGGACAACGACTTGTTAATTAACCCACATTTCACTTCTGCAAAGTTGCCTGTTCGTCCTTCCCTCCCGATGTCCGCATCTGGGCGCAGCGTCTACCAAAGTCCTGAAATGTTTAACTGCTGCGGCTGCGGCTGCGGTATCTTCCAAGAGAGATTTGCCTTTTTCATCACGTTTTCTTTTGTTTTTCCCTGTAGCCAGCTGCTACAATGATGCATCAATTTAGATTAAACCGGCTGAGAAGTGCTATTCAGTCTGTCAGCCAGGCACACTTCTCTAAATACAGTGTTCAGCAGGTCCTGCTTTTCAAACAAAGTCAGGGGGCTGCTCGCAGGGGGCCACAGACTTTGCTTTTCAGTCTGGGAGCAAGGACAGGACGTGGGTGTCTCCATGTTCAGCACGGGAGCAGCTCGCGCCCTTTCTTCCTGCCTGTCTTCACCCTCGTCCTGCTCCTCCCCTTCTCCTCTGCCACTGGTTTCTATCTCCATTGTTCCCTTAAGCCCAACAGCCAGCGTGCAGCCAGGCCCAGCACACGCTCCGCAGCCAGCAACTTCCTCTGAAGCTGCAACGGGTAATTACAACCAGCTGCTCCAGGCTGCTGGCTGGCCAGCTCTGCAAACAAGCATCCTGATACCCTGAGTTCCAGGGAGGCAACAGCCTGCTCTTGGCAGCAGCACATTCTCTGAAGGAATTGCCCACACCCTTGGAAGAAAAGGGAGCAGCCCTTCTCTCCCCCGTGGCTCCCGGAGGCCAGCGCCTGTCTGGTCTCCTCTCTCATCCCTATCAGCGAGAGTCGTTTTTATTGTTAACAGGAAGCTGCCACCTGCAGCTGCCCTTGCCCCACTGGCCTATTGTCTGTGCTGGTGCCACCTCAAGCGGGATGGTATGTCCCAGGCCTGACTCAGGAGCCCAGGCTTCCGGTCAGCACCTCGGCTGGGGCGTTTCGCAAACATGTGCAGAGAGATCAGGGTAGGAAATGTGCACTGCCCTCAGCTCATAGGAGGTGAAAAGGCAAGTGATGCAGCTTTAAAAAAATACCAGTGAAAATGCAAACAAACCTAACTTAACCTCCCCGAGGAGAGGAGCATGTGGGCAGGACAGGAGCATGTGGGCAAGAGAGGAGGATTCGCCCAGGCCCTGCCTCGGAGCCGCCGGTTCACTCGGGGGCCCCGGTGATCTTTTCAGGCTTGGCTATGAGTATGACTCTGATCCAAAATTAGGCTTTGAATGTGCAACACAAGGCTCCCTGCCGCACCCACCGCCTCTCTGCCCTATGCGGATTCTTCAGAGCCTGGCTCTGGGCCAGACCCAGCCCTTCTGGCTCCTGGGGGAGGGGCCGGCCACGGTGGTGTATCTCCAGGCAGGGCTTTAGGGTGGGCGAAGGTGCGTGATGCTCTTCGGGGAGAGGAGGGGAGGCTGATGATACCTGGGGAAGGACACCCGACCCTCAGATCACCCGCCCCAGGAACGCAGAGCTGGGGGAGACCGTGCAGGTAGGAGGGCAGGTGTGCCACCCAGGGCTGCCGCATCGCTCTGCCCATCTGTGCGTTCCAGCTCGGGCTCCTAACAGGCCTTGGGCAGTGAGACAAACGAGCCAGGCCGTGCTGGCCACCCTGTCATGCCCAACAGCAGCCTCGGAGATGGAGAGCGGCTGGGGCTCTGCCGTGGGAAAGGAGCCGCCCATTTTACAGGACACGTTCTCAGGGATGCTGGACCCGGCAGTCACCGCTCCCGGGGGCCAGACAGGAGCCCCTTCAAGAGGGCGGAGCTGCGGCAGCCAGACCGTGTTGGGGGTCCCCTTCGCAGCTTTCTTTGTTTCACTGTTTAAAAATCTCAACAGAACATCTTTTGCCGAGTGGTCCTGGGCAGGGGCTGCTCACTTGGACAGCATCATAATAGCAACCTGGATTGGCCAGGGGCGTGCGGAGCCGCAAGTCCTTGTGGGAAGTGTGAACCCAGCGGAGCCGGTGCCTCCTCCAGGGGAGCTTTTCTGTTTCTGCATCAGCCTCTCATAATCTCTGCATTTTAATTCCCCACAGGGGGAAAAAGTGCCCGTTGAAAGTGCTCTGTTGGTGTTCAACCCATGCTCTCGCTTCTGATTCTTCGGCCTAGATACACTTCAGAGGCACATTCAAAGGGAACGCGTGTTGGGAATAGCATCAGTGAGGCGGCGATTTCAGCCTGAACGTCCCTCGTGCGGCTTCACTGGCTCCTCCACTTAGAGCAGTTTGCAGGCCCCGTGACTCACTAATGTGATTTTTGGCAGGTTTTTCTCCGAGCTTGCAATGAGGAACAAGCTTAACAAGTCATGTCTGAGCTCTCACTCTACCGCAGACCTTCCTTGAGAAGAGCAGGGATGAGAGCGGTGCCTTTGAGGGCCCCTGCTCCCCAGAGCCGGAACGTGGAGAAGGCGCCGGGAGCCGCGCTCCGGCAGTAAGTGGGGACAAAAGACGTAGGAAACAGAGAGAGGAAAGTTCAGTCTCCAGGATTATGAAAAAGGAAGCTAGAGGGGTTAGCACTGGAGTGTGAGACACGAGAGGAGTTTGAGACAGGAGACTTAGATTATTTTCCTCACTCTGCCTCTAATGATCTGTGGAGACATGGAAATCCATTTACGTCTCCCGATTTAAGTTTTCTCATCTATAAAACGGGGGCGGGGAATCCCAGTTCTCTGAAATTCTATCGTGTGTGTGTGGTGAACACCAGCACACTAAAAATATCATTAAAATAGTATGAAAATGCATTTTGCAATTGAAAGGTTAATTAGTAGCGATGATAACAGCCGCCGCTCCTTGTGCATGCTTATATTTGTTTGTTATTTAAACAAATATTTAGGTCCGGCCACTGAAGTGGGTTTTATGGAACACCATCCACTGAGGACACCAGACAGGCTCATAGATGGAGAGCAGGTGACAGCTGGTGGTGGTGGTGGTGGGTGGGGGGGGGTTACTGGTTGAGGGAGGAGAGATTGAGCAAAGAGGAAAAAGGACTCCGGGAAATGGACAACCGTGTGGTGATTGCTAGGGGCAGGGGGTATAAGGGGACTAAATGGTAATGGAGAAAATACAATGAAGATTAAATTAAAAGAGAGAAAAAAACGCAAGTACTTTATTGGTTATAAGATCATCTTCTTTAAAAAGAAAATATGCGTCCTGTAATTCTTAGACCATCAGATAGGGTTTTATTTTACTACATAAAGGGAAGTATGAAGTCTTTCAGGCCCCTTTGAGCATCTCGCAGTGCTTTGCAAAGAAGTTCATGACACTCTGGGAGCAAGGACTTGTGTATCCCCCTTCCACCAGCAGATGGAGAAACTGAGCATGAAGACGAGAAGCGAGGTACCGGAGGAAGCAGGAGATGGACTGGCTTCCGGTCTTTGGCTCCAAGCCCTGCTCCACTTTGTCTCTCTCATAAAGAGCCATCGGTAACATCATCTCCAGGCCAAACGCTGCAAATTAGGACCCACAGTGTGCAAAGCATGTGTGTGATAATGGGATGTCCACCATCCTGGGGGCAGAACACAGGGGTCTGGGCAGAAATGGAGGAGAAAGAACAATTGTGACTATGGAGGGTGGATACACCATCGAAGGTCCGTCTCCCAGTGACATGCCAGCCACAGGAAGTAATGAGTGGGAAGCTCATTATCATTGATCAATCCACTACTGACAGGGCAAGATCACAGAAACCTAATGGCAGGACTTCCTACGCATTTACCTTATTTAACAACCAATTTTTGACACTATGCTTACATTGAGAGATTTTCCTTCCTTAAGATCAGAACTGTGAAGAGACATAGACTGATGACAAAATAATTAAAATTTCATGTTGATGTTCATATGTGGTGATAATGTATATCACCATGTACGAGTCAACCACATGCTTACGTTGACTCAACATTTCTATTTAAAATTAAGGTTGCGACCCATTTTCCTTTCACATATTGTATATGCTCAAATACATACCTCATCCCTTTAGGCTGTCAGCCTGGCTCTGCCACTCACTAGCTTGTGACCTTAAGAAAAAGCACTGAGCCTCAATTTCCTTCTATGTATATGGGGCGATTAGGCCTTTCTTAGATGGTTTTGCTAAGACTGACTGACTTCATGTTTGTGAAAGTATTGAACACAATCCCTGGCACATAAAGGGTGCTTAGTAAAACGCTATTTCCTTCTTTCCCATCTTTGGTTATATTCCTTATAAGGGGCTTTCATTGTCAGAAGTATTTTCATGTATATTGCAAACAATTCAGTAAGGCAGCTAAGGAATGTGTAATTATCCCTTCCAAATATGTGAGAAAACTCTGTCTCCGAGAGGTTAAATAATGTGCTAAGAGTCACACAGTAAATTGGTGCAGAACTGGAATCTTGGCTCCTGGTCCTGTGATCTTTCCAGAAACTTCTGTTTATCACCACCATTGCCTCCACCTGAATGGAAGCACCGGCTTGCAGTCCGACTCCCAGGAGGCAGCTCCTTGGCGCCTCTCCCCAGCCCGCCCTGCACTGTAGCCCCAGCCTCACTTTGACCTTCACGCAGAGCTGGCTGTTCAGGGACTAACTGCATGGCGTGTAAGTAAAAACAAATTGAAAGGGAATGTTCTTTGAAATGAAAGAGGTTGAATTAGATACCACCACAGACATTATGTTGTTAAATATCTACAGCATGATAAAATCGTCCCAAATGCCACTAATCTCTGGGGAACTTATTAATAATTAAGCGTTTTTAGTTCAGTTAGGAATGCAAATTTCATTTAACAAGAGAATGTACACTAAATAGGTCCATTATATCGCAGCTCGCAACTGAATATGTTAGAGATCTCAGCTGGATTTCTCCAGGACAGATGACAAAAGTTAGTGCAGTTATCAGTCTTTCCTAAAGGCAGCATGGGAGCCGAAAGTAGCATCCTGGATTGGTTTATACGGCTAGTGTTTATTAGGCATGTTTATTAGAATGACTAATAATGGAAGAGAGACTTGGCAAGAGTTGGGAGAGACCCGGGAGAAGCCCAAAGGAAATGGGATGAGCTCGCAGAATACAGGGTAGAGCAGAGACCCAGTGTCTGCGGTGGAGTGAATCATTTGTCCCCATGCTGATTTTAGGGTTTTTAAGGACTGGGATAGACAAAGAAGGCCTCTTTCTCTATGTCCTACTCAACGAGAAGACCATTTACATTTTTATTTAGCTTAATTGAAAAAGTATATGGCCCTGATTTTACACACATCTGCACACACACGTGTACTTTTCTCTAAAACGCGGCTTTCTTTATTTGCTTTGTTTTGTTTTTCAAGATACCTCATTCTTTTTTCTTCTTCTCCTCTCTTTACGTCCTGGGCAAAGTCAGAATATTGAATATCTTGAAGGAAAGAAAGGGCAGCCAGCCAACAGGTTGCCGATCTCCTTTGTCCCTCTCAGAGATTACAGGTTTTCTTAGGCCCACCAAAGAGGCTCCTTTCTGAAGACGACCAAGAGGAGAAAGAGAGAGCGTGTGCGTCGTGACGGCTGGGGAGACCAGCTGACCCAGCCTTCAGCTGCGGGACTCTCCTGGCCAGTGGCGCAATGTCTGATCTTTGGGGGCTTGTTATCTAACCTCTGTCTTTCTCTGCAGGCCCCTGTTCTACCAGTGGAAGTGCTCATGACCTGGAAATCCCTTCTAGACTTGATGTATCAGAAATCTAGGCTTGAAGCAGAGACAAGGCTCCTTCTCCATGGCACCTGAAGAATTTCGCAATCTTTTAGCAGAAAATGACTGGATAAAGCCTCCCACTTCCTTGTCTCCTGAACTGAAACTACATGCAAATCATGCCACCTCTGTCCTCTCTCACTGGAAACACCTGCCAAGCTAATAAAAGATCCATAAATTTAGTTGTAAGGGTCCCAACAAAGGAGAGGAATCCTCTCCTGACCAGGGAGGTCTGTGGAACAGACTGTCATCAGGAAGTGGAAGCCGCAGGGAAGCTTGCGCTTGTGTTCATTGTAACAAACCCAGGTGCCAGAGGACCCAGCAAAGCCGAGAAGTGGCAGAATTTAGCAGGGAGATTAAACCAGGCCTGCTTACGGCTCTTCAGTCTCCTCCTAGTGTTATTAGGGTTCAAGGTCCAGCTAGTACTGGCTCCAGGGGACCTCGGGTCTGAAGGAGTTATGTGTATGTCCACAGGAGTCACTCCCCGAGTGTTTTCTCTGAAATGCCTCCTCTTTCTGTTGTTAGATACAGGGTCCTGGCAAGTGGACCGTTGGGTAGAGGTTCCCACCCCCATCTCAGGGAAGAATGGACAGGGCGAGAGAGGAATGTGAGGAGAAGTGGGGGAGAGGGCAGGGAGGGCACGGTGAGCTATTTATCACGGAACAGCCTTGGGAGAAGCAGAGGAGGAGTGGCTGAGTTTCAAAACAATAGGTGAACTTAGAGACTATAAAACCAGGGGAGAAAAGAAGATTTAAAGTTAAATAGATGAATACACTCAATTATCCTGAATGATTTTCTTCAGCCCTGGTTTTTCTATTCTGAAAGTCACCATTGGTTTTTCCTGCTAATAACCAGCTCGTCCCAAATGAGAACAGTGTGTATTATAGCTCACCATTTATAGAAGCCTACATTACCACTACCGCCCTGATAGCCCGAGGAATTACTTTGCTCTATCTCTTTAAAAAAAGTCTAGAAAACTCTTTGGGTCAAGGCTAATCAATCTGAATTATACTTAGAAGCAAATGGGATCCCGTCACTTCATAAGCTGTTGCACGTAGGGACTGAGGGGTCATATCCCAAAGGGCAAGACCACATTCTTCAACAGACTAAAAAATGTGTGTGTGTGTGTGTGTGTGTGTGTGTGTGTGTGTGTGTGTTGGGGGGTTTGGGGGATTCTTACTTGGTTTTGGTGTTGTAATTTCTCACACTTTGCTCCTAGCCAAAAAATAAATAAATAAATAAATAAATAAAGCATCTTTGAAATTTCTGGGGCTCTAAACACAATCACAGGTTTTCCAAGCTGGTGCGAGTAGACTCCAGCCAATTAATTGCACAGATGATTACACTGTGGCCCAGAGAAGTTATCCAGATTAAGTGCGGTCACCTGCCAGGTTACCACAGGTCCAGAGGAGGCACGTGTTCCTCCAGGCTCCTCGTCCTCTGCTCTTCCTCCCCAGGGGGGATTCTAGGGGATCTGATTTGCAGGATTTCCTTTCCTCTTTGTACTCAGCAGGAGACAATAAATCATATTATGGGTTTGTATATCCAGAGTCTTTACCAGTCAAACATTTCCCAGCACCCTCCACTCTGACCCACACTGGTGGAAGGCCGCCTCTCTGCACGGGGATGTGACAGGAACACTCTACTCCCTCAGGACATATGTTCTTTTTCATCAAAGTCCTGTTTCTTTGCTCCAAGGTTAATTTCTTTTTGGCCTCAATTTCCTTCTTCTCTTTGTTTATTTGCTTATATTGGTTTGTATACCGACACTTATATACATCACATTTAAATTGGGGGACACTAAACACAGCTAAGTGCGGCCCATGGTATCTAAAAAATAATTGAGTTTGTGTAATATTTCTGATCTCCCTTAGTGAACATCTGATGGGTGGGACCTTTGAAGTCATTTCAGCATCAAAGCTCTCCTTCTGAAGACAAGGTTAAGGGACTTGCCCAGCAATAGTGGGCAGCAATGGGAGTGGAATGGTGCCCATAGACTCCACACAGACTTTGCTTCTTTCTATTATGCCACAATCCCAACCTGCCGAAATCGGGTTTTACATTCTCTCTTCCATCTCGTCCAAGCCCTGGTGGAGTTGCTAATGACTGACAACTGGACATGACATGAGCATAGATAGGACCTGGAGGGGACGGGATGAGGCCTGAACAACACAGCCCACACTGTTCAGTACAGTAGCTCTGAGTTGTATGTGGACAGTTCAATTAAAGTTAAATGAGAAGTTTAGTTCTTCAGCTGCACTAGCCTCCGTTCAAGTGTCCCATGGCCACAGGTGCCCACCATACTGGGCAACACAGACAAGGAGCATTCCTCTCATCACAGAAACTTCTAGCAGACATCCCAGCCAGCCCCCAGGCAATCAGAGCCTAATAACGATCACCAGCCTTCGCTGAGCTACAACAGCACACCAGGCCCAACTGTTGGTGTGTCATTAATCTTCATGAAACCCGCAAAGTATTATTTGCATTTAACAGAGGAAGAAACTGATATTAAAAATTCTGAATAATGGGTCCTTCATATTTAGTAGTACAAAATATGATCTCTAGCTTCCTGTGCAGAACCATACAGACTAATAATACCAGAGCCAGCACTTATTGAGCATCTACTACATGCCAGGGGCTGTTCTAACAGGCCACATATATAAATCATCGGTAGGTATGGTCACTATTCCCATTTTGCAGCTGAAGAAATGAATGTAGAGGGGTAAAGAACAGTCCTGAGGTCACCCAGCTAGTTAGTGATGGAGTCGGGATTTGAACTCAGGCAGCCTGACTCTAGAGTCTGGGTGTAGAACCCCTACACCACGCTGATGAACCACAGGCAGCAGCTTCCAAGTTGTACGAAAGGCCAGGACCACCCTGTGGCTCACGATTCCCACCCCTGCTCACAGAGCCGGCTGCTCTCTCCGGATGGCTCCCTCGTGGAGCTGGTGGTCAGGTGCCTCTCTTCCTTTCTCCCCGCTGCTGGCCGGCACAGTCTCTGTTCTGGCGGCGGAGCTGCCCCGGCTGGAAGTCATCATGAAAGTCGTGCCTGAGCAAGACTTGAAAGGAGTCCCTTGGCCTACTCCTCGGAGTTGTCCTGCCTCAGCCCACCACGGGGAAGCTTTAAGAGCATCCTGTTGACATTCCTTCTTGACATGTGCTAGGCCCAGTGGTCTTCGTCCTGATGGGCTGGCTGTGTGCTCCAGGGTTGCCAGTGAATCTGTCCTTATCTTTTCATGTGATCAGGTTTACTAGGCAATCCTCGCAAGCCCCCTGAAGAGGTCAGATTTATGGCAGTGGCCTGTAGATTTTTATTTAGTCTGGTCTAGAACCAGGTACCACGTGGGCACCATACTCCCCTCGCCAGTCTCATCAAGAGATTCTGATTTTTTATTCTTAATTTTGCTCAAATTCCTATTGCCTTGTTACTTTTCGAGCGTTGCTGCTACCTGAGAAGCAAAAGTCAGTGGAGGCAATTTCTGGTACCTCAGTGGTAAATTCTTTTGGCTGCCAATAGGATTTTCATTGCACGGGTTAGTATTTTAATTTTGATCAGCTTTTTGACTTTTCACACCCTTGGCAGTCTTAAAATTTTGCAGGATGATCCAAAATCCTTCGGAGGCTGTTCTAAGTAGGGCGGCCTGGTAGCCGCCATAGGGAGTAGTTCGTAAATAGCTTTAAGGGGAAGGGTCTGCCGGGTTTTGCCTTCGGAAGTGCCTCCCTACGATCTGGAAACTTAGGTTTCTCGATGTACTCTGGAACAAATAAACACTCAAACCAGCCTCTAATATTAGTGGTATGGAGACTACCTTCAAATAACGAGCAGCATCTTTGTGGAATCCCACTGAGTGCTTTCAGTCAGGTCAGTATTATAGGTCGTGTGTAAGTCAGCTCACGTTATCAAAGACTTTTGTAAAACTGGTGGATCCGGTGCACTTCCTCTACGTGATGCACCACAAATACCACAGGAAAGTCACTCCCACTTCCCAGTGGCCCAAGCACACGGCTGTCTTTCAAGAGCACAACTGACCTTGCTGAGCGGTCGCTGGCTTGCCAGGGGGAGACTGACGTGAATTTTGTGACAGCAGGAAAGTGTGGGGAGTTTGTGAGAGCTGTCTTATCATCCTCCTATTTTGTTCTTCTCCGAAAGGACGGTGAACTTGAAATCCTGCTGTATGCCCTTGGCACTCCACCTAGCAAAGAATGGCGAGCGCGGCTTTCTCAGCAGCTTCTTCCGTTGCAACTTGACAGTTTCCTCAGGTGCAGGCTTGTGACTACAATTCATGATTCCAGTTCCAGCTTCCTAGTTGGAACTAATTCATATACATATATATTTTTTTAATTTTTTTTTTCCTAAACTGGCATGGACACTAAGAGGTAGTACATTCCTTCCTGTGAAGAGACTCAAGCACAAGGTGACTGGCCGACTGTTCAGAGGGGTTATTGTCGAGGGGACTTAAGAATTGGTTAGGTGGTCAGACTAAATTACTCAATTAAACCCCGAGAGGCAATGTATGATTTAGCACGTTCTCTGGACTGTAAAGTCCTGCGTCCCTAATGTTCTACTCTTCTTGAAACACGTCACACTTGTTTCTTTGACCACCCTGTGTTTTTCCCCCGGAATATCAGCACACTCCAGGCTAGAGTTAACTTTTTTATTCTTCAGATGTTGGTTTAGATGCTTTCTCCCACAAGGGGCCATTGCTAACCCTTCCATCTCTGTAAGCGCGCTGTGTTACTCTCGCTCTCTCACTCCATCCAATTTTTTCCCAAAATGTATATGATTGTGGATGTATCTATATTTGTTTGTGGGTCGGTTGTATGTAGACTATAAGAAGGGATCCATGTCTGTTTTATTCACTGACCTATATCTGCGTTTAGCACATATTAGGCATTTAAATAATTGTGGAATGTCTGACTGATTGAATGAATATTAATATCAGAGTAAAGTCATTTCCAGATTCTAAGCTGCAGATTTTTGAGCTGGAACACATGTTTAGAGACACTTAACTCCATTGCTTATCAGTGAAATATAAATAACCTCAGTTCCTTCTTTTCCTTACTCTACAAGATTGGTTGTTGAGCCACGTAAATTTATAAGCACTGTATAGCTAACTCTGATTAGGTTATACATTAGGGCTTGTGTACTGTCCCATTAGGAATCTTAGCAAAAGAGAAAAAAAAGGTTTTGTTTTGTTAGGTTTGTTTTGGAAAAATATCCAGGGCTTGGATATATACTGATAGTCTCAGTTCCTTTCTAGATCTTTTGGAATAACCTTACCATCCTTTAGATTCCACACAGCTCCAGTTTATCTGACTAGAGTGAGTGGGTCCTTGAGGTCTGCCTCCGGTCCCCTGGGTGAACCGTGACCTGCCGGCCTGACCCGTGGTCACCACGGTGAACTCTACAGGTGGGGGCTGGTCACAGGGAATGTGACAGGACCGAAGTAGAAGGCACTAATGGTCAGATGCATCAGGAACAATGAGGGCGGAACAGGTTCCTGAAAATAGAAATCACATCAAAAAATAGATGATGAGTTGATGATGGCTGGAGGCCTTTGTTCAGGAACATGCTGGCTCTATAAAGGGAAACATGACAGCGCCATGTTCTTCCGTGAAGCGTGAGTCGGTTTTTCTTCAAGAGTTCTTCCCAAAGAAGGTTTTGTGGGTTGCGCCTCACTCTGTTTTCCATTTTTATCTAGATTTGTTCTTTAACGCAAATGTTATTCTTTTTCCAAGGATTGCTGTATCATCACATTAACAGTAAGATAAACAAACTCGACAAAAATTCACTGAAAACAATAAGTGTGGTAATTGCATCCTCTTGTCCTAGGTACTCCGTTTTTGTTCTCAATTAAAAAGCAGTTCCAGCAGTTGTGTACGCTGTATCATTTGTTCACCTTAAATAAATACTTTTGAATCTAAAAATACAGCAGAAATAAAACTTTCTGAAAAAAAAATAAAAAACCCTGAAACTTAGAATCACATCAAAAATAAGAAATGGACTTTCAGGGGATCAGGATGGTTTTCAAGAGGTCGAGATTTCCTGACAAGCCAGGTCTTGTTATGGTCCTAGGTCTAGGGGGCATACGGGTTTACACAAAACAGTTAGTCACAGACCTCTAGCTGAATGCTATAGATGCCTAGTCAGATTTTTTGGTTTGTTCAGATTTAACAAAACCATGAGTTGACTATACTCACTAGCACATATTTCATGAAAGAATAGGATTTCAAGTAACATTTGGTCAGCTCAAGACTATCATCTGCAATAGTAAATCCTTTTAATTTCTTCTGTTTGAATTAAACACCTGCTACTTCACAGTGACGAACAGCGAAAGAGTATGAGACTCCTACTAGAGAGAGTCGGAGCCCAAGAGTGAGTCTGTGTTACATTTAGGGGCCTGGGCTCAGCCACACCTTTCTATCATCAGATAACCGATGACAATGACCAGGGAAACTCCAGGAAGAAGCAAAATGACCTGACCACGGTGGCTTTCACACCTGATCCATGAAGTGGCTACACTCCACACCCCTCAGGGCATAGTGACCTGTCTCCTCCCATCTGAACTACCACTTACTGGTTTTCCAGTGCTGGGCTTCTAACGCGCAGAGAGAAAGGCCTGACGCAGCCTCCTCTCTGGGCTCGCTCACACTTCCCCGTGACGTGCTGAAGCCAGCACACCTGAACAGACACACTCATAATAAGACCAAAGAGCAGTGACAGTGCCGGCAGTTTTATGCCTGGGCCCAGTGCCAGAGCAGGCCTGGGAGGAGGTGCAGGGAGGGGAGGGAATGGGCTATTCTCAACCCTTCTCAAGAAACCAAGGTTAGGGCTCCTCTGAACTTGGTGCTGTTGGGAGACTCTGGCTTGAGGTGCTTCCCCCCAGCCTTTGGAGGCGGGGCATTCAGGTGAGGTCCACAGGATTTTTTAGGTCCCATTTTATGGAACCAGTAGAGTTGGCCAAGTGAGGGGGCGGGACCCTCCCTACCAGCCTGCCCTGCTTTAGGCAACAAGTGTTACTAAATTAGTCATCCATACAGCATCTACACACATCAAACACACCAAAATGTTTCTTTATCTCACACAGTTTTTGGTGAGTCAGGAATTCAGGAGGCTTAACTGCGGTTTGGGCAAGGGCGTCTCCTGAAGCCAAGATGTCGGCCCAGCTACAGCACTTGGAGGGCTTGACCGGAGCGAGAGGCCGCACTTCATCAGGCTGGCTCACTCCCATGGCTGGCCTGCTGGGGCTGGCGGTGGCAGGACGCCTTCATTCCGAAGTGGACCACTCCATATAGCTGCTTGAGTGTTCTCGTGACACGGTGGCCAGCTTTCGCCACAGTGAGTGACACAAGAAAGAACGAAGTGGAAGTCACAGTGTCTTTTTGTTTTGGCCTTGGAAGTCACACACTATCATTTCACAATATTCGCTTGGCTACACAAGTCAGCCCTGCTTAACATGGATGGGGACTACCGAGGACATGACTATCAGGAGGCAAGGGCTGCTGGGGGCCATCTTTGAGGCAGGTTACCCGGACTACCTGTTGGCCCAGCCACTGCCCGTGGGACTTGGTCTGTCTGATGGCTAAGCTTCTCAAGAGCTAATACAAATCTGATGCTCATGGAAATGCCCACGTGTCCTTTTAGAGAAAGGTCAGCAGCGCCTGACCTCCTGCCTACTTCGGGCAGTTGGCAGCTCAGGGCCACAGCCCAGCCACCACACCTTTGCTTGCCTTTGCTTGGGTAGCAGCACGCACGTAATGAGTGCAAAGAAGGAGTCACCGAATCACCCATCCACCAGGCACACACCGTGGCTTAGAATGCAGCTTAAAATACGGCCCAGCCCAGAGAACCTTCCAGGTGAAGTATTGCTCTAAAATGGGCACCTGGTGGCCCCAAGGAGTTGATAAGCCTACTTAAGTGTCTGGGGTGTACCTGCGAGGCTCTGGGGAGAATGCGCCCTCACTAGATTCCTGCTCTTTTCCCGGAGGGGAAATGAAGCTTGCTGACTAAAATGGGAGTAGAGAAGCTAATAGTTAGCAGTTGCTGGGTTCACCTTCGGTGGATGTCTGTGGAAATTCCAGTGAACTTCCATTATCTTCTGCAAGATGATCTAACCTAATCCCCACTGTAAAACTGAAATTTTAAAATTTACTGACGAGAAAGTACGTGCCAGGCAGTTGATACATGTTATCTCCATTAGTCTTTACAGGCACCCTGTAAGCTAAGTACCATGACCACTATTTTCATAGAAAATATGAAAACTGAAGCTGCCGGGGGGGGGGGGGGGAGGCGGTGAAGTGACTTGCCCAACTTCCCAGCTAGCAAATGGGGGAGCCAACCTGGGCGTGTCTGACATCAAAACCCCTGCTATAGCTCTCCAGGAATTCTCCAGATGACAAGGGGGTATAAAGCCAGCGAAAGGAGGGTTTAGGAGCGTCAGATGCGATCTTCGATCTTCCGCCGGGAGTGGCCAGTCCGAAGATGTTCCTGCCGAACCTTGTCTCCTCAGTCTAGGCAGCCGTGATGTCAGATCTGTCTTAAGGCAGCAAACTATGTATCTCCAAGGAGAGGCAGGTCCTTAATAATAATCGTTACTTCAACCGTGGCCTCCTGCTAAGTTAAGCACCACTTTTTAAGAACCCTCACAACATTCCTATGAGGTTAGGATTACTGCTGCATTTTATAGCCGGGGAGGTGGAGGGTTGGGGAGCTCTGGGACACCTCCAAGGTCACGGAAGCCCCTGGTGTTAGCGCTTACAGTTTCGAGCCAGGCCTCTGACTTGAAGGCCTTCAGGAATCTTCACACCACCTACTGCCAGACAGAGGCTGGGTGTCTAGATGGCCGGGTGACCCGTCTGTCGTTGCAGGCATTGGCGGAGCCAGTCCCCACACAGAAAAGGCAGGGGAGCTGCCGCTCCTCCTGGAAGGAGGCTTGCTGATGGCGCCCCCTCCCCCCTCCCCGGGCCCAGGCACCCACGTGGGACCCTGCTGCTTGGGGACCTGGCCTGCAGACAGGTCCTGTCTCCCCCCGCTGACCTTGCCAGTCCCCGACTCCACGCCGCGGGGCTGGACAGCGTTAAGGGTGGGCCTGGGCTGTAATGCGTGGGATCTGGGAGCAGGGGAGGGAGGTGTCCAGGCTTCGGGCACGCCAGCAGCGGCTCCATACCGAGATCACCAGTTTCCTCCCCGTGATCCGTCTGCTCCTCTGGACCCAGCTGCGTCGGGGGGTAGGGGGTTGGGTGGGGTTGGGAACGGGGTGCCAGGCTCCTGGGCCGCGGAGACCCCGGAGGCTTTTGTGTGTTCGGAACCGGATTCCCCGCCTCCCATTCCCGCTTTACTTTCCCCTAACCGAGGTCCCAGTAGAGTATCCAGCAATTAGCACGCGAAGCGGGGGTGGAAGACAGCAGCGGGCGGGGTGGTGGCGGCAAGACCCCCCTCCCAGGATCGGCCGGCTGTCCTGCCTGCGCTGCCTTCGTGCGCCACCTACCGGCTGCTCAGGGCCACTGCGAGTTCGCTGGAGCTGTTCCTAGGCAGATCTTGATCTCGGTGGACAATAGACAATGGGATTTTTTTTTCTTTTTTGGAACAATGATTTATTTTGGAGGGTGGAGAGAAGAAGGAAGGAGGGAGGGAGGAAGCAGCAGTGTGTTTGTCATCGCTTAAGAAAAAAATCTCTGTTCTATCATTGTTTCTGCATATCCATTATACTGAAGACAAAAGAATCCCGTTCTGGAACAACAAAGCCAAGGGAAATGTTTTCTGTGGCTGACATTTAATTGTGTGCACAAGGTGCTGCATTATCACGAGACGAGATTGTAGAAGGGAATAGAGCACAGCTTTTGGTTCAGAAGCCTGGCTTTGCTGTGTGAAGATGTGGGCTTTCTCACATGAGCACCATTTTATATTGGCTCATATACCTCACACCCCTCATGTTATGCACTACACACAATTCCATGTTTCTGTATAGTTTTCCAACCCATCACAAGGATTCCTTGCCAATTGTTTTCACTCCACCTCCAAGATCCGTTCTTTTACAGTTAAGGGCGATTATTAAGCTCCCCTTCCCGACCCCCTGCGCGGTGCTTACCAAAAGGATCCTAATTTTTAAGAGCCGTTAGGAACCTTGGAGCCCAACCACCCTTGTTTAATAGATGAAAGAGGTAGACTACCTTGTCCAAAGTCACAGGTCATTAGAGATGGAGGTAGGACCAAAACCCTGTTTCCTGAGCCCCGGTTTCAACTATGACCAGTTGTTTTTGTGGTCCCAATGCCCTCCCTCCCCAGACGCATGCACATTTGCTCAACTCCGTGGACACCCTTCTGTCAGGAGAAACAAACTGAGAGCTGTGTTGGAAAAGATGGGTGACAACTCAGAGTCGGGGAGGGAGGCAAAAGTGTAAGGACCTTGGCTTGGTGTCAGTCCCTTTCTCTCTTTCCTTCTCAGCCCTCCCCCCCTGCCCAGTGGAGCAGGGGGCAGTGTGGATGTCACCTTCATTTATTTATTTTGTTATTTTGTTATTTTGCTCTGACTTAATATGCAAAGCCTGCTGAAATCATCAAAACTCTCCAGAAAAGGCTTTTCCTGAGAGGCAGGGCTTGAGCTCTGCCCTGGCCCAGGGCTAGCCTGGGAGCACAGGAAGAAATGTCTTCCACTTTTGGAAAATGTGCTCAATGGTCTCTTGGCAAAGGTGGTTTGCTCTTGGAAACTGAATAATACAGATTTCCCTCTAAGGTTCATGAAAAATCCCTGGGGAGATGCCGATAGCTGATCAAATTATGGAAGAAACATTTTCCTTCTGCCACCTTCCAAAACATTCTACAACTGTCGGCACTCCCCTTTAAAGTCTTAACTGTGTCACTGAGACAGAAGAATCTTCAAATCTTAGATGAGCTCAGTAAACAT
The DNA here is from genome assembly GCA_004026545.1 of Mormoops blainvillei. Classification (NCBI taxonomy): domain Eukaryota; kingdom Metazoa; phylum Chordata; class Mammalia; order Chiroptera; family Mormoopidae; genus Mormoops; species Mormoops blainvillei. The sequence continues at coordinate 178,921 of PVJD01000996.1, read as the reverse complement.
CTCTGCACAAAGTAAGTCAACCCGTCATAGACGCTGTGTATATTAGAAATTGTTCAGCCCGTTTAAAGCAAATAGTCTGACCTCGCCGTTAGCAGACAAGCAGACAACAAGCAGGGGAAGTTTCAAAACAAAAGGCCAAAGCATTCCCCAACTTTCTTTAAACTGTCTTCCAAAAGCTTAGAGCAGAAGAAAACACACTTGGCTTGCAAGCAGTTCCTAGACCTTTCTGCTGGGTTTTGGTATTTGAAGAGTTTCAGTTTATACAGGGGCTATGTGATAATATGTTAACAGGGAGTTAGAGCTTTAAACCTTCCCGTTTTCATTTGTTTGTTCCCTTTTCTCCTGCCATGATTCATCCTGTCTCTACAAAAAGACCCACAGCTCACAGATATTTTAATACGACCGACCACACACTTATAAACAAACACCTTGCCTCGAGGGGGTTGTGAGAATCGAATGTGATCAAATGAGATGGTGTAGGTGAAAGCGCTTTCAAAAGCCTAAAGTACTCTTCAGATAGGCGGTATGATTCGCATGCGCTTGAGGGTTTGACTGTTCAAACGTGAAGTGGAGCAGCACCTCCACTGTTCTGTGCAACCGTGTCTCTGCCCATTTTCAGGTAGGAACTGAAAGGTTACACGTTGGGAGGAAAGCTTCATCTACGTTTTAGGATATCACCTTAAAGAATATTCTCACATCATGCTGGAATCTGGTAAATGCCAGAACACTGGTGACTCACTGCTTCCCCAATGTCCTTATATGGTAGCATGCAAATAAAAATGATCATTTTCAGATTTAGATTTTCTCAAACCGTGGTGTGAGCAGCTATTTTTGCTTTTGCTTCAGTCACTATTCTCTGTAGTAGAGAGTGTATTTGGAGTTGTAAAAACCGTTTTTCCATTCGCAGCCTAAATTTAAATATGGAATATAGCAACTCAAGTACTCTCTTGGTCAGACAGAAGTCCCCATAATTCAATCCAGTACTGCTGGCATGCGGCCCTCAAGTCTAATCCTGTAAGGACTCCACATCGCTAACTTCCCAAGTACAAGACTATTTTTGTATTATCTATTTACGCAGCCCCTCTCTTTAGGACACCTTAAGCGATTTGCAGCTGTTACATAACTAATTCTCTTAGCATCTGTACTGGAGAGATGGAGCTCCACTGCAGACAGTGAAACCTAACCCAGTCAGCCAGCTTCCATGTTGTAGGCTCATGAGATGCATAACCTTGCACGGAGCCCCACAAAAAGAAATGATGTTCCTGGAGGCAAGCAAATCTCGGAACCCAATCTCCCCCATTGTTGCAGTCCTATCCTACTACAAGCAACCCTGTTAGCAAGTTTCTCCGGAGGTCAAAGCCTATATTTACCTCCTGCTCCTAAAGTTGGCTGCTGGCACAGGGGAGTTCGGGACCCAGAACCTGACTGAACTCCAGGCCTTTGCATGGTTTGCTGCCCAGGCCTGACTCAGCAGTCCAAGCCGTGACTAACTTCCTGTGGCTGGGCCTTCAGATGTTAATGATGATGTCCCTTCCAGGAGAACCGGTCCAGACTGGCCAGCTGCAAGAATGATTTCAGGTTGGTTTCAGTTAAACCACATTCTGGTATCTCTTCCCTTTTTCTTTATAACACCCCGTGGCTCTTGGGGGCCAGGTCGGTGGCTCTAACTTCTTGGAAGCGTCTGTGTCCAGGGCTTGGTAGGGCAGCTAGAGGAACATCGGCCAGCTCCCTCACGCCTCCTGGCTATCCTGGCGGCCCTCCTGTGTTCCAGATGTTGTGGGGGACGCGAATCTGACACCAAATCCTGATGAAACACAGGACGGGGTCTTGCCACTGCAGCAGCCTTAAGAGCAGGTGGCTGGAGACAGGAAACAGGATGCTGGCAGGTCCCGCACCTTAGGCAACTGGGCAGGCTCTCCGTGCCTAAAGCCAGCTGCCCTACGTCCATTCCAGGCTGGGGCTCAGTCCGTGGGGCCTCCTCCCCCGCTGAGGGTCACAGCATATTGCTGCTGCCTGTCCCTCCATTCCCCTCCAGCTCTACCATCTGTACTGAGGACTTCTGCCCCTGTAAATTCGTGCAGTGTAGGAAATGCTCGGTGGAAATGCAAAAATAATCATGTCATCTTTCACACGTTTATGGTATTTTGGCCATGTTTCTAATAACCACTAAGGGACAAGAGTTTATCTTTCTATCTTACATTTCATTAATCTTTTCCTTTTTTTTTTTTTTTTTTGTTATCACTAGGTGAATTGTGCTTAGTCCGATAACAAGGTTAAAATTACGGTGCTTTTCATCATTACAGAGATGCTCTTCCCCGTGATGGGGACAACGGCTGCATCTGAAGCTTAGCAAATCTGTTTTCTCTCTTTGTCTGCATCAGGGTGTTATCTGGAAGATAAGTCAAGAGTTTCACTCAGCTGTGCTCAGGCCTTGTTCAGGACCTCTGTTTGCGAGTGCAAACACTTACAGGAGAGGCCCGTAGCCCAGCGGAGAGTCTGCCGATCCGTATCTCCGGTCTCCTCCTAACCAAGGGAAAAAGGAGGGTGTGGGAGGGGAGCCATCTGAGGTGTCTGGCCATGGTGAGAAATCCAGGCTGCAAATATAGGCAAATTTTTTAACCTCTGAGCCCCAGTCTTCTCATGTGGGGGTACTAATAGCACCTTGTGGTTCATTGTGAGGTTTTAAAGCAACAGAAATTGTAAAGAGCTTAGTTCCACACCTGCCACTAAGTACTCAGTCAGTGCCTCCAAGCAGCATCATTGTTGCAGTCACTAGTTTCCTGTTCCCATGTGACAGCCCTCTGCCCTGGCAGGTCTCTAGAGCTTTCTTCCGGTTCTGGTGCCATGACGCCAGTATCAGCCTCTGTTCCTGGGGCAGGGAGCATTCCTGGGCAGAGCTGGTGACAAGCTGGTGGAAATTCAAGTTCCAGGCAGGAAGGGGGTCCTTCAACAGCTCAGCCTCCCCTCCCTACTGCTGACCGCTGCTGCTCCTCATGAGGGGGTCATGTGCTCTGGCACCCGGCCCGCCTCCCCGTCTACGTGGGGGTCTTTCAAGGAGGCAGCTGTGGGGGCTGCTCTGTGCCTGACTTCTGCAAGCCCCTCGGATCCCCAGGCACTTTCCTTCAGCCCACACTGCTCTGAAGGCCGAGGCCCAGGTGTGCAATCAATGCCTGTGTTTCGGTTGTGACAAGAAGTTTGTTAATACTTCTGTCCAGCTCTTACTCATATATGAATTGAGGTTTCATCGTGTCCTTTTTTTCCAGAGGTATACCCTCATCGGGCACTTTCTGCAGAATTGCGTGGTTCTGCTTGAGGCCAGCTCCTGTTTCCAAATGTCTACAAGATATCTCCTTCCCCATCTCCACTGACCATCTAGGGTTTTGTTTTTGTTTTTGTTTTTTTTTTAAGATTTATTTTTAGAGGGAGGGGGAGGGAGGGAAAAAGAAGGAGAGAAACATCAATGTGAGAGAGAAACATCGATTGGTTGCCTCTCGCATGTGCCCTGGCCTGGCACAAACCCACAACCCAGGTATGTGCCCTGACCAGGAATCGAACCTGTGACTTTTCACTCTGTGGGACCACGCCCAACCAACTGAGCCACACCAGTCAGGGCTGACCATCTAGCTTTTGATTGAGGGTTAGCGTAAGTTGTTTTCTGCCTCTCTGTGTATGGCACATTCCAAAGAATTAGGCTCTCTTTAACTGAGAAGCTTGCCTTTCTCTCTGGAATACAAGGCCAAAGCCATGCCAGCCTCTCTCTCTCTCTCACTTGATCTCATTACTCTAAGTTCCTTACTTTCGGACTTGGTCAGACACTCATTCAGTATAGAAGCAGAAGGACCCGTTCGCATGGGGTCTGAGTTGGAGCACAGCTGTCCCTGGGCTACAGGGTCTGCTTTCTCTTCTCACCCTGAGTCAATAAGTAAGCTCTGGGAATGGTTTGCATTTTCCTCTCTTAGGGGCCAAATTCAGTACGGAAACTAGAGTTCAGGTTCAGTGTTTTGAAATATGTGCCGTTTCCTCCTAATCGTGATTCTTCTATATATCTACCTGCCATCTATCTATGTTTTTCTTTTTTTTAATGTTGTCTACTTCCTCACGTGGACAATTCCTGTGGACAATTCTTAGGTAACAGCTCACAGTAGAGGGCAATAGAGAAATAGCGTCACAGTTAATTCTGAAGCTGATATAAGTCAATGGGAAAGTGCATTGGCAAGGCTCAGATACAGAAGAGACATATTTATTTACAAAAGTTTGGATACAATGACCAGTGACCAATACTTACAAGGTTAAAAAGGATGCCCATTATGATACCTCCCCTTATTTGCAACCTCATCTCTCCTTGGCCACTGAGTTCTGTCACTCTCCTTTACTTCCTAATCTCTCAATCATCCTTCCTTTCCATTCCTACTATACTCTAATCCTGGTTAAAATTTTCTTACCTTGTGTCTGGTCCATTGCAATAGCCTTCTAACTGACCCATCTACTTCACATCTTTTCTCTTTAAACATCATCTAAAAATGACCATCTGATTAATCATGTTAAAAAACTACTTTCTCCAAATCGTATTAACCCCCAGTCCTCCAATTTTCCTACAGGTAAATGTCCAAAATTCTCTAAATATATCAGAAACCCCCGCAAAACAGGTATCCAACTTACTCATCTATTTCCCACCTTTCTTGATTAAATCTCTACCCTGCCAAATGGTTTGACCCTTCCTCACCTCAAATGTGCTCATGCCACTCCATCTGCTGTCGTCCCTCATCCTTCCTGCCTTTCAAATCTCTCCCCACTCTTGGAGATTGGGCTCAAAGGTACTTCTGCCTTAAACGGTCGCTGTCCTCAGAACACGCTGAGGTGTTATTATTGGTATGATTAATTAATTTCATGTTCTTAACAAACACTTTCTCCTAATGTTTTGAGTTGCACCCCAGCTTTCGTGTGCTGATCTCCTAGCACAGGTCCTACAGCTCCTGAGTGGTGAGTTCCTCACAGAAGGTTGATTCATATTCCAAGTTTCTTTTAAAGGCCTTGCCCTAAGTAGGTATTCAGGAATATTGGATTTAATTAGCAGGAGAAGAAGCAGCTGAAAAGGACAGTACACCAGTCAAGCCATTTTCAACCCCAGCAGAGACATGGCAGGTGCTGAGTTCTGTTCCCATGCACGTTGAATTCGAGGGGATGGTAGAGAGCATGTTTTCCACAGCATTACATGTCTATAAGGAAGTATGTGAGGTCATCTTGTCCAATTTCCTGGCTCTATGCCATGTCAGACAAAAAGAGATCCACCGTGCACTTCGAGAGCCCACAGACAGAACTCCTTGGATCATGCGGATAAGTAAGTTTCAGAGTGTGTCAACTTGCCCTGTGACAGTTTGCTCGCTTGTCACTCTGAGCCAACGTCTTAAAATTTTAGTTTACCATAGCAACTCTTACAATGCATGTTTAAAATGGGAGTTCCCAGGTTTTCCCCAAAGAATAACACTCTGGCGCAGAGGCACGTGAATTTGAAATATATGTATATTTCAAATCTATCTATCATCTATCTATCTATCTATCTATCCATCTATCTATCACCAAGGCAATTCTGATATTTCTGATATGGGTGGTCTGGAGAACACACTCTGAATGGAAAAAAGTAACCTGCTCTGATTTAATATTTAATTTTTTGTTTTTTAGTTCAGGCATACTGATTCTCAGACCCTTTTCTGTGAACATTAAAAAACAGCTGATAAATAGTTTTACCTAATAATTATGTCCTTACATGAGGAGTTTAAACCTCATCTTTATTAAGCCCTAAAGAAACACTTCATATTCCATATGTATTTATGGAGCACCAGTATGCTAGGTATTATGGTCATAAAGAAGAATGAATTAAGAAACAAAACAGGTAGATCCTCATCTCAGGAAGCTCAAAGTCTAGCGGGAAAATGGAAAAGTCTGATAACGACGGTGCCAACCTACCGTCTTCCATCTGAGGTTTGTAGACATTATGACTGTTTGTGGCAGTCGAAAAGAAGCAGGGACTTGGGGGGCATTGACTGCGACACTAGGCAGAAAGTGGGTATAATGCCCCCTGGCTCTGGCTCCTGACTTTGTACCGCTAGGGTTAGTGAAAAGAAAATGCCGTCACCCTGACACTCCAGCAGCTTTCTAACAGATGACAGTAACCCATCAATCACCCCTCCCTTATTGAACATTTGGAATGACTAGCGCTCAATAAGGTGTTTGGAGAGGACAGCGTCCCCTGCTCCCTGCCCTAGACTTCGCTGTAATAGTGTTAGACTTCTTCCCCGTCGTCTGGGCCCCTGTGGTTTCACGACCGCCAACACTAAAGGCAGAGTGGCCTCTCTATTAGCGAACTAAATATTCAGTGAGTACTCCAGTGTGCTCAGCGGTGTGACAAAGATGAAGGAGGCATAGACCCTACTCTTAAGGAACTCACAGTCTACTGTAGAGACACGAAATACCCTGCTACAAAGTAGCATATAAGCAAAATATGTGATGGGGTTACTTCTGGCCAGGATTTGGATCAGGGGGATAGGATTGTGCACAGGATGGGAAGCGAAGGCGGATGCACTGAGGCAAGGCAAGTTTGGGTTTGCACACACCCAGTTAGAAGGGTTAGGGACGTCAGGGTGAAGATGGTCAGTGAGCAGTCAGAAAACACGTGCCCAGAGCTTGCAAAGATAAAGGCAAGACATACCGATGGCATAGAAGGTGGGGTTTTATTACCAAAGAGAGTCTAGCAGACAGAAAAAGGCCAACAGAAACGCGTGAGCGCTGACTCAGAAATAGCATATTTTCTCACTAGACAGCACTGTGATCACTGAGAGGTTGATCTTGTAATGTCTGAAAGGTGAATTAATATACTTATTTACTGATGTAACTGTTGGACACTTTTTTTCCCCTCTTTCTTTTCTTGGGAGAAGAGCTTAAAATATTTTCATATGGCTTGACTAGTGTCTCTACTACACCTCTGAGAGAAATACTGTCTAGGATCAGGCTAACGCCTCCTTGTTTTATCCTGGAGAAAGCAGAAGGAAGGGTAGATTGATGGAAGAAAAGAAGGAAGAGAACAAGAACAGGATCTCTTTTTTTATGGCATTTATACAGGGTCGGGCAAAAGCAGGTTTGTAGTTGTTTGTATGGAAAGTAGTACAATAATAAATAACATTACAAGAATAAACTGTGTTTTGCCTATTCACAACCGTAAACCTACCTTTGCCCCGCTCTGTATGTGCAGTTGAGTGAGAAAGCATCGTGTACTCTGATTGTGACTTGCTTGGGATTCTGTGCCGTTTAGAAGGCTCACGTTGAAGACCCCCTATCTTTGACCTGTTGGATTAAAGCCACAACCTCCAAAACTCTTTCCTAAGTCCTTGTGTGCTTTGCTTTCTGTATTTTCTTGTCTTTTTTTTTTTTTTTAATGGTCCTCTCTCCTCGTTTCTGATGTAGAGATTTGGGTTCAACCATAGTGGCTGCTTGCGGAGAGGCAGAGAGAAAAAGGATTTGTGGGGAGGGAAGAGAAATAGCCATAGGAAAATAACATCAAAGTGCTGATTTGAAAATTCCCTTAGGGTATCTGTTATAGACACACGCAGATGAACACCGTGTGCACGACCCCATTCGAATGCACTGGTGTCTCTTCAGAAAGTCACACATAGCTGGGTGCTGTCCTGCAGGAGGTCCTAGCTGGATCCTTGCCCGAGCGACTAGCAGATTTTCAAAGACATTGTGTGGTATGCTTGCTTACTTGAGACCAAGGTCCCTGGTGGAAAATGAGACCTTGTCTTCCATAACTTGATGTAGGACCAATAGCGTTGCAGAGCAGACAGTCAACCCGCCCAGGAAAGCCAAGGAGGCCGTGCGGATACCGAGCGGAAGGAGGGGCTGGCCGCGGGCGCGCGCTCTGCGTTCCAGAGGGCTCGCAGGCGCTCGCGCCCCGCCAGCGCCCAGCCAGCGCCCCGCCGGCGCCCGCCGCTGCGGGGCAGAGGGGAGCTAAGGGCTCCTGAAACGCCCCACTGGGAGAAGCGGGCCTTTGTTTGAGATGACTCCTGGAAGCTGATTACACTCTGTTTTGCCCTGAGTATTGTCTAGAGTTGTTCACCATGTCAGATAACCATAGCACGGTAGCGAAAACAACCACCGACAGGGCTGCATTTGTAACTACAGCTGACCTTCGGACAACATGAGTTTGAACTGTGCAGGTCCATGAATACGTGGATTTTTTTTGCTCCATAAACACGCATAGTACTGTAAATGCATTTTTTCTTCCTCGTGATATTCCTTTCGTAATAACATTTTTCTCTTCCCTAGCTTACTATATTGTAAGAACACCGTGTGTAATACATATAACATACACAGCATCTGTTGAATGACTGTTTATATTATCAGCGAGGTTTCTGGTCAACAGTAGGCTATTAGTACCTAGGGAGTCAGAAGTTACACAAAGATTTTCAGCTACACAGGGGCTAGGTGCCCTTCCTGCCCCTCACACCCTCAAGGGTCAACTGCACTGTGTCCCCGGGACCTCTGCGCGTAGATGACTTGACTGGCTTCTAGAGTCACAGTGCACGGTGCCTGAGCTTTACACATGCAAATGCCCATTATTTTGTTAGAAGTAATGCGTGTTTCCTTATATCAGCTAAGATATTACGGCGATCTCTTTTTGAAATGTGTGAAGGTGAGTTATGTGCATTAATTTTATTCAGGATATGAAAGGGGCGTCACAAATACTTGTTAGAATACAGAAGGTTTGGCTCTGATAGGTTTGAAAACCATAGATCTTTAGAGCCACACTCAGTACAGGCAAAACTGTTGCAGTTTCTGGAAACTGGCCCCTGATACAAAGGAATCGGAACCCAAAGAGAAAGATTATTTGATACCAAAGCCAGACCATAGCCCCCGAGCTGAGGGTCCCCATGCAAAAATGGGTCTGCGCCCTTCCGGTCTGAGAGCAAATTGGCGGAGGTGGTGGAGAGTCGGGGACCCCGCTGAATGGAAGGCAGCAATGCCATAGGCCAGGAGCAGCGGCGCTGCCGGCAGCCGGGAGGGGCAGGCTGCCCGGAGCTGCAAATCTGACCGGGGTGGGGTGTTAATGAAAAGGGCTGTGATCGGACAAGGTTACATCAGTGCTATCGGAATAGAGGCCGGTGGCTGAGACCTTGGAGCAGCTGACATTGACCTTGGGCTGCAGGATGGATGTGTGCTGGGTCCTGGAGAGACCCCAGGCAGCTAAGTGGGAACAGCTTTGCAGGGTCACTGCAGTGCCTCCCCGGGCTGTTATCCCGGGGCTTTTCCTTGCCCTTTCCCTGCCCTGTTCTCCATCAGAGGGGTGTGTGACCCCTGTGGGCTGCGTTTCCAAGGCTGGAGGATTGGGAGGCACTTGGGGCAGGGAGGGAGAAATGGGTCCTCCTCCCCTCTTTCTGTAGCTGCACGGCCTCTCTGGCTCCAGCTGTTGCCGGGCAGGTCCATGCAGTTCCAGCCTGCACCTGGTGACAATACCCCTGAGCTCTGCAACTCCCATCCCCTCCCATATGCTCTGCAGCAGTATCAGCTTCCTGTCTTTGCAGCCTCTGGGTTCCTCACTGCCCCTTGGCTGGCCTCTGGGCTCTCCCATCCCTGGTGTAATCAATCCCTACATCAAAGCCCTTCTGGTTCAAATTCTTCAGTGGTTTCTGTTTCCCGGTCAGATCCTGGCCTATACAGAGGTCTCGTGAGCTGGCCAGCTCTGATTCAAGGGGACCGCAGCTAAGGACCAGCCTGGGGAACGCCAAGCTGGGAGAGAGGTTTGCTGGAAAGCAAGGCGTCTTCGGGACAGCTGGGCGTGTGCTTGCCTGACTCCATCCTCTCCAGAACCACGTGAGCTGCTGTCTAAAGGGAGGGACTTTAACAGAGGAGTTGATACTGCCGAGGACGAGCAGCTAGAAAATTCACTAAAATCGGAGCATCTAGGACAAGGAGAAAGCTTATGTCAACTCAGGTTAGAAACAGCCAACGTGCTCTGGGGGCCTCATGAACCACTGAGTTACCGCGGCACACTTGGGCCTATACAATGTTTGTACCTTGTGTTGGGTTTCAAATAGAACAGAGAATAACGTTGAGTGCCTCTAATTTAATATTCCAATAATATTTCCACCACATCGAGTTCCCACTAGGACAAATACATACAAATGAATCATTATCATGTTTCTCCCCTTCCCCCAGCCAGATCACTTGGGCCTCTGCTAAGAAGTGATAAAAGTGATAAAACAAAACAAAGCATACATTATAATGTCATTTAAAAAATAAAAGATTTCCGAAAGATCCTTTGTTGTCCTGAAGAGCACAAGCTGCCTTTTGAAATGACATTTTGTTTTCCCTTTTGGATAATCACAGAGAGTAATGCGACCCAAATCCTCCTTGGCTGCCGGTGAGGTCATCACTCAGTTCCTGCTGACATGTGGAGCGGGTCAGAGAGCCCAGGTCTCACAGGGAACACAGCCCCAGGGACAGGAGAGGGGCCGTCACTCAGAGGACAGGAGCATCCCCTTTGAATCTGGCTGTGCAGAGCCCCTGGCTGTGCTGGGGGTGGGGACAGGAGTGTGCCTGTGTCACAGGCACTGGAGACTACCCTGGGGATGGAGTGGAGGGTAGAGAAATGCCGTCTGGGACCGTGTCCTTGGGGGACGCAATTTTTCATGCAGTGTAATGAACCTGCAACAGCGACGGGCATTTCATTGTGGGTTTTACTGCACTAGGCAATTCTGACAGGTATATGGATACTTACTCTGAGTCAGAGTCATAAGATGAAGACAGTAGTGGGGAAGCTGCCTCGCTTGCAAAGATATATTTGGGGAGAAGACTCAACGTGAAAAGTTCAGAGCGGAGAGTAGCACAGTAAAATGATAAAGTCCTAGGGTCATTTACTTATTTGTTCTACTCTATTCACTTCCTAAAAACAGGGCTGCAACCAAACCTTCTGTGGTGGTTTAAAAACACAGCCAACACCCTCTTTGACACTCTTCCCATTAAAACATGAGGTCATATCTCTCCCACTCTTTGCAGGGAAGAGGGGGCGTACATGTTTTGACCAGCAGGGTGCAGCACAAGTCACAAAGTGGGACTTTTGGGGCAGCATCATGAAAAGCCATGTAGTTTTCACTCTGTTAGTGGTCTGTTAGACCACTGTGAGAGCCCTGAGCTGTTTGTAGTGAGCCTGACTGCCCTGAGGCCACCACATGGACAGGCCATGTGGGGGCGCTCTAGTTGGCAGTCCCAGTGGAGTCCAGTTTGCAAGCCATTCCAGCAAAGTGTTCGACTTGTGAATGAATGAGCCCATCAGCCAGGTAAACATCTTTGAGAAGCTTCCATCAATGCTGGGCTCTGCCCAGATTCCTGACCCAGAAAATCATGAGATATAATAAAATGGTGGTTATTTTAAACCCCTAAATGCGGGGGCAGTTTGTTATGCAGCAATAGCTAGTTGGAATATATTCCTAACTAGACAAGTTTCTAGTCGAGTTCCAAATGTATTTTAGTAAGGAGAGTTCACTACTTGGGAATGCTTCAGTGTCAAACAGTGATCAGTTTCTTTAACTCAATGCCTGCTGCCAACCCCAGAGATGTATAAGACGTGAAGTATAAAGTTCGGTGTCTGACCTAATGGATCTGGTACAATAATAATAATTAGGAGCTATTTACTGAGTGACTGCTATGCATTAGGCTGAAACAGCACCCTCAGCATCGCCTTGGAGCGTGTTAGGGACAGTGCCATCTCCAAGTCCTGTCCCACACTCACTGACTCAGACACTCTGGGAGGGGGCCCTGCGATATATATTCTACTAAGCCCTCCGGGTGATCCTGAGGTAGGCTATCATCTAAGAACCACTTTAGTAAGCACTTTACCTCACTGGCTCCTCGCTGTAACCCCAGGGTTTCTTAACCTTGCCGCGCTTGACATTTTTAGGCAAGATAATTCTTGCAGTGGGTGGCCGTCTCATGCATTGTAGGATGTTGAGCAGCATCCCTGGCCTCTACCCACCAGATGCCAGTAGCACCTCTTTCCCCTTGCGTTAACTAAATATGTCACCAGACATTGTGAAATGTCCCCTGGGGGTCAAAAATCACCTCTAGTGGAGAACCGCTACCCTAACCACACGAGGTTGTCTTTGAAAACATACAAAGGATTCTTTGTAATCAGGCATGATGTGCAGGCATGGACGTGACTGTCATAAAGGAAGACATTTTTAGCCACAGTTCCCCAGAAAGAGAGGACAGTGTGGCGCACCACGGGGGGCCCCTTGGGGAAGCCCCGGGGTCAGTCACTCGGCAGAGGGAGCAGGGAAGTCATGGGCAAAAGCCGCTGGTGTGGCTTCTGTGGGAAGGGCACGGCGCGGCAGGGCCAGCAAGCTTAGCACTGACTGGTCAGACCGTTCCAGTGGGGTCTGGCCCTAGGGTCTGGCCCTAGCTGCCCTGGGTGATGAGGGCTATAGGCCAGGGCTCCAAACGTGAGAGACCGCACAGGAAGTGGTTGGGGGCGGGCTCTGGGCTGGCTGCTTTGCCTATGAAAGGCCTGCCTGTGAGCCAGTCCTTTGCCAGTTCTAGGAAGTGGCTGACCCTGGGAAGAGCAGTTTCTCCAGAGTCAGCCAGGTTCCAGGTGTCAAAGCATCAGAAAGAGGAAACATGCTTCATACAGGTGGGCACCATGACCCTATTTTACAGGAGGCAAAGCTGAAGTCTGGAGGGGTCATATCCCCACCAAGGGCAGGACCTGGACGGAAAGCCGCGTCGGCCGAGCCCCTCATGCCAGGCCCGTGTGCTATCCTGCTATTCATCTACTTGATTAAGTACGCACGTGGCCACCTATAACTATCAAAAGGCCATTGACAGGCAGAGCAAAGGGAGCTGTTGAATAATTTCTACATAAAATAATTACACTAAGCAATGAGAGGGAGAAGAGATTGCTGGTCCTTGACTTAGAGATGATAGGGCCAGCATGCTTGTTGGGTGGGTCTTGAAAGTTGGCTAGGACGAGGCCAGGCAACACTGAGAGGAAAGGATATCCAAGAAAGATGGGAAACCATATGATGACAAGGCTCAAAGGCAGGAAGGGAGGTGCGAGGTCTGATGAGAACACCAAGTGTTAATAGGCTGCCTTGGTTACTTGAAAGTAAATTAGATGGGGAGAGAAGAAAGTAGATTAGACGGGGGGAGCAGCTGGTTAACAGGCTACATCCATCAGAAGCAGTGCCTGGGCACACAAAACATTCAGCACGATGGACTAAATATCAACGAAATACCCCGCCTAAAAGCAGTGACACAATCTCAATTGCCTGGGCTAGATGATGTTAGAATAAAGAGCAAGCTGGAAATTTCCACTTTGACACCTTGCAAGATAATAAGTGATGCGGGGAATCTGTGCCCGATAGGGAGCACACAGACAAAGAAAGGTCTTTGCACTTGGACTGAATGAGTGTCGAAGGCTTGGGCAAGAGAACTTGGCGGCCATTCGTTCATTTAGAGGTTTCTGGGCACTCGTGCTGTGCCAGGCTAGGGAGTTGTAAATCACTGCTCATGTTCATTAAACAGGATCTCGGCCTTGGAGGGACCGAGGAAGTAGTGGGCGCTCGTCTCTGCAGCACCAGACAGAGCAAAGGAGGTCCCCGTGCTGCCCAGTCTTCCAAAGGTGCACTGAGTGGGTACCTGCTCATTAGGTGAAAGTCCAAGAGGTACCTGGAAAGTTCCTGGTAGCACCAGATCAATGCGCTTACAAGCGTCCGGCTGTCTCTGTGGGGAGTCGCACCTTGAATCATCACTCTCACACTTCTGGAGGGTCTCGATCTCCAGGGGAGTTTAACAGCACACACTATTCCTAGGCCCTGCCCCCAGAGACACTGAGTCCCTGGGTGACACAGCAAACTCTGCCTTAAATCCTGGATAACTCTGTCAATGTCCTCAGTTAACATCTCAGCAGTCGGAATTAGCAAGACTTTAACTAGAACGTAAGCTCCAGACGGGCAGACATCTTCATCTGTTTTGTTCACTATTATATCCACAGTGTTCGGCCGATAGCAGCTAACTAGGTCTTTGCTGAATAAAGGAATTGGGTACACAGGCATGGCAGAGGTAGGGCAGAAGTCAAGTCAAGAAGAAGCGAAAAGATGAAAGGGGTAAAATGAATAAAGGAGGTGGAAAGGTATGAAGTGCTTTTACCAAAGTTCTGCTCTACCGGGGAGACGCCTCAGGCCTTTGCTGGGCTGAACCGGAATCCCAAGTCCGATGGCACCTGGTAAACACTGTCCTATGGAACACTGTGCCTATGGGAACATGGCCCTTCAGGGCCCTTCAAATCCTACGCGGGTTCCTCTGGCCTATGTTTCTAACCGCAGCCGGTGCCATGTTCAGAGAGCACCAGCGCCAAACATTTCTGAGCTACAGGAATTCCCCGACACGGCCCCACAGGCTCATGTTTCTCACGATCGCCAGTTCAGCATGAACTGGGGCCCCGACCCCAGCCCCGGCCCAGGAAAGCCCGCCGTCGGCACACCTCCCTCCCGAGAGGAAGGGCACTGAAGCCTGAGTGTGCCGGGTAAGAGGAAGAGACTTTGGAAAAGGTGGAGCAGAAAAATCAGGGCATCTCCCCACATTAAGCAAATACCCAAGTCAAACACCTGGACAAAAAGTCTGTGTGATCAGGCTAAAATCATTTTCAGTGGGAAATGCTGTTCTACTCAGTATCTATTAGGTACCAGGTTTTCGATGTTACCTCCACCCTTGGTCTTGACATCCTTTAAAAAATTCTCAGCTTTGGTTTTGAATCTAATTCATTCTTCTATTCACACATCTTCATGGGAATGGTTATTTTTATAGGCTTTTTCTCTTTTTTTCCCCCTCACCCATCATATCTGTACTTGGCCTAGTTCTGCATTTGCTTTGTGCCAGCAACGGGTGGGCTTCCAGAGGTAGGCAGGGAGGTGGCTAGTCGCTTTCACCAAACGAAGCAAATGACACATCTGTCAAAGGAACGCGTCGGACTCAAGCTTCCCATTCTGACGGGCTCGGCGCCGAGCTCTGATTTGCTCTAGTTAAAAAAAAAAAATTCCCCTAATTTCACTGTCAAGATTTTGAGAAGCATTATCATGGTTTTAAAGAGATTATTGCATAATTTGTTCATGTTTAAAGAATTATATTGTTAAATAAATTTAGCTCTCCAGATTCTAAATGACAAAAACAAGTGAAATTACATCATTTGAATTATGAAGTGATAATGTCTTCCAATTCTGCCCCAATCAAAAGTGTAACAGTTTAAAGCTTATAATAATCATGTTCAAACATATTCAGATTATAATTACTTTTCTTCTGATAATGATAGCCCGTCTGATTGGATGATTACCTATTTGACTTTGATAAGTCTCAGAGGTCAAAAAAGGGATAATTGCAGACATCTGTTTTCTATGGAAAATATAATCTCAGAAAATAGTGTTTAAAGTGACATCTGCAAATATGTGTTTTAGAAAGAAACTCATTGCACATTTAAAATCATAGCAAAAAGAAGCAATTCGTAAGTTACTATGTATCACTGTCTTTGTAAATGGATGAACAACTTTAACTTACTAGTATTCATGTATGCATAAGTAATTACAAGCAGGCATGATTCTATTTTGTACAGGTGGAATTAGAAATGGAAATAGACTATGAGAAAGGAATTCAAAGGAGTCCGTGATATGGAATGATGCAAATGCTTTTTCTCTTCACTTTTGTTTAATTCGGCCTGGACACAGGTAGGTATAACCATTTCCCCAACTGTTTTTTATTTCGAAATTGGAGCGGGAAGATCTTGTCTCCGTGCTTTCTCCTTATAAGAGACCTTCTCAATGATGAGATGGCTCCTGGTGGAAGAGAAGGTTCATTAATGGCTGCCTTGATCCCCTCGGCAGGGGAAGTCCCAGTCTCTGTCTCTGCACAGGCATCAGCTTCCCAGCTCTCTTAGGGGGACCTTGAAGCCTTCCCCCCACCCCATCCCCAAGCCCGCAGCTGTATTCTGCAGTAAAAAGGGAGAACCTTCTTTAATATTCTCTTCCACACATGTTAAAACTCCCTTGGTTTTAATTCACTAACTCAGAGTCTTTTCTAATTCATGCAAGACCTAGGTAATGACTTTTGCCAGATTAAGCTTCTTGGAATTTAACTTTCACCATAGCACTTCCCTTCTCAAGAGCCCTCGATGGCTCCCCAGTATCTACAGAAGTTTCAAACTTCTCAGCAACGCATGGTCCATCATCATCTGACCTTAACCTATTTTTTCTCAGACTTCTCTTCTATGTGAAACTCTCCTCTTCTGTTAAATCCATCTAACACCAAGGGCCTCTAGTCCACATTTTTGGTGATGCCACTATCCTTCTTTACATCATCTCTGTCTATGAATCTTTGGTTGTCGCTGGTTGGTTAGTGTCTGCATCTTACATCCCCAGAACTGGATAATTTATAACCTCTGATTCATGGCATACTAGTATGACTGACCTGTGCAAGAGTCTCTTTTATATTTATCCGCACATATTAAAAATTTACCCAGGCCTACCTTAAATCATACTTTTTCACTAAGACCTTCCTCTGCACACATAGAGATGAGCACTTTTCTAAGAAGGCTTTTGCTCTCCTCTGAGCAATTCCAGTATTTATCAGTGAGCGTCTAGACCCCCTGCCTGACACGTCACAGACGGCCCGGTCCATCGCGGTGTCCGCACATGTCTGCAGCCACACAGTCGGCTGTGTCCTGCTATGTCGTGCGTGCCGGTGCCTGGTACTTCACTGTAGCTCTGTAACAGCCCCTGCCAACTTGTGTCGTATTTTTTCTGCCTCCCTGCTGACACCCATCCAGAACAGGATCGCTCCTTGGGGCTGGGCTCACTTCTTCATTCATCTCTGCATCCCAGGTGCCAACCAGAGTGCCTGACAAATAATGTTTAGTAAGCAGTCCTTGGGCACTTCGGGGAAATTAGATTACAAGCCCCTGGGAAGCAATGAAGGAGCCACAGAGTTTCGGGCAAGGGCTGGACCCCGTGACTTCTATTTCTTCAGCACCTCTCACCGCGCCCAGCCCAGTGCCGAGCAGGTCTAGCTACTCAAACACTCATTGGTCGATTGACAATTCAGCTTCTCGAGGAAATTAATGAAGCTTTTACATTATGGAGGGGGGCCAACTTATGTCCGTTTTCCCCTAATTGTCACTGTTTCAAAACAAAGAGTTCCATGTCCAGGAGGTACCCTGGGTCTGGGGAAAACTGGAACGGTTGGTCAGCCTAGTTAGAGATCTTATGTACGTGCCAACTGCATTAATTAATGCTAAGGCCTATGCTGGCAAACGTAGCTTGAGTTTCTGTTCAGACCATATTTGGAAGTGAGTTTCTTAAAAAGTTTCTTGAGAATGAGTCGAAAATTAGATTAAAAAAAAATTTTTTTTAAGGTATTGGTATTCTCCCTACTCTAGATTAAAAAGAATTCAAATGCTAGCTAAGAGAATTCCATTTTTCAGAGTGGGGTTTCCCTTTCAGGAGCTTAAAGAGACAGGGCCCCACACAGACTCAGGATGTGACCTTTTGGCCCAGCAGGAACCTGCCCTGTGACAGCTGAGGCCACACCCCTCCCACCGGGAGGCAGTGGGACCTGTTGTGAGTCACCAAAGTCCCTTTTGTGTAAGACCAGCTGCCTTGGATCCTCTCAGAAATCTTCCAAATCTCAAAAAATTTCCATATTCTCCACACCGTCCCATTTTTATTCCACTCCACATCCATTGCTGGTGGGGGAATATTTACCTGCTGTGGAAGGAAGCCGTGTCGGATGTCTAGTCAGTAATTTCATCAAGGAAAAACTTATTTTTGTGCTTTTGGTGGGAAGAGGAGGGGAACAGTTTCACTCAAGTAGCTTATGAGCTTTTGAAGAATATTTACAAAGAGATATTTTTAGACAGACAATGAGATCATTATTTTCCCATTTTAGTAGAAAAGCGGCATAAAAGCAAGCAAAGCCTAAAACAAAACAAAACAGTGACGCCACATCCAGAGACCGTGATGGCCACTGATTTCTGTCTCAGTCACCTCGCAGATGCCACCCAGAGAGGAGGCATGCTTGTGTGTAGGGACAAGCTCGATGAGATTTACCCTCAATATCACTTCTATGATTAGGATTTGTTGGTTCTCGTAGGAGAGGGAGAAGGTAAAACGAGTACACTTTAAAACAAAAAACAAACAAACAAAAAAACACCCCTCTTTATCAAAAGCTGTAGCGAAAGCAAAATTTTGCCGTGGCAAATTTTGGAACTTTGGTACACTTGCAATTCATACCATTTACATAATTCTGCGGTTTCCTTTTTGCCTCTTTCGAGGTATCTGCATGAGCTAAGTCTAGCTGAATAAGGGCGTGATTCTCTCTTATGCCAGGAAACTGAGCACGAACTCCCCGCCATCTCCACCCCTGAATAGCTCAGGCCCTGACAGACATCCTTGCTTATCTGGTGTGGATGGAAAAGAGGTCACATGCTAAACCTGACAGGCTCCGGAGAGGCCTGTATGGTGGGCCCTACAAACTCAGAGACCGAAAGGATCCACACAGGATGGTCTGAACGTAAACGCGCCTGACGAAAAGTGGGCCATGGCGAGTAGTCCTGTCCTAGGCCAGTGGCTTCCTCTGCCAAGGTCAGCCTTCACCTTCAGTGAGCCTGCGTATGATCCTTTTGCATCTAAGACGACATTCTTTTGGAATGTCAGGGTGAGCTCCCTCTCCAGACCCCTCAGGGCACAGCCACCCACCAGGGCAGGAGCCCTCAGAACCCCGCCCGCGTGGCTGTCTTGTTCCCCGCGTACCCTCTCTGTGCCCTAACTGTTCCCCGCGAGCGATCCTGTATCCGCCTGTGTAAGAGAAGTGCCTGTCTAACCATTTCACCTTTTATCCAGTCCCAGAAATGTTCTTGCTTTGCTTTCTCCCACCTCCCAAATCTACCACCAAAGAATTTCCGGTAACTCCCTTGACGTCTCCCCCTTGGACTGTGATCTATAAAATAAGCTGCAAAAACGGTCTCCGCAGCCTCTTCTCAGTCTGGCGAGACTCTGCTCCCCAGCAATTGTCATCGGCTGGGCTCAAATGAACTCATACAACTCCACAGGCCTGGACGTTTCTTCCATCAACACTGGGCAAGTGCGGTCATTTTTCTGCATTCACTCTGCACCCCCACCGCATCCACTCTTCACAAAGCAGACAGAATCAATGTTCAGTTTGCAAAAACGATTCTCTCATCCTCCCCTCTCCCTATTCTCTGCTTAAATCCTTACTTGAGTATGAAGTATCCTGAGGAAGAAGAGCAAGGTCTTACTGTGGTCCTCAAGGCCCTAGGCGTTTTGGTCACATCTACTGTGCCATCTTGCCAATGCCACTCCTCCCTGCCTCCGCGCCTTTGCCAGGCCTTCGCCCAGCTCCTCACACCCGACACAAAGCCTCTGCACACGCCGTTGCTTCCACCAGGAACATGTGGCCTCCCCCCTTTTCCACTCGTCTAAGCCCTTTCACTCCCTCAGAATGCAGGACACGCACATCTCCTCAGAAAAGCCTTCCAGCAACCCTTATCCAGGTCAGGTTGCTTTGTGATATGTTCTCGTAGATCCATGAACTTGTGTGGGCATATAATTGAATTATATACCCACTGTTGTGATTAAGGGGCCTCTGTCACCAACTCTATGGGCCACGAAGGAACCCCTGATTTGGATGTGGGGATTTGAGGAGCCCCAATAAATCTGCTGGAATTGAGAAATAAGACAAAAGATGAAGGCAGGCGTAAGTCAAATTTTCACCTATATGACTGCAAAAGCTGCTATTCAAGAATGTGGCTTATCGCTTTGAAAGACAAGTGGTCTTCCGCATACTGGACACACTCAAGAGCCCTGTACCTGAGCAGAGGTCATCTTGTGCCCTCCCCACAAGGGAGCATGTCCCTGAAGGAGGTGAGCAGAACCTGTTTCCAGTGGACACCTGGTAGAGAGACACTAGGTGGCACACACCCAAGTGTCTTCTTCTTCCCAAAGTCTGCATCATATTAAATCGCGCTTTCTCCCCTGGGGCAAGGTAAAGGGTTGAGGTTGAGGGTGGCAAAGGCCAGGAGTTTCATGCTAATGATTGTCTTTCCACGGGTGCGGAGAAGGGTCCTCCCCTAACAATAGAGACTGACAAATTACTTCTGGTAATGAGCCCCTGGTGTCTTTACTAGGTGAGTTCCAAAGCCTTGTCCGGTCCCCCAGTACATGAAATAACTTCAACTGGGATACTCATGGCGGATATTTTTGGTAATTTGGGTTCTGTGGGACTCTTCCTTGAGCAGCGATACCTTTCCTGTTTTTTAGCCCCAGTCTTTGTCACCTGGGACCCAGAGAACTTGCCTCTACCTTGCAAGTCCGTCACCCAGCCAGGCAGGGCTGGGGAGCAGGTGGCCTTCCCCGTATCTCCCCCTTAGAGCCTCCGGGGCTTGGGGGAAGGTGCAGAGCTCCCGTTGTACATTCTCCCTGCTCCCGTAATCAGTTTACCCTGGAAAGGCTGAGACATGGGAAATGCGAGGGCTGGAAATGAAGGTCCTTGGCCACTGGCACGTGGGGTCTCGGTACCTTGGTCTCTGACCTCAATTATTCCTGTTTATAGGTGAACAATGCATTTTCCTGTTTGCCTGTTCTCTAGAATGTATCCCTTGCAAATGGTGAGGAAATTGAGTGCATCGTATGCATATAAATAGCATCCTTAATCATCATCAACCAGCACTCTGCGCCCTCCTAACGAAGTTTCAGGAAAACAACCAGGGCATTCCCATGGCCTTTGGAGGGATTTTCCTTGATTCTGCAAAGCCTTGAGTAATATCGAAGCTCTGCAATAACACCGAGCTACTTTTGCACTTATTCGAGTCTTAGGTTTGCACGTTATGATATTAGTTGTTTAAATTTTCATAGATTCCAAGGTTCAGAAGAGTTCTGGGGACGTCATTTAAATTCATCCTCCTGCAGGTCTCTAGGTAGGGCTGCAACTTGGCTAACAAAGACAAATGGTTTTCTATCTGCTCCTGAAAGGTCTCCAGGGGGAGCATTCTGTAACCAACCACAGCAATCGCAAATTACTAACACGAGTGTGCCCGGACTTTAGGAAAACCTAACGTGGGGAGCCCCTGTGGCAGGATAATTTATTGAGATGCTAATCTGCGCGTCGTTCTCTGTAATTTGCCTCCCCGCCCCGCTCCCTCCGTGAAGGTAGCCAGTTCTGTCTTCTGTCTCTGAGCGGCCATGGGGTTTACTGGCGCTGGGTTCCCGTTGCTTCAGCACAAAGAGACACAGGGAAATGGGGTGCATTTGCCCACGGCCTAATTCTAAAGTCAGAAACCAACTCCTCAAGCAGGCATGGTCCTCGGAGGGGGTGGCACTGCCCTGGGAGAGAGGAGCAGGGAGCTGTGTGTCCTTCGAAAACAGTTTTTATCCCCTGGACCTCTATTCTATCACTTGTAAAGTGAAAGGTGGATTTAATGATGTGTAGGTAGCTCCCTGTTCTTGGTACTGTGGGACTGTCATTTCTGTAGGGCCGACTCTCTGGGGCAGCTGTGGGGCATATGCTTAAAAGCTTTGGGGGTAGAGTGGGCAGCTTCAGCAAAGGAAAAACTATAGACAATATTTGGGACAAACTTGTATTTTAAAATATTTGTTGTTCATCTTATGTTCACATTTAACTGGGTCTCCCATATTTGACCTGATAACCCTACTGAGGGGCACCTGTGTTTTGGGAGAGGAGAGGCTGAGGGTAAAATAAGACAACTTTTGTTTGTGCTCATCTAGGCTGTACCTGGTGTTCAAAAACAAAACAAAACAAAACAAAAAAACCAAAAAACAGGTGTGTGTATTTCCTTTCCCTCTGAGTATGCCTATTTTATTTTGAAGTTTAGAGAATGGGCACCTTGGAATGAAAAAATATCCTGGCACAACTTTCTCCAGAATCTTTAAAATAAATATTTAACGGGAAAAATATAAATGGGATCTACCTATTTTACTAAAGGTTAAAATTTCTAAACTTTTAAGAAATTAGAGACCATGCCCATGAATCCTAAAGTGCAGAGAAGCCAGCTGCTTAGTTGATCAAAATGACGGAAGCTCTCCCATGCCACCTCTCCTGGGGCACACGTGACAGCTGTCACTAGTGGGAGTTATATTTTTCTCCTCTCCTCAAAACTTTTGTGACACAGGAAAGCAAATGGAATCAAGGTTCTCATTGCATTTTCTATACCACTAGAAGCTTTAAAAAATGCCCCTATGAACTTTTCACTCCTTATTTCAGATTGCACTTAATACCATTCAACAATTTAAGGAAATCATCTTTGAATGGTACCAATCTTGATGACACAGGATGGGCTCCCTGTGATTTCTTGACACGAAACAGGTCAGGATCTAAAACTAAATGTGGAAATAAGCATGATTTATGCTGCATCCAATTAGTGCATATTTGACCTTCATGTCAAAGGAACAGGGCCTCGGGAGAAAGAACTCTCATTGGTTTATCCCATGTTTAACCAAAGTAAGGCACCAACACATGTAGGATGCAGTAACTCAGTCTCAGGATTGAATGCTATTAAAATTGGTGGCAAATTTAGTATGAAATAGATGCTCTCCCATAACAACGAAGTCACTTTATTAGTGAGATGGGCTGGGCACCAACTTGAAAGTCCATTGTCCGGTTTTAATAAGGCAGTGAAATTTAAAGGTGTGTGAATGAGAACGACTGGCCCCTAATGCCATAAGCGCATCTATGTTCGAATTGAGATTAACAGAAGCATGATCTGCAGGAAAGAGGTACTCTTTAAAGATGAAAGAGGCTGAGAGACTGAGTAAAAGCAGTTCATTTAGCAGTGTTCAGTTTTCCTCAGTGTCAGCCAGATCGCTCGCTCTGTGCATACTTCACAATCTAGAAATAAGCTTGCCTGGAGCTACAGGAAGCGCCCCCAAACCCATGTATTCCTCCTAATTTGCTCTGTCAAGAGGTTTCACTTCACCTGCATTTGTAGGAAGGGTGAGTGGAAGGCGTTTCAGGGGTCATAAAAGAATCCGGTGCAATCCGGCTGGGGAGCACCGGGGCCCGGTCCGGCTGCAGGACCCTGCTTCTGAAATGCTTTGCCAAACAACCGAACATGCTCACGCATTTTCTGAGGGGCTGGACTGTCCTGCAGAATAGATAAGATGGTCCAACTGCAAGAAGGGAGGTAGTTTAAAAGAAAAAATGTGGACGCTTAGCCTCAGTAATGTTCTGACGCTAAGTGGGGCATGGAGAGTCTAGCACTGGGCTATCCAGGGAGCAGGAGCTGGGCTGAAGGTGGGGAGAACTTGGATCAGGATGGGATCTTGCTTAATCAAGGTGAAGCCTTAGCCTGTTACCAGGAAGGGGAAGAGCCAGTGAATTCAACTACATAATTGCTATTTCTCTCTCTTATTAAAAAAAAAAAAAAAGACCAGGAAAGAAGGGCGGAGGGAAAAGACAAGCTTGCACTCTCTGTAGGTTATTTCTGAATAATGGAGGTATTTGAAATTCTTGTTACAATTAATCAAATCCATGTTCTTTTGGAGTAAAAATCTAAATGGATGCATCATTAATGGCTTACCATAAAAGTACAATCATGCAAATTTAACATCATCTCCTTTCCATCTAATTAAAAACTCTAGTGACAATGGTGAACACCTTGAACTTCCACCACGCGCCAGACACCCATGGCGACCGCTTTGGACACATTAGTTTCCTCACAGCCGCAGAGGAGGAAACTGAAGCTTAGAGAAAGTGAATTACCCATCTCTGAATTTGTACATGGTGTAAGCAGGGTTTGAATCTCTGAGGTCTTTTGCATTATGTTCTTTTCTCTCCCCTGCCTCCCTGCAGCAGACACATCCTTGCAATTAGGAGCAGGTTTTTCTTAAGGAGGAAGAGCCAATTTGGACGATAGGAGAAAAATTGTGGTGGCACACACCTCTGTCACAAACAGGTCTTTGAAAATCCCAGGTGACTGAACTGAAACAAATGGAGAAAGCATCCTTATTTGATGTGGGGCAAGGTTTACTGCTGTAGTGATCGGCCATACACAAGGGGACAGTCCTCTGGAGACACAGACTGATGACAGAGCAATAGGAAAGTAGCTCTTGGTTACCGCTTTCTTGGTTGGAGTTGTGAAAAGCTGTGGCATTTTGTGAATGTCTCTAGATTTTAATTTTTGTCTTTCGGCTAATGGAGATGCCAAGAGAAAGAGTACAGAAATAGGGCTTTGCCTAATTTCAGGAGAAATTCAGATGAGAATGCAGCATTTCCCTTGTAATAAGGGTTAGCCATGGACAAAGCCCCTTCCCCTTTCCAGGGGACCGAGGTGATGCTAAGCACACACTGCAGTGTGGGTGTCCCTGAGTATGAGTGACACCATGGGAAGAGCCAGGGGGAGCTGGCTTCCACCCATGCTCCTCCACGCAGGCAGGCCCTCCACCTCCCAGACTCAGTTTCCTTATCTGTGCCACGGGGTTAGAATGCTGACCTCACTGGTTATCCTGAGGGCCGGAGATCACGTAGAGTCGTACCTGACACACAGTAGGTACTTGATAAACAGTAGTTATTACAGGTGCACAGTTTTTACAGGGTGGATGAGAGAAGGAGGGTTACACCAAGAAAGGAAAGCATTGTAAAAGCTGAAAAAGAAAAAGAGGGAGAGATGGCCTGGAGCGTCTGTCCTGTGAGCCCTGCTGTCGCCCCTCCCTAACTCTGTCCTTGGACGTAGCCACCTGCGGCTTTCAGTAGATGAGGTCTGCCGTCTGCAAGGACAAGGCTGAGCCAAAAGGCAACATCACGTGGGATTACAGACGGCACTTCCCTCTGATGAGCCGGCCTGCTCGTTAGGAATGCCATGCCGTGTGCAGCCCAGGCTGGGCAGCGTGTGTGGCTGTGTGCCTGCACCATCACATACACATGGGTGGTCTGAGCATGCGTGCTACTGCCGGTGTCACGGGTGGTTAGCTCCCAGCCCAACACGGGGCCGTGCGATGCATGTGGGAGGTGTCGTCCTGCAGCCCGGTTGTCAAGGACAGCTGAGGGAGCCATGCAGCCTTCAAAGTACTTGGAAGCCGGACTCCTGTCAGCCAACAATGCTCTCAAAATCTTGCTGAGTGATGAGGTGCTCTGGAAGGGACAGGAGGAAGACACACTAGCTGTCCCCAAGGGCTTACTGCTCTGCTGGAAGACCACACACACCCCATGCAAACACACAGCACACACGCACTCTACACACACTACACAAATATGCACACTGCACTCAAACCACACACATACACACACCATGCATCACAGGCGTGCTTACACCATATGCACCAAACACACATGCACACACACAGCACACACGTGCGCATGACTCAACACATATACTTTCTACATATACCACACACCTATACACAGTCACACACATATGTGCTACACACAGACTTCAGGCACATAAAAATATACCACATATCACACAGACTTACATATACCACATGTGCCAAACACGTGCACAAACCATACTACATGTTCCACACACGTGCCATACATAGCACAATACACATATCTATATATATCACACACGTATACACATATCAGCCCCACACTATACTCATGACATATGCCACATACACAGCACATGCCTGCACATGTGCACTTTACACATGGACACTGTACTTTGAGAGGGAAGTTTCCAGAATGCTGAGACTGGCAGATGGTGTGATACGTGACACAATGAGGGGTCCTCTGGGCTCACTCCCTTACTCCCGTCACAGCGAGGTGGGTCCCCTGTTGGGTACTATGTTGTTAGGGATTCTGAGACTGTGGATCAAGCTACTGTGAACCCCTGGGCAGAGATACTGGTGAGGACCTGAGGGCAGCAAAGACAAACTCATTCTGAGAGGCGCCTGTCCTTGTTAAAAGGGAACTGCTGACCTTTCCAAGCTGGGAAGGACCCACAGTAAGCAACTTGTCACCAAATGGCCCACTGGGCTCCTTGAAGAGTGCCCCAGAAGGGGCTCAGTGTCAATCTTTGTGGCCGACAGGTTGTGCATTCCAAGCCAGCAGCGTCTAGACCAGCCTTGCTAAGTGGAAGCCAATACAATTAGGTCCATCCGTAGTCTTCATCTCTGTTCCTGTGGCCGTTCCTTTCATGTGTCCATTCGGGAGGTTCTGAGATAGCTGGTGACAAAGCATGGCTAACGTCAGCTAGCCAAGTCATTTTGTGTACTTGGTCGTTCAGTTCCTCTTCTGTGAGAATGCTTTTTCATGGGCATTAAAGTGTGATACAGCAGCCTTGACACTTAATTCTCAACCCCAAATGTCCACCAACATGCCTCTGCCCGGGACTCCTGGACAATCTTCCAGTTCCTTTACGCCCAGGCTCTGGCCAGCCCGGGAATCTCTGTGTATCCTCACCTTCGGTCACAAAGCAGATGACCAGGTGCACTGCTCACTGTTCTTCCCACTGGGAAGATTTTCCTTCTCCACTGTCTTTCCGGTCACCCCCTGAATAGGGCTGTAATCTGGGTGCCATCCATTTTGGGCTCGCACCCCTTTGTGAGCCTTGGGAGAGACAGTTCTCCATGGGCCTCTATTGCTTCTGCATATTCGCAAGGTGAGGCACTGACTGCCGTTGTTCCAGATCGTCTTCTGCAGGATATTTGTATAGTGAATGGTCTTGGAAGACAGAGATGGCATCTCCCTCCAGAACAAAGCACAGGTTTGCTTACTGTCCATTACGGAAGATTTGGGTTTCCGAAGCTCAAGGTTTCTCCCCTATAATGTAACCTGCTACATGCGCAGCTGCAGGTGTCACTTAACTTTTTTCTTTTTCTTTTCTTTTTTCTTTTTTGCATTGACTTATAGGAACTGGAGCTCAGGGAACTGAGGCTGAAAAAAAAGTGCTGATACCCTGGCTAATGCTATAGTGCTGAGCAAGTCCTTTGTCTCTGATCTTATGTCTTTTGATCTTACACAGCTGTGGCAGGATAACCTGCTAGCTTACAGGTAAGCAAGGTAAAAACCTCAGACTCTCCACAGTCCTTGTCAAGCGCACCCACCATAAACCAAGCGCGGACTTTCTCTTCCTTCGGTGGTCACATGAGAGACTCCTTCGGCAATAGGTGAGTTGGGGGTAGGCGCTGATTGCCACTGTGACGGATGGCAAGGGGGTCTGGGCTCCCTGCTCGCGCAACTTGCTCCTGCTTGTGGTTCCACTTATTTCCGTTTTATAATAGACAACTTCTGAGCCTGTCGGACCTCCTGACTTGACAGCTTCAACAGAACCCAGATCCAAGGGGACAGCTGGGATGCATGGTCACATGAGGCCCTGTAGTCTAGCATTCAGTCAGAAACATGCCCAGGAACATGCTGGAAGCTTTCGCAAAAGGTACGTAGTTTTGCTCTAGATGGCATGGCCTTCCTCCAGAATCCCAGAGGCCCAGATGGTTGTTTTCTCACCAGGAATTGCCATAAACTCCACAAGGTGCCTTCTTATACTAGCGACGCTTCCAACGCCCGAGAGTCTCCTGGGTCATGGCCCGTGCGGCAGGGCAGTTTGCCCTCAGCCAGGGGCTCCTGCAGAGCCTGTGCCTGCCCCAGGTCCCCGGGGGAGCTGGCAATCTGCTCGGGCACCTGGTGAACAGGCCCGAACGGCATTCCTGTGCGTGTGCTGTCGCCAGAAGAAGCCAAAGAGGCCTATCAGGTGCTGTGCTGCAGGGCAGGGGATGTGACAGAGAATGCATGACACTGGTCTTTTACTTTACAGGGATATCCCGGGCCCTTAGGGACTTCGCTGCAGTGGCCGCGCCCTGGTTCCTCACTTATCTCTCCCTCCGCGGGGCATGTGTCTTCTCCAGGCCTCCAGTGTACAGAAACGTCTTTCCCATCTTTCCCTATCAACATGATGTCATCAATGCGCTGGGTCAATGTGACATTCCGCAGAATGTCCAGATCTCCTGGGACTGTGTTGTGGCAGAGGGTGAGTGAGTTAAAAAAGCTCTAGAACACGACTGAATGAAATGATGTTATTTCTTAGTCACATGCTGGTAAATGTGCCATGTACCCGAGGTTTATTAATCAGTTCTATCAATGAAATCATGTCTGGCGCAGTGGCTTTGATCAGGATTACTACTTGGCTAAGTCTGCTTGGACAGTGGCTATTCTCCAGGGCCCCACCTGGTTTCCACAGGGGCCGGCGGGCAAACTAAGCAGAGGTAGGGTGGGAACCACCACCCTGTGTCCGTTAAGTCCGTAATGGACGCAAATGGTCACCCCTGAAATATGATATTGCTTTTGATTTACTGTTTTAGTTGGGGACAGTATGGGGTTGGGGCAATTTCAGAGGCTTCCATTGCCTTCCCTACCGCTACAACTCTTAAGAGGTCAAGTGTCCCATGTGGGACTTACACCACCTGCCAAGTGTAGCGATTCCAATTACACACTCTGGGACCAGAGGCGTGACTACTGGGTGCGTCCACGGACCGCCCAGAGACACGCTGGAAATCAGGCTTCAGCCAAGACCATTTCCTGATTCTGTGAACCCCAACTCCAACGGCGGGGGTGGGCGGGTGGTTTGTGACAACACTTCAAGCCTCCAGGTATCAGTGCCAACTTGGACCTGTGCCTGATAGTCCTCAAAATATCTGGTACTTTCCTTTCCTCAATGTATGTAGTAGGTCTCTCTGGAGAATGACTGGGGATCTGGCCACCTCTTTAGTCGGTGGGAGCCAGATCTGAAATCTTCCCAGGCCCAGAAAACAGAGCGAACGGGGTGTCTTTGATTGGATTGCCTACCCTCTGCTCCTGTTCCTCCATTCATGCCACCTTCTGATTCCTCATTGGCTGACCACCTGGTTTGCCCCCCCGTCTTATGGTCAACCATCCTAAGCAAAAGCACTCAAAATCTAACGTCAGGGGTCGCCCCTGCTCCTGCCGGTTCATGCTAGCTAATTCTTGCAGCCCCTTTGGGATAGAGTCTCATCCTTTCCTTACCCAACCCAGTATATCCCCCAGCTGGGTCATGCTGGCATTTAATCTCAGTAACTGGCCTGGCGGCCAGAATAAAAGATGGGGCATCGCCCGAGGGAAGCACCTGTTACCTGTCACCTTGCCGAGGAGAGGACTCTGCAGTAAATTTCTGAACTGGAAACATGTTAGCTCTTCCTCAGGGTGGCAGAGGGGGGGGTGGCACCCCCGAATGCTCCAAGCATTCAGGAAGCTCTGAAGAATCAAATACTTGGTCATACCCACTCAGATATCCTCATAGGGTCTTAAGTTTTCCCACCCAGGGCCCTGAGTCCATAACACATCTGTCTTGGCTGAGCACTTAAACATCGCCAGGGCTTTGCAGTCCTAACTGTCAGATGTTGAGCTGGCTCTTCAACTGCGCCTGCCTTTCCACTGCGGGAGATGAAAGCCTCTTTATAAAACTACCAGCAAGGCGGTCTGGCTCCCACGCTTAGCTTTTATCTGCATGTTAACTGCTCTCAGTTGCTCATCATTCCCCTACAGGCCACCACTACAATATAGTAGCAACAAGCAAATTCCACTGTCCCTATAGACCACGTTCCTCCTGCCCCCATGTCTTTCAAATTTCTTAGTCATTGCATAGGCAAAGGTGTTCTCTCCCACCCGAATATTTTCCTAGATAACCACACATGAAATTGTCAACAACTGGGCTGCCACCTTGTGCCAGGGAATACCTGTAGCTCACAAGTAGGGCATAGGTCCTTCTTGTCAGTCAGGTTGCGGGTAACCCAGTTACAAAACCCCATCTCACTGCCAGCTTTCTCAGGCCACGCCTAGTGTGTCCTGTGTTATTTTGAGCAGTAGATGCCCACACAGGGTTAGATGTGTAAGAGGTTTATTGGAGGAAAGACCCACAAAGAATGAAAGAGGAGCAGGAGTAGGCAGCAAGAGCCTTTAGACAGCAATGTGGGCGTGACACCTGCGAAAGGAGAGAGGGAAGGAAGGGATGAGTGGGAAGAGCGATGGACCATCGTGCAGCTCTAGGGAGGTCTCGCCCAGGCTGAGGGGAGGGCCCTGATCCAACGCTGCTCATTAGAGAATTCCAAGATAGGCAGACATGGGCTGGTCTACCAAGCCGGTCATCCTCCCTCACTGACTGGGAGCAGTCCAGAATCCACAGCGGAGCCGCAGGTGCAGGGGCTGGGAGCTGTCAATCAGCTGTGATCCCCAATGCCAGCTCTCTTAAAAGGAGCTCTAAATGAGGTACCTCTGTGGCCACCAGGATAGGAGAATGACCCCACTTACAGGATTGGTGGAGGCAGCTACCAAGAGGACAGCAAAGAAAAAGCCAGCCTTTCAGTGTTCTTCTGGAAAGAAGGAGATGTTCCCAGGTAGCGGAGAAGTTACAGTAAGGAGCCCCCAGAAACCAACTCTTAACTTAGCTTTCCCCCATTCAGTCATAACTTGTCTATGCCTCTGGTTGAGTTGGGAATATACTAAAGAAAACCCTTTGGGGTCTAAAGTGTTTAAAACCAGAGACACCTGTAACCGGGGCCTAGAACCCACACTGTAACCACCGTGATTCCAAAGTGCCAGTCAGCTGACACTGGCAGTCCCAGGCATATATTCCAGGTGTGTCAGTCCAGGTCTCCCCACTTAGAAAACCCGTCTCCCTCCAACTTCCACATTGCTCTGTCCACGTAGAGCAGGAGAACAGGGCAGTGTCAGTGTCAGGGAAAGGTATGGAGGAGAGGGCGGTGCTGCCAAGCAATCCTCAGCTTACCTCTTGGGGAGGCGCTTGATGCCAACACGAAAGCTAAGTGATTTCTGGTGGAAGGTATTATTGCCTCAGTGTGTGCTTCAGCATAAAAGCTCCCTGCACGTATGAAGGCAATTCTCTGCCTAATCACCGAGTTGCCCAGCCCATTGCCAGGCAGGGACTTGGGCCCTGGAGCATTCATCTCAGCACCTGTTCATTGGCTGACCAAATGGCTGTGTTTGCCTGTTCGAACACTTGGAGGAAATGAGTCCAAATTCTGACAGCGGCAATTTTTAGTGGCTGTGTTCTGTTGCTTGGGCTAGCAGAGACTGTATTAAGAGTCACCCTCATCTCCGGCCCCACATGTGGCCACTGGGTCTGCCATCCTAGCACCATGGAATTTCACGGTAAGAAGGAACCATACAAGCCATGCCATCCGACCCCCCATGACCTGACAGGTTGACGACATTGTTCTGTAGATGGATAGACCCGGTGATGTCATCCCTATCAGCTCTGGTATCCCAGTTGCTTCCTTTTCACTGGTCTGGACACAGCTAGAAGTAATTACTGTCCCAGGCTCTGGCTCTTACAATTATTAGTTGTCCAAGGTTTTCTGTGTCCCAATGTCTGGGCCCCATGACTTGAGAGCTTACACGCTGTGCCTAAATGTGGCTATCATAATAAGCCTGAAATCAAACCCCACCTACCTTTCCCCGGCCACCCCACGCAGCCCTGTGTCACCCTGCGATCAGCTGGCATGCAGCTTAGAAGGTATCAGCCCCACACCACTAAAAACAAGGCACAGTTAGGAAGCATATCGTCTGTCAAGAAACCATGCAATTAATTTCAAAGTAAAAAATAATTGGATTATCTGTGCCATGCCTTTCTTCATTAGTGCAGGTAATTGGGTGATTTTAGCAGTATATTTCCTTCCTTCTTGAAGAAAATGCTTATCATGTACGATCCTTCCCCTTTAGGTTTGCACTGGGTGGGAGTTTGTAGGAGCTTATTTCTGGTACCTGTGGTTGGCAGGTAATGGATAAAGTGTTGGAAAAAAGCAACTGTGGTGGCCTAGACCTTGGGAAAAAAAAACCCCCACTAAAGCCCTAAATATCACAGCCCACCTCCGCCCCATGTGAACATGACATCTGCCACATACTGCCACACACTGGGATCGAAGACACACAGACGCACACTCTCCAGAAAGAGTCAGTGGTCAGAGCTGGGCTGGCCGGTGGGACCCAGCAAGGGAAGAACAGAATAAATCTAGGCAGGAAGGAGCCCGAGGGCCACGGCTGGGAGTCAGCAGGAACAGCAGGGAGGGAAGGGGACACCCAAGATCAGGGAGCTGCTCTGTCCTCCATGTTGGGCTTGGCTCACAGCATGCTCGCAAGACCACCTCCCTGCGGGAAACTCACCTGGAGAGCTTATGAAGGGGCGGATTCCTGGCTCCCTGTCGCATACCTATTTAATCAGCATCTTTGGTACCCAGGCCCAGGAATGTGGATTTTAACAAGTTCCCTGGGTGAGCCTTAGGCAATGGAAATCTCACTGACTGCTCTGGGCACATCGTGCACGTTCCAGCAGGGGACCCCTCGCCCCGCCCCCGCCTAGGTGCGAATCAGTGCCTGACTGTGTGGTGGGCTCATCGTGGTGGAGGCGGGGGCTTCACCACCCCCACTGGCATCAATATTCACTCAAATCAAATCCAAAATGGGTTTAATGAGCATGTTCTTTTTGAGAACTGCTGTTTGAAAATCCCAGACCAGCAATGGGCAATCTCGTAAGGCAGAAAGACTGAAAATAAGCAACAATTTATTTTCTCAGAGCCGGTAAGGGTGGAGCGGTTGTCTTTTCTAGCTGGATGTACTGAATTAGAACCATGCAAAACAAATACAGTTCCCCTGGGGCCTTGTGCGGGATTTATTTCCAGAGTTAATGAATGGCTATGTGCCCGGGCTAGTGGAAAATAACCCAGAGGTTGGCTCATCCCTGAAGTGCAGTGGAAAAGCCTCCGTCGCCGATGCCACAGAGGATGCCGACCCGTTTCCACATCCTAAACTCTCGGCAAGGCGGGCGACGGGGCGGGTGGCTGAGGTTCGCAGGTCGCCTGCTTTGCCTCTGAGAACAGCTTCTCCGCAAGCTGTGAAACATCTATTGATCTGAGCGTGTAGCTGATGTCAACACCGATTGTCTAAAGGGAGGCTACTCAATATCACAAGGTCATGGTGAGGAAAAAAAACATAATAATTCACTATCCTTGTACACAAAGGACTGGGCATTGTTTTTCTTCGTTCTTAATAAATATCTTTCTGCAGCTGCCGAGCGGCTGACTCTTCCTGCCACGGGCCTTGCTGTGGGATTTAGGTCTTACATTCGCTTCCATTTACCTGTTCCTCCCCTGGCTTAACTTTTCAGATTCATGTCACAGCAAACACCTGCTTTATATGCTCTGTCCCTGCTACAGCCTCCTGGCACAAAAGGCTGATTTAACTCCCCGAGAGAAAGCCATTTTCCACCAGCCCTGGGACTGTCTGGAATAGTATTGGGGGCCTGTTTGGAGCGCCACCTCTGTATGGCAAATAATGTTTCTCAGTGCTTACATGATTTAATGGGTGCCTGCCTTGGGGGGTGTATTGAATGAATCCCTTAGTTTGTCAGGTTCTCTGAGACCCTCGGAGCGCACGTGGTGGTGGCTGCGCTGGGCACAGGCCGTGGCCCACGCTGCACTTAGGGATGGAACACACACGTGCAGCCCCTCCCCAGGAGCGGCCACCTTGGGGAGTCGCAGGGCAGCGTTTCAGCACAGAGCTCACTCCATCCTCAGGGCGGCTCCTACCTCAGGTGATGAGGTGGGTGGCGTTTGTATTCAGAGGTACCGATTCCCCCCGTTATTTTATCCCTTGATCCATTCCTTCCCTGCTGTTCTCCACAAGCTCCGCTCTCTCCACCCCTCACCCTCCTTCTCCCTCCTCCTGTTACCTAGAAAACGTTCCTTGCTTGCACCCTGCTGTCAGAAAAACAGAGAATAAGCTGATTCATATGAAGGAATAAGTGACGAATAAGGTAACATCCCTCCATAGCATGTGTATTTTAAGAGAAAAATCTCAAATATAAGGGGACAAAATACGTTATAATGTTGGAAATTCGCACACTAGCACAGAAGTGAGGGAGAAAGTGGGGTTTTCATTTTTCCTGAAATCACGATACTAGTCACATCTTTTTGCCTTTTATTTAAAGTTAATTTAAAAAATCCTGTTTCTTGGATCACACGTAAGAGGTATCTGTTCCCTTCCACATAGTCAGATGTGTCGGAAATATAATTCTTTGTCTTTTTTCTTTTTTAAGCCTCCATTCCTCCAGGGTTGCAAAAATTTAATTCCAATTAATTTGGCTTCTCCCCTCCTATCTTTCTCTGAGTTTCAGGTACACTTCGGAGGCTTACACAGTGCCAGGTCCTGGGAGGGGACATCTGGTCCTTGGGATCATTCGCCATCCATGCTGTCCTCCCCCGAGGTGTCCACCTTGCCATCTGGTCTTCAGTTATTGGTTCCCCAGGTGGCTGCTGACTCACCCTTATTCCTGACCACGAGGCACATCCAGCCCTCTCTCAGTGACGCCCAGGACCTCTTAGCCATAGAGACACTAACTGCTTCTGCACCTAATTCCCGGCCTCAGAAATCTCCGAGAGGCAGTCTAAAATCTCCCCCCATTTCTTTGCCACCCACAGGACTCCAACACCGCGTCACTCACACGCATGAGGATGGCATTGTTTTGGGGGGATCGTGTTGCTTCCTGGGCTCTAGCTGGGAACCTGGCTGCAGGTCGCTTCCCTTTCTAGGCAGAACCAACTGAGCTGGCGAAGGAGGGCATCTGTCTTCCCTCCCCAATCCTGCACCCGGTTCAGCTCAGGAAGGGGGTAGGCACAACTCTCAGAGACCGCCAACCTCTAGGCTCTGGGGGCTTTCTTCCACCTCCCTTCTTCTCCGTGGATAATCAGCTCCTCCTCTTTTTTCTAACTTCTGCTACGTTACCCTTTTCCTGAGGTCAGAACTGCAAACGGACAGACTGGAGGGATGACCCAAGGCATGCGAGAAAAAGATGGAAAAAGATTGATTTTAAAAAAAAAACCCATCAAACCGTCCAATACTGTGCTAACCATTGTAAGAGATATAAAGTATTGTGAAGTTTAGGTCTTGTCTGCAAAAAATTCATATACATAATGTAATGCTGAACACCAACTCCAGAGTCACGCAAATTTATAAGGAAAAAAGAAGTCAGTTTATAATGGCCCCCCAACTTTTTTTTCTTTTTCATTTTTTTTCCCTCTCAAGGAATCAGGACTCTTCAGCCACTAGGGGAATTTCTTAAAGTTAGAATCTAAACAGAACACTGGTCAGACTCTGTATCAATAAATATCCCTATAGCTCAAATCTGTACTTAAACTAGAAATATCAAAGCTTTAGCATGAAATTTACTTACTTTGAGCAGTCCTGAAAACAAATGAATTCTAAGACTAAAGGATTTGAACACCACCACCACCTGCCTTAAACTTACAATGTCATTTGCCTTTTTTAAGATCTATAAGTTTGGAGACTTTATTTCTAATACAAAAAAATGGAGAGTAGCAGCGAGATCACTTGGGACTGGTGTAGAAGGAGACGGTTCTGTTAGTCAGGGCAGGTAAGACCAGCTGCCGCAACAACAACCCCAGAGTCGCCATGGCTTAACACAATGAAGGCTATTTTTCACTCACTTCACGGTTCATTGTGCCCCAGAGTCATCTGGGGACCTAGACTCTGTTTTTAATGCATGGCTCCCAAGTTCACCCTGGGTGACACTGAGTCTGCTAACGGCGAGGAGGGACATGCAGGCTCGTACACGATGTCTTATGGGCCTGCCTTAGAGGTAATACACACCACTTCCTCTCATCTTTCACTGTCCAGGACTCAGTCATACAGCTCCACCTAATTCAAGAGGCTGGCAAATGTCATCCGGCAGAGGGTCCAGGAGAAAAAGGCAGCAGGTGTGGCGAGCACATTGCAGCTTCTCTGCCATATTTGTGAGCAAAATTCTCAGGCTGCATAAGGCTCCCAGGGACTAGAGCGCTGTTAGCAAAGGACCAGAGTTGTTCAGATACAGAGAGAGCTGGCGCGTCAGAGAAGCGCCATATTTCTGCTTGATCTCCCTCCCTTTCTCCTGCCCGCTCTTCCTCATCCTCCAGGAGGGTGGACCAGCAGGGCACAGGTTCCTTTAGAAAGCAGAGGCAACAGCGGCCAGAGCTGAGTTCCTCCTCCTGCAGCGCCCCGCCCCGCTCAGAAGGCACAGCCCAGGAACACCCCGCACTCCCTAGCGGCAGCCAGGCTCACCGCGGGGGGCTGGCAGAGGATCAGGGTGGCACCGGACAGGAAGCCGCCTAGCTGTGCTGGGTATGTGGGGTGGGCAAGGCACCAAGATCGGTTGAGCGTGTGGCTGCAGGACTGCCTGTGCCAGGAGGGTCCTAATGGAAGGTATTCTGGTCTCGCTTGTGCTGCTCAGACCAAGCCCAGGCCCTGTAAAGCACTCACTTTGTTGATTGAAAGGGAATCATTCTGAGGCAGAAAATGTCAATGGCGCTAGTGGGAATTCTGCTTTTGCTCTTTAGCCTCGAACTAAATGGCTTTAAGGAAATGAATTAACTTGGTGTTTTCAGATGAAATAGTCTTCGCTTGTCCTCAAACACATTGTATGTTTAGGCAAGGCAGCCTTCTTCTGGAACAAGCCACCGCCTCAGGACAGAGGGCTGGTACCTCCTGAATGGTGATGACATTTTTATCAACGGATCCGGCTTGAGGAGCCGGTTGGTTTATGCAGGCATCTTCTTCCATTACACACGCCTCAGAAAACTGGGGCCCGAGGAAGGGACATTGTGCAATTAGCCAAGCTCCCAATAAAGCAGCAGGGTGTTCAGTTCAGGGTCCAGGAGAAAGGCAGCTGCCACCCAAAAGTGGAATTGGTGGGGGCGGGGGAGATGGGGGCGGAGAATAATGGAGAACTAACGTGGGCCTTTCACATGCAGGCGCAGGTCAAGTTGCAGGTGAAGAGGATGGGGGTATTTGATGAAGGGTGCAAAGTAGAAAGATCTCTGTTGTTCCTTCCTTTTTACTTCTAGTTAGTTCTAAAATAGTAAGGTATTGAATTTTCCTTCCTAGGGTTTTTCAGCTAAAAAACAATCCATCTTCAAATCATCTCTGAGGATTCCGGGGAAGATAGAATCTATGAAATTTGAAAGAATCTTCCCTCTGACACTTCTATACTCATAGGCATCAAAAATATTCAAGCCAACCAACTCTTCACTGCTACATATAACCTCATAACCCTTTTATTTACTGGAGAAGGTCAAGGTCTTAATCGTAGCTTTCCACAGAAAAGGTAGCTGTGCCAGATGTCGGCTTCAGAGAGTCTCTTTCTAAGAGCTCTGTCACCAACACCAATTCCTGCTGAAGGGAGGTTGTGGTCCTGAGAACTTTCTCCTGGTAAGATCTTGGCCCAGTCCTGCCTAGCTTAGATAATCAGATGAGAGCCTGGGTCTCAACCATGAACTGACAGTTACTGTTAAACCTCCATATATTTTTCCATAAACTGTCAACCTGCCAAGGAATTATATAATCACTCTTCTTCTGAGAGTTTGTTTCCAAAAAGATGCTTAATTGCCGAGAGCCCAAGGAACATGCTTTTGATATCTCAAGCCATGGTTTAGATTAGATGTCTTTTTCACATCACAAAACTATGAGACAAGGTCATTCATTGTATCTCCTAACCACACAAGGTCAAGAGGGTCTTTGTCATTGCATTTAAAAAAAAAATTTTTCATGCCCTCATCAATGATTTACTGTTGAAGACTGCTATGGACCAGGGATAAACTGCACAGAAAAGGTGACTTCTGTTGCCAAAAGGTATCAAGGAAATATGGCGCTCCTGGATTTTAGCTTTTAAAGAATTAAAGATGTTGAATAATCAGGAATTGTAGATTTGATTTTTGGCATGGGCACTGAGCCAATGTAAGGCTGTGTAGTGTTAGTTGCCTATCCAAAGCTTTTCATTTCCCAGCTCATGTGTACCATTCTTAGGTAAGATGCACTAAAAATAAGCCAGATAGTATTTCTAGTCCTGAAGTCATCCTGAACAGTGTCTCCACGATGGATATGGTCCCCAGTGACAGTCGGGTGATTTGCTAAGATTAGAAGGGGAAATAAAGAAGCTAAGCAAGGCTTACGTCCTTCACAGGAGACCAAAGCGAATAGCAAGAGACATTACCCAGGTGGTGTTCCTGTCCGTGTACAGTGTTGGGAGCCAGTAAAGAAAGCAACTGTTGATGCAGTTACCCAGCTGAATATTTAAATGTGTCCTTATCTGACTGTGTAATCATATAGCCAAATATATTCAAGGGTGATTTCCTTCATAGAAAAAAAAAGTAAATGAAATGCTCAGATGGCCTTAGCTCAATTTTATATTTGAAAACTTAATTGCACCCAAGCGAGAAAATACAAATTGAAGTTCTCACTGCAACAAAGGAGACTTACAGTGCCTAGTAACACGGAGAGATTTTGCCACACGTGTTGGCACTCACTGTGATGTGGGCGCTGAAACCTCAGCTGAGAACCTGCCTGCAAATCCATCACTGCGGCTTTGCTAGAGCTTGAAGGAAAGCTTTCTTTAGAGATCATGCAGAGCCTTTATCTTGAGAGTTAAACCTGGGAGTGTCTCTTGGATTGCACCAATTGAAGGGGTGACAGGAAGAAATGACCGTTTACTGAGTGTCCTACCATGAGCCAGGCCCTTGTACAAATTCTATGGAAAAGTAATTTTGTCTTTGGCCTCTATGCCTTGTATCTCGAGACAACCCCATCAATTCAGAAAGATGAAACAAGGCCTGTGTGAGTGTGTGGAAGTGAAGTCCCAAGCCCTGTGGTCCTGCCACCAACCTCGCTTGGCTATTAGAGTACCTGAGTGACTAGAGAAACTGCTGACTGGTGGCTCTCAGAACTTTTCAGAACTTGTAGTCACATGCTGACCTGTTTCTTTCCTTTGGAGCTTTCTGGAGCCTTGGAAATGTGTATATGGCTTCTCCATACCCAAACCTTCCCAGAAGAGCCCAGATTCCCCTCTCCTTTCTACAGGATCGTTGCCTGAGCTCCTGAGTCCAGCTGGGGCTATGGGAACAATACCAGGAACTCTTACAGTCTTCGGGAATACCTTTGAGAATCCAGGAAAAAGGACGTGGAGCTCAGTCTCGAGAAACAGCGTTTGGAGGCCTTTCACCTAGAATTCCTCTGATGTGGCCTAATCCCCTTCCGCCTGTCTCTGTTGCACACACTAGGGGTGTAGCCCTAAAGACAACCACTTCTGCCGCCACTGCCACTGCATGCTTGCAAGTCTGTCCATTCAATTACGTAATCAGTAGTCTAACTGTCAGCCTACCATGGCTGTGCTTGTCTCTTTGGGGCATTCAGAGATGATTAAAACATGACCCATACCCTAAAGGGGCTCGTTGTATAGTCTGAGAGGTAACGTACAAAATGTGTAACATCGGCTAGACCGTGATGCATGATATGAGAAAACCCAAGTACCATGGGGGTTCAGATCTGAGAGGAGGCCTCATGGCAGGGTAACACTTGAGCTGGGCCTTGACGGGGAAGAGTATGGCATGGTGAGCCACAAGACATTGGTGCCATTGATAAGGTAACAGTAGGTAAAGAGGAAAAACAGGGATTTGGGGGGAGGTGTAATGGGCAATAAGGTAACAGGTAGGAGGTGGGGAGTGAAATGGAGATAATGCTACTGATTGGGGGCAAGTTGAATGTGAAACTCCAGTTGGAGATCTCAGTCAGTTTTCCAGCAGGCAAAAAAAAAAAAGAGTCTTGAGAAAGTTTAAACTTGGGATCATATGTCTGCACAGAGGTCTGTTGAGGTATTGGATGTTGCCTAGGAACTAAAGCTAAGCACTGCAGTGAAGCAATTAATACCCTAAGCAACAGATACTAATGTCTTCATTACTTGCAAGCCCACCATATACCAACACGCAGGGAGAAATTCAACTTGTTGTCTGCAGATTAGAGCAGTAAGGTTGGTCTTTGGTAAGTAGATAACATTAGGGGTATTCGGGTGCCGTGATCTCCATGGCTAAAAGCTGACCTGTCCCTTTAAAAAAAAAAATGCTGCACTTTCCTCATTCAGAACCACTTTGAGGTTGACGTCATGAGTACCCCTTTTCTCCCCTTGCTATCTGGTGGCCCCTGTTCTCAGAATGATGTAGACACGCGTTCTCGCCCTCCTGTGATTTGTCCGTGCTGTACTATTATAAGCATTATTGATCACACAATCCATTAGGGCACCATTCACCATAAATAATTTATCTCTTCAGGCATGAGCTTGTCTCTGCCACAGATGCCATCAGCAAGAATCCCCTTCAGGAGGTTTGGGCTGGGATAAAAAGGACTGCATTGCAAATGTAGCTTCAGCACGCAAGGCTCGGGGAAGACATAAAAATAATGACTGAGCAAGTCTCATGCCTGGAGACTGCATTACCAGGGAGGGTCTGTCCGAGACAGAGCAGATCTGAAGGGTTTCAGACCAGCCTTGCCCCCGAAGAAGGCG
Organism: Mormoops blainvillei; assembly: GCA_004026545.1. Taxonomy (NCBI): domain Eukaryota; kingdom Metazoa; phylum Chordata; class Mammalia; order Chiroptera; family Mormoopidae; genus Mormoops; species Mormoops blainvillei. The sequence goes on along the minus strand of PVJD01000996.1, from coordinate 138,507 downwards.
TCCGGTCCTGACAGGGAGACATAAGCCCATCCTCCTCGCCGAGGGAATCTGTTTAGGCAGCATATCAATATTTGTTGACCGCAGTAGGGCAGCGCTAAATGTTCTAATAACAGGGGGCTGGGGGCCGGAGGGCGCAGGGGTTGAGCAAGCGGAAGGGACAGGCGGCGCAAGAAAGGGCAGACATGTCCTCATGGCCATCGAGACCTTCGGCTGCGGTCAGTCACATGAGACAGCATGTGCCACGGAAAGCACAGGGTCTCCAGCAAAAGCAAACAAGCACAAGATCACGAGGACGCTGAAGCTCAGGTGACTTGCGGGAGGACAGGTAGCAGGACAGGGCGCTCAGATTTCAGGCTTGAAGCGGGGCTGCAAAGGCGGAAGAGCCCTGTAGACAGAGGTGGGCGGGAGAGATGCTGTCCTAGGTGGGAGGGTGGGTGTGCAGGCTCTGCTGGGAGTTCACAAGGCATGGGTGCCAGCAAGCAAGCTTCAGCTGGGGCAGAGACCCACGGTGCAGAGCCTGACAGTCAGAGGTCACGGCAGTGGTTATCTCTCTCCCACACAACACAGGAGTCAGAAAGGCCTTTCGCAGGGTAGACAAGACCTGGGGCAAACTCTTTACTTTTCTCCCCATTGAGTCCTTCCCTGAGCTCCCTACGACTTCCCTGCTTCTGTGGGTCTTGCAGAGATGTAAATCATTCATTTCTATTATAATGTGTTTATATGCTAACCCTCTGAATAAGGCAGGCTTGAAACAGGAAGACGGAGCCCAAGTCAGCTAGGAAATTAATAGGGGAACTGAGAGAATTAATAGGGAAAGTGAGTACAAAATGGTTGGCAAGGCTGAAGCGCCAGCGAGAGGTGAGGAGGCAGAGATCAGGGACAGCTCGAGTTGGAGGAACCAGGGGACAAGAGCCTGGGCCATCGGGGGGTCACTGCAGCCACAATTAAGCTGCCTGGTGGGAGCTGAACCACAGAGGAAAACGCAAGAGACACCACCGAGGCAGAGAGCAGAGAGTATGAACACCCCCGCTTCCCCCTTCGCCGGCCCCGACTTCCGGCTAGGCCGCCCTCTGGCCTCACCTAACTGGAAGTCAGCTGGTAAAGAAACCTAAACAATGTAGTCCATACATTGTAGGTACCAGCAGGGGAAGAGCGAGGAACGATAGACGTTTCCTCCTATCGTGTTTGCAGAGGACTCTCAAAGAAGAGCAATGTCTGTGGCTCACGGATGGGCTTATAATGGTGGAATCGGTCATCAAGTGACGCAATATTTGGGGGCAAGATTTTTTCAGTGACCTGCAATTAACGGCACTCAGTCCACTGTCTGTCCTACGAGAGAGGAGCTGAACTCATGGCGTAACGTGGGTGGGGAGTTGCTCTCTCTCTCTCTCTCTCTCTCTCTCTCTCTCTCTCTCTCGAGGAATCTGAGATTCCTTCCACTGCGATTGCCCCAAAGGTAGTTCTGGACAAGAGTCGGCCGCCCCCAGGGCCCAGGAACGAGAGAGCGGCGGGCTCAGCGGGAGCCGAGCAGGAACTTGTCGAAGCCTATGGTTCCTCTGACTTGGTCCCAGAGGCCACGTCCCCTGCTGTCGGTTCGGAGCTCTCTGGTTTCTCAGAGGGCTCACGCACCCCAGAGGAGCATTTCTGACCCGTCTCAGTCTCCTAGGTCTGATTTCTGCCGAGGGGATTTGTGCTGAAGCATCCCAAGGTCGGATGGACACCTGGCATAGGGTCTCCCACCGAGATCCTGTCCCCGAGGAGATGCCACTTAGTAACCTTCAGGGGTTATATGCCTTTCCATTAAACAGTTCAAAATTATTTCAAATGACAGTCATGACTAGGGGTGATAATAAGAGCAAAGAAGACTGTTTTTTTTTTAAATCCCAAGAAGTTACTGTTGATGCCTATCACATTGATTTAATATAGTTTACTTACTATGGATTGATCAACCACAGGGCAGGTGGCCTTACAAAGACATGATCTCTGCCCTTATGCCAATTTAGTCAGGGCCAAGAAGGAAGCATCAGACGTCTGCTGGTGGCAGCGGCTGCGGCGAGCCCAGGGCTGCGCAGGCAGAGAACGGATTTTTGGGAGTGGGTATGGTCCCTGCACTGTTCATCTGTTTAGTGCTATTGCTGCAATCCGCTGGTTCTGAAACAGAGCTTGACAAAATAGCCTTGTTGTTAAGCCAGGCTGCTAATTGTGCTGGTAATTAAAAATTGGCAGTTCTGCGTTTGGCCCATGTTCCCTACCTTGAAACCTTCCAAATCAGCGTTTGCCTTTCACAACGAGAAAAACACCTGCTCAGTTTCCCCCACTCATTTTCTAGGACTTTTGATAACGCCACTTAGCCGGTCCTTTCACAGGGCCTGGAAGGATCTCCGGTATTTCATTCAGAAAGCTTGCGGGTGCACTGCAGTAAGCAGGGTTATATATAGCCTGGGCCAACCAGAGGGCGACCTCTGAGAATGCCCCCAAGGAGCGGCCTCCTCTCACCTGCCTGCCAGGCTTCTTTGATGACACCACATTCTGCTCACACCTCCTGGCCGCGAGCCTCAGCGCCGACGCCTGGAGGGCTAGGGCCACAAGGCGGTCAACAGCTCGCAGGCTCGTTTGTGCGCGCACCCTCACACGCGCGCGCGTCCACTCCGAGTTCATGCGCCATCTCTCCTATATTTATCCGGTTGCTGTTTCAGTGGCTCTAAGAAGTGTCTGTAGAAAAACAAAGCTGCCTCCTCCTGCTAGGCAAGCTGTCTGAGCTCCAGGGACAAGTACTACTGTCTCGATCTGAGTGAGTACACGTGTAGGCGCCGCGGTTTCCGGAGCACCTGGGTCACCAAGGAGACGCCCGCCCCCTCCCGCAGTGAGCTTAAGAGTTTCTGCTCTGGCCATGGCTCCGAGGTCCCTGGGCGCTCCCAGTTAGATCTGATGGGGAGGGGCACGCCGTGAGTGCGAGGAACATCTTGGGGGAGAAGGGTTGCTGGCCAGTCCTTGGCACAGGACAAACTGGCAACGATAACTGCAGTAGGGAATGAGTACCTGGAAAGGTATCACGGGATGTTAGAACTAAAAGGGATCATTCATATCACCTTCCCAAGACTGTCGTTTTACAGGTGAGGAAACTGGGGCCAAACCGGTGAAGGGTCATCCAACACCAGCGCTGAGCCCGAAGCCCAGCACCTCCGAATCCCAGCACGGTGACTTTTCTAACACGGTACCCACCAGCTGGCACCTCATCTCTCCAGCAAACATCCTTTGGGAGGGAAGACCCAAAGACAATTTGCCAAAGACTGTTCACAAGTCTCGGCCAAGGAAGCCTGTTGGTAGGAGACAGGCAGTGCGTTGGCGAAGAGTGACTGGGAAGATGATAGCACTGCCGATCTCTGGTTCCTGCCAAGGACCACTTTCTAACATGCTCCCGGCACCACTCTGTGCTTGCGCCATTGTCACATCCTGCTGTGCACTACGGCCTCCTCCCAGGCACATCTTTTTACATTCACGACTTGCCAGTAGTACCCACTGGATGACTCACTCTAGAAGATCCAAATTGACAGTAACTAATAAATCTGGGCTTCTTTGCCATTCCTTAGAGCCTATCCCCTCATGAAAATGTATCCAAGAAAGCACAAATCCCATTCCAAAATCTTGAAGTGATGAAGCTCTTTCGTAAAGCTTTACTTTGCTGTTGGTGGGAGAGAGTTACTCAGAAGTGCCTATTGCAAACTTGCTACAAATCCCATTCCTCCCTTTCTCCCCCAAAGCCTGCAGCTAATGGCAACTACTCAAATTTCTCTCTTCCTCTCTTCCAAACTCTCGAGCCCCAGCTGTCTCTCCTGTCACTCTCCTCCCCTCTCTCTTGCTATCCTTCTTGGGTGACGGATGTTTTCTTTGCTTCCTTTCGGTGGTTCTATGCCTTTTCCTATGTAATCAAATGACGTCTCCTCACGCCTCCGAATTCTCCTTTCTACCCATTTCCCTGACCAGAACAGCAAAGGCATAGGAACTGAGCAATTGAGACAACAATTATCCTTAAAATATGGGGAGAGAGACTGTTGTAAATTCATATATATTCATCCTTCTTCAACCACGGGAAAATCAAGTCCGACTGACCCCCAATTACCAGCATTTTGCCGTGTATGACGCGTGCCCTTGGCTCGTGTGCGCACCACCAGGGGATTATTATGCCCATTTCCATACCCATGGCATGTAATCATTATACCCGTGTATAATGCGCATCCTTATTTTCCCCTCAGAAAGTGGGGCCAAAAAGTGCGCATTATACACAGCAATATGCAGTAGTTGTACTTGGTTGGGTTGCTCCATTATGGGATTCCTAAAGGGCTGGAAGTAATACAGTATTAATTAGACGCTCCTCAAATCTGATGCTTCCTTGTTTCAAACAGGCTGCCCCTCCCTCGCCCCGTGACAGAAACGTTCTTAGGATGCCGTGGCACGTGCATTTGCAGCTACTGCACTGCTGCCAGCTGGGTTCCTGTCTCTTATCTCACAAGGTTACCGTCAAAGCCTATATAAATCACAAAAAAGCCATAAACCCTTCAGGAACCTTCGGTCCATGTGCAGTAGATCTCTGTCCCTGTTTTACATGAGTCAGGACGCACTGCCAAAGCAGCACGCAGTGGCTCCGAGCATTCCACGCAGCTTCCAGTGCTGGAGGGGGCCTTCCTTCCTCCCCCTTCATCACGGAGTTCTGGTCTTGGGCCACCTGATAGGAACTCCCACCCTTTTAAAACCTTTGGGAGGTAGCTGCAGCCCCTCACTCACCTAGTTTGCCCTCCCCTGAGGGCCAAGTTCTAGCTCTCTTCTTGGTGAAGTGAGAAGGACTCAGCAGGAGAAACTCAGCCGTTCCTCCCTCTTTCTTTGTGGATCTCCTTGAGGATGGGTGTGTTGTGCTCACCTCCTGCCTCTTGGGTGGCGATCAGGAGGGGGTCAGAGCCCGCCTGCTGTGGGGGCCAGGTCTCAAGGCTTGGCTCTCGCTTGGTTGTGATGGAGGGGCGCAGTAGATACAGCGCTGCTTCGCTCTGAAGGTACAGCTTACATATGGAGGTATGTTCATGTATGAATGTCTGCAAAGCCAACCTTCCCTTTGGTGTGGTGTGCAAAGTTTTAGTTGTGGGTAAAAGCAGAATCTGATTGTGCCCACGGTGAAGCCTTACTCTCCAAACCAGCTATCTCATTAATAAAACATATTTATAAAATCTCCAATTATCTGATTTCTGCAACTGTTTCTCAGTAGCACTTTTGAAACTATGAAATCTGCATTCAAGTCGGTTCAACTAATATTCGACTAGCTATTCTATAAATACCCCGAGGGAGGGAGGGAGCTAGTTGACTCATTCCCATATAATGAGTGAATCTATTGTACATGACGCAATTAACATTTCCCAACCATCCACCATGAGCCAGTATAAAGCCAAGAGAAACAGTAGGGCCATCCAAGATGAGTTACTAGGGTGATATCAAGGGTGAGGATGGAGACCTCGGACTCCACAATCCAATTTACAGAGGATTTTATCTCAATGTTGGACAGACCAGGAAATGTCCTCCCTCCTCCCGGTGAACCCGGGCGTCTGTTGGCTGCAGCATCCGTTAGTTAAGGGGGCAGCTCAGGGTCACGCGTGAGTTCATCCTTTCTCCACCGCAAATACAAGATTGTGGGCTGGTTACCTAAACTCCTTTTTCCTTCAATTCCTTATCTGGAAAATTGGGACAGTATCTCTTATCGTTGTGAGAATGAGAGAACGTTGTGAAGATCTTAGAACAGTGCCTGGCAGGTAGTGAGGCTTCAATAAATGTTAGTGATTATTTTTAGTAGTAATAAAATATTTTTCTGTTGCCCAAAATAACTCATGAGAATGTATTTTTGAAATGTTTCAATGAGAAACTGTGCTTTGCTTTTAAAATAATTTTGTTTGGCAAACATTTTAGGAAAAACACTTTAAGTGAGAAACAGCTCTGGAGTGTTCTAGCAAATATGAGTTGGAATTTACTGGTTAAAAAATAGAAATGCCGTTTTTATTGCTTTCCCCGCCCACACCATCTCAAGGAACATTTCTGAGCGACTTCTACCTGAAGACTCATGTCAGACCTAAGATCTAGTGACAACTGCCTCTTGAAAGCCTGGATGTGGGCCCCTAAGAGGGGGCATTTCTAATTTTGAAATGAACCATGTGATTCAAAAGCTCATGCTTTCCAACAAGTTGCTGATTTATAGGACTTTCTTGTTCGCTGATCAAGCTTGGTAAAAAGAAAAACTAGGGCCTAAAAATACCCTTTGAGTTTGAACTAGGGGCACCGTAAGCAAAAGAAAAGCCAGATTTACATATGTAATTACATAATTATATATTTAATTAGTAGTTTGGAGTAAAATTATTCTGAAATCTAGGGATTTTTGTTGTATTATCTTATAAACTTGCTGTTGGTACTACCAAGAGCAGAATGCTTCTTTGATGATTTAAAAAAAAAAATACTGATCATTATACCATCTAGGAATTTTGCAACCTAGAGAAAGAACTACCAAGAAAGGAAGTCATTTGAAAGTCACATCAGCTTTCACACAGATTTTCTGTAAAATTGAGGAGACATTTTATGTGTTAGCTAAGTAAAGGTGACATAGTAAATGATGGTTATTTAGGTTCTATTCCTCCCCTCCAGGTGGAATATCCAGGTGAAAAGCTCCTTAGAGCGCCACTCACTGAGTCAGTCCTCCGTCTTTTCATGCCAGGAGATCCTCATGGCACTGCATGCATTTGTCATAAACAGCTGCATTTCTACTTGAACCAATTAACCAACAGTCACTAACCTGACGTTTCTCCTGCAAGCAAAAAATTATCAAACGGGACACGTGGATTTCAAACTTAGCATATGAGCTAGTGTGGACAGTAAGAAGAACAGAAAATTCATCTCTCTCATTGCATATCTTCCACCTGCACGTAAGAGATAGGAGTCTCAGATCCAAGGACCTAAGCTAGTATCCCAGGGAGGTGACCATTCAATTCAATGCCCTCTTACTCACGTGCAAAGTAAAGCCAAGGATAAAGGCAGTAAGTCATCGTTTTGTGACATAATTGGGTCCCATCCTCTCTCCTTTTGGGGTCCCAGTGCTTTCGGGGAGTAGGAACTCAGCCCCATAACAGGAGCCCTATACCCTGGAGAGCAAGATGTCCTGCAGCGATTCTCTCTCTCGGGTATGAATTCGGAAGGAGACAGGGGAGCAAGAGCAGCAGACAGAGAAGCTGACAGAGAAGCTGGCCAGGTGTTCGCTGGAGACACTGGTGTCCAGAGCAATGAGAAGGTGGTCTCAAAGCGCAATGAGATGACCATGGCCAGTGGGGCCCCTGGGACCCAAGCTCCTGTATGGCCGTGCGTGCCCCCAGTTCTCCAGGAGGCATGGCTCCGTGGCTGCCGAGACGGTTGGTTCCCTGCTGTTTGACCTCTCTGTCTATTCTTACGATAACCCCCTACCACTGAATGGGTCTGAGTCCCTTGAATCCAAGCAACTCAAATGCTGGACCACACTTTCTGTCAAGAATCTGAGGGCTAGGTGGCATTTCAGTGTCCCCATATTATGTTGGGACTCCTACATAAAGAACCTAGTTATTAGACCCTAACAAAACTCCCGTAAGCAATGTGAAATTCTCTCTTCTCAGTGAGTGAAATAATAAAAATGCAAATCTCTATTCTTTCGCTGGATGTTAACAGACATTCCTTTTCTGCGGGGAGTGACCCTTGAGTCATGGAACAAAGTTAGTAGGCTGTGGCTTAAATATTTAAAAGGGAGGAGCATAGCCAACAATATTGAGCATGGACTGTGCTGCTCCATGGGCTCTGCACTACACTTTCTAATCCAATTCTCATAACAGCCCTCTGAGATAGGTGGCTTATCCCCTTTCTGTATTTTAGTGACAAACCAGAAGTCACGTGACTAGTGAGTGGGATTTAAACTCAGTTTTAACTTCAGAGCTTGAGCCCCTATCCAATGCGCTGTAATAGGAGCAAACTCTGAAGAACACATTCCATGCAGTCTCTGGATGGGACTTTTCTGTTCTCAGTAGTATCCTCTGTTTGCAGGTCCAAGGAGCAGCCCACCTCCAGCCTCTTTGGGCAGCAGCTCGACCCTCTTGGTGGGCTGCCGATGACACCTCCCATGGTCTAGTGGGACCACGGTGTCTTCTGGGCTCCAGTAAATCACCTTTTGAACATTTTAACCAAGATTTTTAGAAGTCTCTACCTGGTTCTCGCTTTTTGCTTAGCTTTCCAAGATATTCCTGCCCTCATGTCTTTCCCCCCCAGGGAAGAGAAGAAAGGCTACAATATGATTTCATTAGGTAAGAGAAACGGGCACAACGTGGCAGCAGCTGTAGGATGGCAGGTTGTTGGGACCTTATGTGGTGGCAAGACATTACAAAAATAATAGGAATTCCACAACCAGGCCTCTGTTTCTCCACAACAACATTGGACAGATGTCCTGGCAAACGCAATGGAAAAGCGTTATCCCCCAACACTTGCCAGTCAGTTGCGATCTCATTGGCAGGGACACTGGCCAAACCACCCATCTCCACTCTGGGATGTTGAGGGCCCCCCTTCAACACACCAGCACCAGCCCTCAGTCAACAGGGTGGAATGGGAGAAATGTGGTAATTCTCTCAGTTGTTCACTTGGGGGGCATTTTCATTCCAACGCTTCTGTCCGTACCACATGATCCTTCTTACCGCCTCTGTGGGAGGCCGGGTCAGAAGAAGGACAGCTTCCCAAGTCAACAACCACTTAATAAGGAGGAAACCCAGGGATTTTTTTCTCTCCTAGCTACATATTCACAAATACACTTATTCTTTAGTTGTCCGCAATGCAAATGACAGTTCATTTCAACTTATGTATACAGCCCTATGTTTTCACAAAATGTGTTCACTTTCACATGCAGCTTTGGAAGATGACACCTCCTACTTAAAAGCATCAATTCGCGCCCTTGTCTCAGCATTCAGACTGAGAAAAACAAGCACACAGACCAAGAGAGGAGAACAGGGATTCTCAGGGAAATGTGGGCAAAGGGAGCTAGTGTGGGGGAGGGACAGCTTTCAGAAGCACCTGGAAGATTCAGTCAAACTGCCTCGCCGCCCCTCTCCATGCTCTCTACCACCCCACCTGCCCCACCCCGGGAGGAATCATCACAACTGAGAGCACATTGAACCCCTCAGATGCATCGGAGTGGAAAAAAATCTTGAGTTATTAGAATCCAAAATATCTTCAACAAAGCGGGACAACAGCTAGGTCTCTGGGAATGAAATCCTTTAGTAGTAGATATGATTCAAATTAAGTGTGCAAATTAAGGTGTGCAAACAATATTAAATCTCCATTTTCTAGACATCTACTATATTGGGCTGGGTACCCCAATCTCTCCATGCCCCTGAGAAAATAGAACCTCTGTCAGTCTCAGAGCCTTCCCTGCCTCCGTCAAGGTCGCGTCAGGGGTTCGGCATGTTCTGCAGCATGCAGGTGTCTGTGGGGGCAGAAGGACTCTGGTATTTGTCACAGGCTTCCACTAGGGCTTCTTTGCCTTTGGTCCTAAGGGCTTTTCAGGACTGGCAGCGCTTTATGCAGCTATCACTCCTAAGAGGGAAACCTTTTGCAGGGTGGCTCGGGGGCCCTGTCTGCCTGGATAGCACACTCGGGGCTTCCTCTATGGCTTCTGCAGCCCCCTTCCTGCTCTATTCCAACGCCTTCCTCGATATCCAGTCCTGGTGTATGAGACTGTCTTCTAGTCTTGGAAAGGCTCTTTTTCCTTCTGTTACCTTCTTTGCTTCTTCTAAACCCTTGTGCCCTCCCTTCTCTGCAAGACTTTCAAGTTTACTATGGGCTCAGGCTTCTGGAAACAAAACCCAGGAGTTTTTGGAGATGCTTCTTTCTGTCGCACCACACCACCCTCCTTAAGGCAATGAAACACAGAGTTAGCTCCAAGTTTGAGTAAGAGAAACATACGCAAGAGAAAATAGACATATAAATTACTGACCCAAAATATGATGCCATCACATTTTTACACCCTCTTCATTGGTGAGTCCCAGCCCTCGTTTCCAAATATACTTAGAAAGATGTTTTTGGGTTGTGGCAAAAGTCCTCCAAAACTTTAAACCTCAAGTTAAGGCTGATGAAATTTAAATTTTAAAACACAAATAGTGGTTGGGATTAAAAGTCAGAGAATTAGGAGCCGCAGAAAATCTTTGTTTCCACCCTTAAAATAAGAAAAAAGCTGGGTAAACTTCAAATTAACAACCACCCTTGAAGCTACCAGAGAACTAATATGGGGTAGGGCAAAAGTAGGTTCACCATTGCTTGTGTGGAAAATAACATAGTAATTAAAAATCATAACAGAAGGATAAACCCTGTGTCTTTTGTACTCACGAAACCTACGTTTGTCCCTCCCCTTCTTGCAGGCAAACAAGTGCCTTAAAGCCGAGGGAAAGATGAAGGCCTGCAGGGAGAAACGGGAGTCAAGCCTTTGCTTACCTTAGACAGATGCTGCTGAATCCCATAAAAGCGGGTAAGATTAAACTAAAATCTTTAAAGGATTGCTAAAGGCCAAGTGTGGGCTAGCATGAAAGTGTGAAGTCTCAGGGGCTGCAAACATAGTGGGGTTCACACCCCCTGGTAGGCTTTTCCTCTGAGAAAAACCAGGTGCTTGCTCACAGGAAAGATCAGGAAGAATCCTCAGAAAATATCCTGTAAGGTGCTAACTGCCCAAGTCACTCTGAGACGTCTCCCTTATCTTCCTTACCCAACAAATCCTTAATCTACAGAGCGAAGGAAACCAAAACTGTACCCTGGGGGCACTGGTGACCCCTGACGCAGCAAGGAGAGAAGAATGGGGAAAGGGGGAGTTCTCCCACTGGGGGAGGAATGAGAATACTTGCTAGATCCAGTACTACAGCTGGAGAGGGAGACCCAGGTTTCCAGTGTTGAAACCTGGAGACTCATGAGACCTTAGGAGGCCAACCCTCACTCATCTCTCACCGCCGTGCTAACAAGAGCTGCAGTGGAGTACTGCTGAGAAATGGAGATACAGACTCCCTTACAAGGTTAGCCCCAGTGAAGACCCAAAACCAATCAAAGTGTCGCTAGAGGAATTTGAAGCCTCTGGGGCACTGAGGGTAACCATAGTAAGAACAAACTTCCAGTCCAGTTTCTGATTAGATTAACACAAACTGTCACATTAAAGGCCTAGCGGAAGGCCTATACTCATCTCTGGGCATAAAAGGTACATACTTTCTATTTTCCTGCACGATATGTTCACCTTTCAACAGAAAAAATTATGTGGCATACAAAAAGGCAAGAAAAAACACGGTTTGGAAAGACAGAGCAATCCTCCGACCAGACCTGGACAGGTGTCGGGCTCATCTGCCAGGTGACTTAAAATACTATGGTCAGTGTGTTAAAGGGTCCCATGGAGAAAGTAGACAAAATGTAAAGTCAGATAACCTCAGTATAGATAGAGAAATAGTAAGAGAATCAAAAAAAGGTTGGAAATCAAAAACTTAGTAACAGGTATAAAGAATATCTTTGACAGGCTCACCAGCGAACTTGATACAGTTAAAGAAAGAGAAATAACCAATGAAGTTAAATATAGGTCAATAAAATGGACCCAAAGTGAAACACAAGTAGAAAAAAAAGAGTGAGGAAAAAACAGAATGAAGTGTGGGGCAATATCAAACAGTCGAGCATATGTGTAATTCAGACTCTCAGAAGACGAAAAAAGAATGGACAGATGAAATATTCAAGAAATAATGGCCGAGTATTTTCTAAGCAAGTGCCTAACACCAAATCATAGATCCGAGAAGCTCAGAGAACACCGAGAAGAATGTTTTTAAAAAATCAAATAAAACAACAAAACAAATAAAAAGTAAAACACCAAGACGTACCAAAAACAAAGAGAAAATCTTAAAGGAAGCCAGAAGGGAAGACACATTACCTACAAAAGAACAAGAATAAAAATTATAGCAAATTTCTTGCGATAAACTGTGAAATAGAATATCTTCCATGAGCTAAAAGGGGGAAAAAGGTCAATCCTAAATTCTACATCCAGAAAAATGTCCTGCTAAAGTATAAACACAATAAGACCTTCTCAGAAACCTACCTACAAACAGCAGACCTACCCTGGAAGAAATATTAAAGGAAGTTCTTAAAGACAAAAATACGTGCCCAAAAATTGAATCTGCACCAAGAAAAGTGTCAGAAATAAAACAATTGAAGGGCTTATAAAATTATTTTTGTCTTATTTTAATTGCTCTAAAAATAGCCAACTGTTTAAAGCAACAACATTAATTAACAATGTATTGTGCACTGATAGCATATGTAAAAATGAAATGTTTGAGAACAATTGCATGTGACAGGGAGAGAAGACTTGGGAATATGCTGTTGTAGGGCTCTTGAACTACACACATAATAGTATAACATATTTGAAGGTAGGTTCAGATTTTTTAAAAAATGTACATTGTAAACTCTAGGGCAACCATTATAAAGGCTTTTAAATGATGAATTAAACCCAGGGATGACAGGAAAGAAGGTAAAAAGAAATAAATAGCAAGTAAAACACATAAAAAAAAAACAATTAGTAAGATGGTAGATTTTAATCCCATCATGTCAATACTCATCCTTAATGTGAAAGGTCTAAATACACAGCTAAAAGATAGAAATGATATAAAAATTGGGACAACTGTAAGAGAATAATAATAAAAAATTTTAAAAATAGAAATGATCTGAATTGACTATAAACAACAATAACAACAACAACAGCAACAATAAGGCCCAAGAATACGCGGCCTGTGAGAAACTCGCTTTAAATATAGAGGCACGTTTCAATTAAAAGCAAACGGGTGGATAAAGATACATCATGTCAACACTAATAAAGTATTTTCATTAATTTTAGACAAAGTAGACCTCGAAGTAGAAAACATTATCAAATATGAAGAGGATATTACATTATAAAAAAGAAGTCAATTCCCCAAGAACAATCTTAACAGAACAATCTTAAATGTGTATGCACCCAGCCGCAAGCTTCAAAATACACGAGATAAAAACTGGTAGTCCTCGCAGGAGAAATAGACGAACCTACAATTTTAGATGAAGACTTCAACACTCCTCTCTCAGAAACTGATGGAACGAGTAGGCAGAAAAATCAGTAAGGACATAGATGACTGGAACAATGCCATCAACCAGCTTGTCCAATTTGTCATTTATACAGCACTGAACCCTACAGCAGCAAAATACATGTTGTTCTCAAGCACACAAGGAATGAGCGCTCTCAGACATACAAGCTCTTAACAATTTAAAAGAATTGAACATGCAGAGTATATTCTCAAATCCCATGGAATTAAACTAGAAATTCATAATAGAAAGATATCTCTCTGGTAAATCCCAAGTATTTGGGTATTAAGCAATATGTGTCAATACAATAATCCATGGGTCAACGAGTAAGACTTCAGGGAAATGAAAACATATTTTGAACTAAGTGAAGATCAAAATACAACATCAAAAATTTGTAGAATGCAGCCAAGGAATCTTTAGATGGAAATTTATAGCATTAAATGCTTGTATTGGAAAAGAGCTACAGAAAAACCTAAATTCATGGACCTATTCTTTCCCCTTAAGGAATTAAAGGGCAGCAAATTAAGTATAAAGCAAGCAAATGAAAAGAAATAATATAGAACACAAATCAATGAAATAAAAAACAGAAAGCTATGCATTAAATCAATAAAATGAAAAGCTGACTCTTTGACTAAGTCATTACATTGATAAGCCTCTGACCAGGCTGACCAGGAAAAAGGGAAAGGCATAATTTACCAAATCTGGAATGGAGGAGGGGACATCACACCTTTCTCACGGGCACTGAAGCCCATTTACGTTCATAAATTCATCAACTTAGCTACGACGCACCAATTCCCTGAAAAGCCCAAACCACTATAACTTACTCAAGAAGAAATACTTAACCTGAATAGTCCTATATCTATTAAAGAAATTGAATTTATAGTTTAAAAACTTCCAAAAAGAAAACCCAGAGGGTTTCACTAGTAAATTCCATGAACCATGTAAGAAAGAAAGAATGTCAATTATACACAATTATCTTCCAGAATACAGAAGAGAAGGTAATGGTTTCCCAGCTCATTTTATGAAATCAGCATTATCCTGAGGCCCAAACCACATTATATATTGCCAGAAAACTATAGACCCAGATGCCTCACAAATGTAAAGGTAAAAGTTCTCAACAAAATATTAGCAAATTGAACCTAGCAACATATAAAAAGGATAATACATTATCATAAATAGATAAATGAATGAATATATATAAAATTAATAAATACATAATCATAAATAAACTTTCCAGATCCCAAGAACACAATGCTGGTTCAAATTACAAATCAAATGATAAAATTCACCATATCAACGTCCTAAAAATGTTACTCAAAATAGATTATAAACCTAAACTATAAAACGCCTAGGAGAGAACAGCCGAAATTACCAGTCATCTTGAGTCTGGCCAGGAGTTTTAGATACCACATCAAAAATATAATCCATAGAAGAAAAATTGATGAATTGGATATTATTAAAACCTAAATCTTTTCTCTGCTAAAGACATAGGTAAGAAAATGAAAAGACAGGCATAGTCCAGGAAAAAATATTTGCAAATCACATTTGACAAAAACTCACATCCAGAACTGATAACATCTTAAAACTCAATGATTGGAATAAGAAACAATCCAGTTTCTAAAATGAGTAAAAGATCTAAACAGTTACTTCATCAGAGAAGACATCGATGGCAAACAGGCATATAAAGGAGGTTCAACGTCACTCGCTACCAGGAAAATGCAACTGAAATCCAGAGTGGGCTAAAACCACTACGCGTTTTATTAGAATTGCTAAAGCAAAAGACAAACGAAACTCCCCAAACCTGATAACACCCGATTCTGGTGAGGATGCAGAGCAGAGGGAACCCCCTTTCGCGGCAGCTGAGCGTGCAGAGTACAACCCTGTCGAAGGGCCGTTAATGGCTGTTTCTTACAAAGTTACATATACTTACAACGTGACCCGGGAATCCCAGTCCTAGGTGTCTCAACTCCAAACGAGCTGAGAGCCGATTTTTATGCAGCAATTTATATAAGAATGTTTATAATAATTTTATTCGTATTTTCCCAAACTGGTAACAGCCAAGCTGCCCTTCGACAGGGTAATGGGCAAATGAACTTGATAATATCCACAGTGGACTGTTACTCAGCAACGAAAATGAATGAGTTATTGATTCGCACACAGTAACGTCATTGAATCTTAAATACCTTCTGTAAGTGAAAGAAGTCAGACCGAAAAGGCTACATATTGTATGATTATATCTTTATAAAATTATGGAAAAGGTATTTTTACAGGGACAGAAAGTAGATCAGTGGTTGTCATGGGTTAGGGGAAGAGGGAAAAGTCTTCTACACAAGGGCCACGCTGGGCCATTTTTAGGACGATGGAATGTTCTATACGGTACTGGGGCGGATACAAGACCCTGTGTATTTATCAGATTCCGTAAAACTGTACGTTACAAAGAATGAACTTAAGTGTATGCACATTAAGAAAATAATCAACCGGGATGCCATTTCCCATAGGAAACGCAAAATAAAACAGTTTGCTAAGTAGCAACTTTTACAGCATATCAGAGAGTAGAGAAAACAGCAATAAATGTAGTGCCATCCCTCAGGAAAGGCAGCGGGCAACCCTCCCCTGGCGTCCACTGCCGGGGAAGACGCTGTCACCGGGAGCCCCCGGGGAGCCAGACCTGCGTGCGTCTGCCTCTGCAGGCCCAAGGGTTACTGTACAGCGCTTTTCCAGTGAGCAACAGACAGACACCCTTTTAAGGGGGGAAACTTCTTCTGGGTTGTCAACTCATAATGTTGATGTCTTCGATCATTTTGTTTTAAGAATAGGTTAAAAAAAGCAACAAATACATGTTTTTATGCTGATAATTCTTTACAGTTATGAAACCATAACAAAATTAAAAATTAGAAGTAAACCTGCCATCCCGACAAAGCTGGATCTCATAACGTTAAACTGATGAAACTAAACGGGCAGGCCTGACTTTGGTGGGGACCGCTCAGTGTTCCCGCCCTGTTTTCTCTGCAAGCAATTGCACAGACCTCATTTTCCCAGCGCATCTGGTGTCGTACAAGATGGCTCAAAGGGGTTGAGAATCACTTCCCACCTGAAGACCATCCTAGCTACTACTAGGGCCTGTTACAGGTTTTCTATTCCCATCTGCACCTAGCCTGTAATAAATAAATTTTAAGTTAAACTTGGTCCTTGTCCTCTGAGGAGCCTAAGTGTGGAGACGTCACAATGATGCAGGGGGACATAACCCAACCACATTCTGAGGGGAAGGGGCTCTACTGACGATTTTGAGAGAAGGCCTTGCTCTGTCTGTCCCAAGTCTCTACCCGCTTTAGAAAATCTGACAAGAGGAAGATGCAAACACCACCCTCAGGTGGGATTTCAAAATCTTGCACCGCTACACTGATCTGTTTTGAACTATGTGGAACTCCCTAAGGTTACAGTAGTGCTTTTTATTGTGTTTTCAACACTGGAAAAAACAAAACAAAACACACTGACAGGTGAGCAGCACCCGTAACATCAGTTTAAATAGAAACTTTAAAAACATCGTTTGACACCTGATTCTGTTCATTACCTGTGATTTGGAGAAATATGTGCCATCACAATGAGTAGTCAAGTGTTAATTCTGGAGTAATTTTTGCTGTGTTTCAGTGGTGCAGCCAGCCAGTCTTTGGCCGAGCCTGTGAGCTAGCACGCCGGGGGCTGGACTAGAGCTGTGTCAGAACAAAGACGCCTCCTGGCATTTTGTTCAGTAGTGCTGAGTATGGCTCCTTGTTAGGCAGCTCAACAGACAAGACGGTCAAAGATCCCTCCAGCTGCTCTGTGTCCCCTGACCACGCCTCCAGCACGATGCTGGAGAAGCAGCGGCAGGGGTGTGGCTTCCTATGGGGGTGGTGGAGCCAGGTCCTGGTTGCAATGCTCGCCAGCTGTTTTGTCCCTGGGCAAACGACCAGTCTCTCCGTGCTTTCATTTTCCCACCAGTAAAGTAAGGTGATAGTGACAAGGGTGAAATGAGGAGATGCAGGGAACATCCTGCAGAAATACTAGGACGACATACTCTATAAGTGTCAGCTCTTGGTATTGTCATACTTAACCCACTGGTTTGGAATCACCCAACTCCTCCTTTTGCTTTTAACTCAACTGGTCCATGAGTTCTTAGAAGGTGGGGAATGTCACTTCTCCGCTCCACCTGCCCCTGCCATTTCTGAGCACACAACATTCAGTCAAGGTGTTTTGAATTGAAGAGAGGAACAGAATCAGAAAATTGTTCAAGAGAGCAAAGAGATTGCAACCAAGCAACAGGATGAAAATGAGTCATTTTCGCTTTGGACTGGAGGGTAGTATTAAGGTGTGCCGCCTCAGAGTCAGCCCCTGCACACAGCATATTTTCATCTCAGTTGCCACTTAACAAATCATTCCTCACAGTACTTTGGGTGGACAACTGTGGCGATTCTGTAACTACAGGTGGTTTTCTTTGCTGCAAAACACATCTGAGTGCTAATGAGCAAACCAGTTTTTACAAAGCCTCACCTAAGATACTGGAAATGTTTTGGATCTGGGTGTTGGATATACATCATATATGTACAATCTTACCATTTGCACACTTTACTATATAATGTTATAACTCAAAACAAAATTTTAAAAAGCCCTTTGCCATAGATGGCAATTCAGTCTGACATGTTAACAAAATCACCACTGCTGCCCTGACAGTAAGACCCTCCCTGGTATGCCAGCACCCAATCAAGGGAAATCTGTGACTTGTTTTGAACAGGCAAGGCTTAAGACACTTTGCAAAAGAGCATTCGAAATTAATGTGCACACAATTTCACCACCAGAGGGCGCCAACACAGCCAGAATAACAGGAACACACTGACCTTAGCAAGCCGCCAATCAAGCTTTCCAGACAGGGACTGCGGAGCTTCCACACAGGCAAGTGTCAATTTCTTGGTTTCTAGGAGGACAAGTGAAAAGTTACTGAAGTCAGATTTAATTCATGCCTTTATTTTTATCCTCAACTGTAGACGTGTTAATAATCAGAGGCAACCGACGCTGGAGGCATCAACCGCAATAAACGCCTAGTGAGGTAACGGGCATTTAAAGCATAAAACTAAGGGCAGCCCACATTTGAAAATCACCTTACAGATTAGGAAAAATCTTCTAATACAGTAAGTGCTGGCAATTTTCTCCTTACTATGAGAATTTAATTTCTAAATATAATTTGTGCCCATTGGAGATGAAAAAACAAAGCTCCCATGGCATTGATGTAGGGCCACCACTAGCATGTATGTAAATTAGAAAAAGGCACACCTGCCAGGGCTGGGCTGTGGCTTGGCCTGCACAGCATGGGGCGGATTTCAGGCCGCACTACCCCCTACCGGGCAGCCCTGTACAGGGACAAATGCACACACACATGTGGCATGCCCAGGTCAGGGCAGTGGTGGCTCCAAGGGGGTGCTTGGGAGACTTTTTAATCCCCCCTCTCCCCAGTTCCTTGATAAGGACAATGATATTTTCTTAATCTCGTAAAATGCAGCTCCTAGGCAAGTTGCCCACAGGCCCCCTTCCAATCAGAATCCTGACTTTTAAGTCGTCCCTCTAGCGAAATTCTGGAAACAAACCCTTTCTATTCTGTTCTCCTCTGCTTCCGATCTACCAGCTGGGAAGGTCTTGCTCATAGTTTCCAAATTGCTTTTTCCCTTTATAATTTTCATTTCTTGATCACTTCCCAGCTCCTGATTTTTGTACTCATGAGTTTTTCTCATTGGTTAAAAATTTTTGTAACTGGAAACTGCAACCCAGTATTTATTTCAAAGCTCTGTATGTGACTACTTCTCAGTCCTTACCTTACTTGACCTCACAATGGCACTTAACCCCTTTGATCACTGTGTCCTTTGGAAACAGTTCCTTCATTTGGTTCCTAGGGCTGCTCCTTCTCAGTCTCTTGAATTGCTGCCTCCTTATTTTTCTGATTTCTAAGTAAGTGTTGACATTCAAGAACCATCCTCTCCTCTGCTCTGTCTACACCATGGCCCTTGGCTTTTACACACTTTCTGTCACAGACAACTCTCAAGTTCCTGTCTCCCCGGGTCCCTGCCCTGCACTCCAGACTCACATTCAACTGCCTACTCAACATCTCCCATTGACCGTTTAAGGGGACCTCACACTTGATGTGCCCAAAAGCAAACTCTCCATTTTCTTCCCCCACCAGGTGCTCCTCCCACGGTCTTCCTCACCTCCTGGGCAAATGGTAGCTCCTTTTTAGTTTCTCATGCCTAAAACCCTGGAGTCATCCTTTGTTCACCTCTTTCTTTCTCTCACTCCCAAATCAGCAAGTGCTGTCAGTTCCAGGTTTGAAATACATCCAGAAATTGGATTATTTCATACCACCTTCTCAGCCATCATGCAGGTCTAAAGCAGTGTCACCTCTTGGCCTGGATTCTTGGCAACAAACTTCTAATTCTCTCCCTTGATTCTGCCCTTTCTGCCACCCCCCTCCCCACTCTCCAACCTGAGTCAATCTTCTTCAGTGCAGCCAGGCCAATCCCAACTGAAGTTCAGAGAGACCAAAACCTCAGTGAGACCCTGAGTTCTATGTCCCACCTCACAGAGTGAACCTCGGGGAGCTCGAAAGTGCCTGTAAGGCTCTACATGGTCAGTCCCCTGCTGCACTTCTGGACATCACTCAAGCCTCACTGCCCTTTGTGCACCTTCCTTGAACAGGCCAGGCCTGACCCCACCCCCAGGTCGCTGCTGGTCTGTCTGTGAGGGATGCCCTCCCTTCACACGTCCTCATGCTGGCTCCCTCCGCTCCTACAGTCCCTGCTCACAAGTCATCGTAGCAGATAGGCCTTCCCTGACACACTCTATTAAGTGACACCACACTTCTGTTGCCCTGTCGGTCTTACCCTGCATTGTTTTTCTTCCTAGAATGGCATAGCACTTCTTTCTGTCGTATGAGTGTATTTGGGTACCTACGTTTGCACATACATATAGTATTTGCATTTGTGCAGGCACATGTGGGAGTGTTTGGTCATAGCCGGCCTTCCCCTCCAAGAATGTAAGCTCTGTGATAGGAAGCATTTTGTTTCATTCACTGTCAAATCTTCAGTGCCTAGGAATATGCCTAGCAGATCATACCTGGTGTTTGATAACCGTTTATGGAATGAACGAGACAATTAATAAACTGATTAAAAGTTACATGCACTATATAAAATAAACTAAAATTTCACTTAGATTTTCCTGTATTACCCAAGCAGAATTGGATATCTTGAAGGGCATTTAAAGAAATACTCGTACAGGGATACCCTTGAATTACGGCAAGGTGATAGAGGTAAATTACGGATGAGACACCATTTTGCCCCAACTGAGGATGCCTTGTCCTCTCTCAATTAAAGCTCTTTTTCCTTTTCTCCACCCTCCAATCTTGGATGCTCTTTGCTCACAATGTTCTCGTAACCTAGAGCTAGTGAGCTTCCTTTAGAGCGACCAGAGGCACCTGTATCTCTTCACAAGTCCAAGAAGGACCTAAGACCGTACCCACACACAACGCCAATGGGCGGCAGGTGAGCAGGCTGCAGTGTGGCAGGGTGGGGCTGATTTAGCTACGCCTTTCTGACTCCTGACTCCTCCCCGGTAACCGTGGTCTCCAGTTTTCCCTGTGAGGGAAGCATGGGTGCAAATGTCTTCATTTTCATTGCCCAAGTGTTGGCTTCTCCCTTTGAGATGGGCTTCAAAGAAAGGATGAAAAAATACTCTTAAAAAAAAAAAGATTCACAAAGCAGGCCAAGCTGACTCTCGTGTTAGAGCCACAGGGCGCAATTTCTATGACTGCAGGCAGCAGCTCCTTCCCCTTCTGGGAGAAAGGCGTGTGAAATCTCCTTCACTCAGAACAAGCCCTGCACTGGGGCTCCTCTCCTACTGCTGGGGGATGGCTAAGAGCGACAAATGGTGCATGGGTCACTAGGATATGGGATAGTACTAAATAGTATTTCAGAGTATTAATAATAACAACGCTCTATTGATTAGAGCCTAACTGTTAAGTATTAATGCATATATATTATATCTGTGTAGAGGGAGATCAAGGATGAGATGCGATTTTGCCCCGACTAACACTGTAAATGCTTCTCTTCTGTTTCTGTAAACCGCTTAGAGCCAAAACTGTGCCCCGCCTCCCAAGACGCTCCCCTTTTGGCCCAACATAAAAGGAATGAGGAGCTATTGTTTGGGGCCCAGGCTTTGAGAGAGTGCTCCACTGGGCCCGCATGCGAAAATAAACTTTCCCTTCGCTACTCCCGGGGCCCTGTGAGTGTTTTCTGGTCTCTCCTTCTGCCACAGCAAAGCCACAGAACTTGAGATGAGTATCGGGGTGCAATCTGCCCTTTCTGTGCTCGGTAAGTAGATTGCTTAAAGATACTTGGGCAAAACAGGAGCTACTTAACCCTAATTTTACTTAACCCTTTTTGGCCTTGCGTTAAATCAGAAAATGTTATATTTTCTACAAGTCTGTTTGTTTTTACCAATTGCTAACAAATTATATTACTAAACAGGATTCGTGTTCATGTTACACATAAGTGAGTACGTTACGCGTGCCGTGGGTCACCACCACAGATGCTGAAAAATTCGGGTGGATGTCTCATGAAGGAATATTCACCAGCGAAGTCAAGAATTTTGTTTCTATCAATCACCCTATTGTGAAAGCTCGTTGTTTATGTAAAGATTCCTTGATGTGAGCTGGTAGCATATTAAAGGGCATATACTGAAATTGAATACATGATTTCAATGGCATACAATTTAAATATACTTGTGAAAACCAAAAGATAAATCCATGTAATACATGGTATAATTAAGAAAAATTGTTTTACTTAAAAAAGCCATACTAATAGCTCACCTTGTTTAGCAGCCTAAAGGATACAAATCTAAAATTTTCTAATATTTTTTTCATACATGTTTTACTGCTTGGTCTTTATCTTTGGGATGAACACATAGAAATAAACACACGATATCAATCAGATGGCATATTTTAACACCTGTGGGTTATAGACACCACGCACCGGGCTGATTGGGATGTGGGTCTTGGCCTTGGACTCCCTGGGGGTGAATCGCAGCCCGGCTCTTCCTGGCGCTGGGTGTCAGGCAAGCTATTTCGTCCACAGGTTTGTTTCCTTCAAGGACTGTTGTGAGGAATGAGATGGGTATCAGTAAAACACTTAGAATAGTGCTGAGCATAGAATCATCACTCAGTAAATGCTAGCGATTATTATTAGCGACATCTAATAAAAATACAGTATTCCATCACATCTGCCTTTGTAGCTAATGGGCTGAATTAATCCAATTTGCACTAATTTGTCAAAAAATATCCAAATAGTTTCATGTGAAATTACTCCTAAAGAAAGAGAGCCTTTTCTACAGCCGGGAAATGCTTAGCACCTTCTTTAGAGATGCCAGTTTCTCTCCAGGAATCTGCTGATTGCATACACTTCAGATGTCATAATTGGTCCTCACAGCCCTTAGAGATGTTTCCTGGGTTATCGCTTAGAAAAATCTCCGAGAAAGCCCATAGCAAACACTGGCTTCCAATGGGTTTCTTTAGAGTACCGGTATTTTGAGATCATGACAAAGGGATTATGAGAATCCTGGTGAGTTTACTAATTCTCTTTATTTTAGACTTTCTTCACCCCTGTTACCTTCAATGTTCATTGATAGGCACACATGCACACACATATTTATAATTCACATTATACGTGTAAAAACGACAGAAGATAATTTCTTATGTAACCATATTAACCTTAGCGTTTATGCTGTTGTATCTGTTTTAGGGAAGGTTATATCATAATAAAGATTTGTATCCTGACCTTAACCTCCTTTCTAGCCTTATTAATCCTAGAAGACACAATAGATATTACAGGAGCTCCAGTCTTGCTAATTCTGTGATGCGTGGTAGATTAGTCTTACATTGAATATGAAATTGTAAAGAATGTTATGATTTGGGGTTCTTCATTCATTCATTCACACTAGGGAAGAGACAGGCAAACTATGATAATTTTTTTTCCTGGTTTGGATTTTCCTAAGCTTTTTTAAAAATTGAAGTAAAATTCATGTAACTTGCAATTAATCGTTATGAAGTATACCATTCAGTGGCATTTAGTGTATTCCCCCAGTGTGGTTAAACAGCCATCCCTCTCTAGGAGTGGAAATGCTGGGTCGTATAGTAACTTTATGTTGAGCTTTTTGAGGAACTGCCAAAATGTTTTCCACAGAAGCTGCATCATGATACACTCCCAGCAGCAATGCGCCAAAGTTCTTATTTCTCCATATGCTTGCCAACACAGTTTTCCTTTTCTTGTTTTTACTAAAACCATCCTAGTGAGTGTGAAGTGGTATACCACTGTAGTTTTGATTTGCATTTTTTTAATGACCAGTGATATCGAACATCTATTTATGGGCTTATTGGTCATTTATCTTCTTTGGAGAAATATCTGTTTATGTTCTTTGCCCATTTTAAAAATTGGATTGTTTGGCTTTTTGTTGTTGAGTTGTATGCGTTCTTTACATATTCTGGATCTTAAACGCTTATCAGACATGTGATTTGCAAATGCTTCCTGTCATTCTGTATGCGCCCTTTCACACTCTTGATGATGCCCTTGAATGCACAAATGCTTCTCATTTTTATGAAGTCCAATTCATCCATTTTTATTTTGTTACTCATGCTTTCTGTGTCAAATCTGAGAATCCATCGCCAAATTTTTGTCAAATCTTCAAATTCATATAGAACTGCAAGGGACCCGAAATGGTCAAACATTATTTAAAAAAGGAAAACACAGTTGGAGTACTCGCATATGCTGATTTCAAAACTTATCACAAGGCTATAGTAATCAAAACAGTATGATACTGACATGAAGACAGATATATAGACCAATGGCATAGAACTGAGATTTCAGAAATAAACACAAACATCTATGGTCAATTGATTTTTGACAAGGATGTCGAGACCATTCCATGGCAGAAAGGCTTTTTTCTTTAACGAACGATGTTGGGACAACAGGATAGCCACATGTGAAACAATGGAGCTACACCCTTACTGCACTCCATGTACAAAAATTAACTCGGAATGAATTGATAATCTAAATATAAGAGATAAAACAATAAAACTATTAGAAGAAAACATAGGGGTAAATATTCAACATGGATCATTTAAATCCACAGATAATCCTCCACGCTAGTTAAAAAATGAACATATTCTCCATTACAACTTTTGCCCAAAGACTGTGGAGATGGTAGCAATGCTGGCTGGCTGGGGATTTATCTCTTTTCATTTGCCTACCCATTAGGACAGACATGTCATCAGAAATGGCCTTGCAAGTAATGAGAAGGGAGACAAAGAATGAAGTGCTTAGGCTAATCCTAACAAAAAGTATAATCGGCAATGCATAATAAAAAATAAAATCCAAATACACAATTTAAACCAAAGACACCCTTTCATTTCTAAATTCTTTTTCCAGGTTGATGAGTTCTTCTCTTCTGTCTTGCCATCACCCAACAATTGTATCGGCAGTTGCCTGTGTAGGGGGCAAGAACGCAGCCGCTGGGCTCGGAGCGCCAGGAGTCCAGTCCCGGCCCAACCACTTCCTGAGCTGCTTGTCTCTTATTTTTCCGCTTCCTCATATTTTAAATGAGAGTATTGCTGCCTACCTCACGGGGTTGTTTCCCAGCACAGAGTGAACACTTCCTAAGCGTGTGCTATTACCTCTAGCACTGACAGAGGCTGGGTTATATGCTTCCTAAAACACTGGTCCAGAATTACATGACCAGATGTTAGAACAAAGCCACTCAAAAGGTGGCCAGGATTATGTCCCTTGTAGACCTCCAACTACAGGGAGTGTCACTGACCCAGGGCCCCAGCTGTGCTCTGAAATCCATCAGCATGTTTGCACAGAGACCTCACTCCCCGCCAGCTGCTCCTAGCCCGCAACTGCGCGTTGTAAGAAAGCTAAGGGAGGTCGTTCCTGGGCTGCTCAGGACTCCTCCGACGGCCAGCTTTGGCCAGAGTCCTCTGCCAAACCTTCCTTAGTCTGAAGGACAAGCTAGACCTCCCGCCCTGTTGTGTCTTTGCTGTGGGTCACTCCTGCATCATGGTCCGAGGCTCTCTCAGCCTTTCCTGTCTCCCTCTCTGTTTTTCCTCGTGCTTTTAATCCCATCTTAGGGTCTGACTCTTGGAGGACTTGCACTAACACAGTCTGGTATGCAAAGCTCCCTTAGCTGTGTCCTTAACTTATATTCCGCCTTGGTTTCCGAATGTACCTACTGCCTTCCCAGCTCTGAGCCTTCGCCCATACCCCTTCACCAAGGCGGCACTCACCACCTGACCATTTTAGCCTATTGGATCCCATTTGTCATTGGTCATTTGTCTCACACGTCACCTTCTCCAAGCCTCTCAGACCCTGTCGGCCAGGGACACTCTTTCCCTTCTGTAACCTTCCAGGACTCTTGCCTGTGAGTTCATTTAATATGCTTATTAATAGCAATAACCATTTCTTACTTTGAACCCTCCAAAGTCCCCAGTTTGTATAGAACAGTCACTCAATATTTGTAGAATGTAATTGGAAAATTAGAAGGAATACTATTCTAATGAATTTAATTTTTAATATTCAGGACTTCTGACAGCTCACGCCCATTTGGCTTGACATAGCAACAGCGAACTCGAATGAATAAAAAAATGTCCTATCTATCAAAGCACTTAGGACAGAATGTAGCATGTAGTAGCTCAATTTTAATATCTGCTTAAAATTCATCATCAAATTTGGCTAATTTTTTTCCCCCAGAGTGGGATGACGTGAAATTCTCAAATAGTTTTGGGCCTGTCTGTATATATAAAAGTAGACCGGGGGACCAAGGAGAGAGAGTTGTAAAATAACACTTCCTCCTCCCACAAAGGGCCCTCGCCCTGAAGCTTAACAAAGCCAATATTCCTCCCCTTGGCTCCTCTAGAAAGAGAGAAGGGAGGTCCTGTCATTTCAGCGAACTTTCCTGGGGTAAGGCGTGTATACAGTCATACAAGAGGGCGCAGATGGGCTCGGTCCACAGGGACTCATGACTCCTCGCATATGCCCGATCATTTCTGGTCCTTATTGTGGCTGACACTTACCAAGTGAGCGTCACTCCCTTTCGAGCCTTGCCACAGACCCATCCTGGTACAGGACAGGAAATTGAGGCTCTCTGACCAAGTCACGCTGCTAGGTCACTGCTAGGTCACTGACTGGCATCCTTGAGAAGTTTCTTGTAGGTGTCTAAAAGATATGCTAATCATATAAAATTCTACTTCTTCCCCCAGCCTCATCCCAGGGCTTCTCTGGGCAATGTTCTTGGGCAATTCACCCCAAGGAAATTGTCATAGGATTGAAGGCCAGGTTTGGCATCTGGGCAGAGTACAGCATCAGTGCCAGCTCAGCGGTTGCAGGTAAAGGTTGTGACTCCTTCACCTGGGTCTCTAACCATTTCCGGTTAAGATCACAACACTCAGGTAAGACTTTCTCAGGTGGAAGGTAGGAAGAGAGCGGCTAGTGCAAGGATCAGATAGCACCTGCTCGGACGCTCATTTATTAATGATTTAACAAGGGCGGTCACATGGGGCAGCTGCCATTTTTTTGGTCTGCCCTCATTTTCCTCACTAACAGACCCGACAAGTGTACAAGATGGACGGGTCCAGCAAAGAGGAAGAGGAGGACAGCACCTTCACCACCATTTCTCTTGCGGATGACACAGGTAAGGGAGAGCCTGATGAATTCCACAACAGAATATTCAGCAACTGCTCAGCAGTTTTTTTTAAATATAATTTTTATTACAATGGTTAAACATACTGTAGAAACCTTGAAAAAAATATAGGTACAAAAATAAGGCATAAAGTTTTTACTTGTGAGCTATTTTTCTTTTTTAGCTTTAAATTAAGTGATTATTTTAAAAGTTCCTGTGGTTGTAGTACATGCACTTTAAAAAAATAAATCAACACATAAAAATATAAAATGTTTATTTCCTAAAAGCTCAGGAACCATGACTTCAAAGTTGTTACTAAAACAGCCTATGATATTATCATCTTTTGTTCAATTACAGTCAATTTCTTCTCTATTTTATAAAATTATTTTACCACTTCTGAAAAATAAACTAGAATATGTTCCAACTCACTTTAAGAATTGTTTCAGAAAATGTCTGATTTTTAAGCAAGGACAAAGTTTGCTAAATTCAACATGAGAGAAGGAAAAAGGGGGGGTAGTAGTTCTAAAATGCTGATGGAAGGATAACTATCCCCAAGAAATTAACAACGCTGAATTACACACTGTTAACTGGAAACACTTCAAACCTATAAGCACCCACGTCTCAGGGGTGTGTGCGTGTGTGTGTGTGTGCGTGTGTGTGGTTGGCGTTGTTTGTGTCCAGTTCCTTCAGCACAACCCTAGTAAGAAGCCAGGGCTGCAGCTAAGCAATGGGGGTCACTGATTTTGATTAACGGAGAGCAGAGCATGAATATTTAACATCAATTGCTCTTTCATACAGCCACGCTTCTCCACTTTCTCCCTAAATGCTCAGATTCAAAAAGCCTCATTCCAAAGTACGGCCAGACAATTAGCACCAACCTCCAGCCAGCCAGAGCTAAGCCTCCCCTCCTGGCACCGCATAAACATGCTGGGGGCTTTGGAAATCAAAGAGGAGCATTCTCAGCTTTCTGAGCGAGGGAAACAGACAAGGCTCTGGGCTGTTGGAGCAAGGGGATACCTTGGCCTTAGCGTATTCCCCACAAGGGCGTTTTAGAAAGTGACAGTTGCGGAACACGGCTAAGGAAGGAAACAAAGACCAAGGAAGCCCGTCCCTTAGCTTCTGGGAGGCAGGGAGAGCGAGGAGCACACGCCGTGGGCGGGCGCAGTGCTGACGGCGAGCTTGCTTGCTGCGCATTCGCCCCGCGAATTCTTTCTCGGTTGTAACGCGAGACCGTTGGTGTGGCTGGGCAACAGGCCATTCTGAAACCACTCTCTCCTCCAGTCCTGGGTGTGGCGGACAAAAACATGGGAGGGCAGGGGACTGGAAGTCAGGTGTCCAGTCCACTGTTGGCACCCCTCCAGCTGCTTGCCGGGGGCGTGGGCGGAAAGGCTGAATAAGCTGGGATGCGGTAAGCGCTTCTCCCCGGCTGGCAGAGTCAGTGGTGGTGGCAGTGCAGGGACGGTCCGTGTGTCCGGCTCGCTCTCGCCTCCTCCTCATGCTGGGTTAGAGGGGTCGCAGACTCTTAGGGCACAGAAGGGGTGGCCCAGCACGGTAAAGGGCGGTGGGCCGGGGGGCCGAGTACTAGCAGATGCTGTTTCAGTATTCCAAGATGTTAAATAGAAATTGGTCGTTTACTTGGAACAACAGTACACTGGAACATCACGTGTTTTGGCTTTTGGAGATAATCGTACCAATTTGATATGGCAGCACTGGTTCTCCGTGGTTGTTAAGAGGTTCTTGGTCTTTGATAAATAAAAACAGGAAAACAAATGAAAAGGAAATAAATGCAGCTTGTTTAATAGACATCATGGAGCCCACGCAAGAGTAAAGCATTAAAAGTTATGGCTTATATTATTAAAAAGTTTAGTCCAATTTATTACTTTTTTGTTCTATATTATGTGTACATGTCTATATATATGTATACGTGTGTGTGTGTGCACGCACATGCCTCTGTGTGTGTATATAAAAGGAGGTGCGGAGAGGCTCGGTGACTTGCCCAAGGGACACACTGCCTAGCTGTGTGCTGTACTTGAAACTGCTAGATACGGACGCTGTCGGACAGGAAAGTTCGTTCTGACTGCTGAATGTACGGTCAGGCCCCGAGCTCTCTGAAACTGATCCCCGTTGTGGCCGCTTCAGACCCAGGCACATCCCCATCCCACCCCCACCCCACCATAACACTGCCTCTTACTCAGCGCGCAGCACGAGAAAGGAGAACGCAGCTGCTAACTCTGAGAAAAGGCTCGGCAGGGAAGAGCGCTGAAGGCATTAACTTTGGCTTATCCTCAGATCTAATCTGTGTGGGTGATCCTACTTCCTGTTAGTGTGCAGGCAGGAGAACCGGCCGCGGCCGCAGTTAGTTACTCCAACCACAAGCCAGTCTGGCTCTGCAAATACATGTGTAGGTTAGTTATATGGATGTCAGGCCAGACATCTCCTTAGAAACGAGGTTCTAAATGACAGGATGCTAGACCAGCTTTGACCCCACGCTTCCCAAAGAGTGTGCCAAGGCGCCCCAGGGAAGCGCAGCACACCCACAGGGGCTCCATGGGGCGTCTCCAGATCTATCCGACCCTGCGGGAACGGGAGTGAGTGGCCAGCAATTGTCCTCCATTTCACATTAGATGAGCCACATTTCTTTCAGCAACATCTCTTTCAATGCTGGGTTTTCTGTGGTTGCTGTGATAAAAGCATGCTCTGCGTACAAAAAAGTCAGTGTAGAACAGGTAATGGTGGTGTCAGCTTGAGAAGATGGAGAAGTTGTGAAATGCTCAAGAGCCACGTCCCCTAAGAAAGTAATTGTGTTTTTGAAGAATGAAATGAAAAAACTGAAATTTCTTTCAGTTGAGGTGTAGCATTTTTTTCAAATAGTTACCACGTTTGAAGGATATAAATACTTATGTTAAGGTGTTAGGACCTAAATGGCATGGAACTAACTGTTTCATATTTCTGTGGGCTTTGAAGCTTCATGAAAAAATTACTTAGGCTGAAGGGCACTGTGAACCAAGGCAGCTTGGGAATCCGTGGTCTAAGCTATGCGGTAGCTGGGCTGGCCTCCCTTCTGGGCGAAGACATGCAGCGCAGAGCAAGCATTGAATAGTGCTGACCTCTCCTTCCTTCCTGTGCTTCTGCTCCCCTGGCTTTGGTGCTGCCACCCTGCAGAGGTTCCCCCTTGACCTCCCTCTCATCATCCTCAGCCTCTCTGGGGAGCCCCTTCCTTCAGGTGCTGCCCTAAGATTCTGCCTCCACCTGTTTTCCTTCTCCCTCCAGACACACACTCCGGATGATGTCACGCATTCCTTGGAGCTCCATTCTCACTGTCATGCTGTACATCAGTGGCTCAGGGACAGAGGCTGCAAATTCAAACACTCTTAGGTCAGGCAATGTATTTTTGGGACGGAAGCAACGGTATATCCTTATTTATTTCATGCGGTTTTCAAAATAAACTACTGAAATGTCTATTTTTTTTTCTGTTTATTGGGTTTTCCATCATGCAGCTTCTTTTTTAGTTAAAAAAAATTTTTTTTTTAATTTCAATGGGGTAAAAATACTTAACATGAGGTCTACCCTCTTAACAGATTTTTAAGTGTGTGATATGGTTTTGTTAACTATAGTTGCAGTGTTATACATCAGATCTCTAGAACTTACTCATTTTTCACTCCTGAAATTTTATACCCATTGAGTAGCCACTGTCCCTTCCCCCTCTTCCCCCTCCCCCCAGCACCTGCGACCATCATTCTGTTACTTGCTTCCAGGGGTCTGTTTCAGATCCCTCATACCTCATATAATATAAGTGCAATTGTACACTATTTGTAATTCTGTGACCGGCTTATTTCACTTAGTTAAATGTCGACAAGGCTCATGTTGTGGCATATTGCAAGATTGCTTTCTTTTTTAAGTCTTAATGATAGTCCACTGTGCGCGTATACCACAGTTTTGTTTGCCCGTCCATATGCTGGTGGGCATTTAGGTTGTCTCCACATCTTAGCTGTTATAGATGGTGCAGCAATGAACATGAGAATACTAACATCTCTTTAAGATCTTGATGTCAATTCTTTTGGATAAATATCCAGAAGTAGGATTGCTGGGTCATGTGGTAGTTCTGTTTTTAAACTTTTGAGGCATCTCCATACTGTTTTCCATGGTGACTGCCTCATTTTACATTCCCACCCAGTCGGGTGAAGGGGTTCCAGTTTCTCCACATCCTCACCATCACTTGCTGCTTTCGTTTCTTTGATGGCCATCCTCGCAGGCGTCAGGTGATATCTCATTATGGTTTTGATTTGTATTCCCTGATGATTGGTGACATTGAGCATCTTTTCACATGCCTGTTGGCCATTTGTATGTCTTCCTTGAGGAAATCTCTGTTCAAGTCCTTTGCCCATTTTTAATTGGGCTTTTAGTGCTTTTATTATTGAGTTGTAGGTGTTCCGTATGGATTTTGGAAATTACCCCTTAATCAGATACATGATTTACAAATTCTCTCCCTGCTCTGTGGTTGCCTTTTTACTCTATTGCTTGTTTCCTTTATTGCACGGGAGCTTTTTGGTTGGATGTAGTCTCAGTGGTCCATTTTTGCTTTTGTCGCCTGTACCTTTGGCGTCATAGCCATGAAATTATTGCCAACGTCATGAAGCTTTTTCTCTGTAGTTTCTTCTAGAAGTTTTACAGCTTCTGGTCTTTCATTTAGGTCTTTAATCCATTTCGAGTTGCTTTCTGGCGTAGGGTGTAAGGTAAGAGTTCAGTTTCATCCTTTTGCATGTGGGTGTTCAGTTTTCCCAATACCATTTATTGAAGAGACTGTCCTTTCCCCACCGTGTGTCCTTGGCTCCCTTGCTGAAGATCAGCTGGCCGTACGTGCATGGATTTATGTCTGGGCTCGTATTCTGTTCCATTGGTGTATATATATCTGTCTTTATGCCAATACCATGCTTTTTAAATTACTATTGTTTGTAATATATTTTTATTACACTGAAATTAGGAAGCGTGCTGCCTCTAGCTTTGTTCTTCCCCCCAACCCCAGAAAAATTGTTTTGGCTATTTGGAGTCTTTAATGGTTTCATATGAATTTTATAATTGTTTTGTTTTTCTGTCAAACATCCCATTGGGATTTTGAGAGGGATTGCATCGAATCTGTAGATTGCTTTGTGTAATATGGACATTTTTAACAATATTAAAGATTTGTAAAATAAAAGCTAGAAAACATTGATAAAGAATTAAATATGATACAAACAAATGGAAAATCATCATGTACCTTTTATATCATTCAGCAATTGCTTTTAATATAGTTTACCTCACAATGGTGCCTCAAGTTTCATTCTTTCAACAAAGATACACTTTGTTTGCATATCAAATGTCTGAGAACTTCTTCCATGTCTCTCAACCATTTTCATTGGAACACAGTCATCTTTGACTAGGTTTCATTTTCTACTTTTGACTGAGGTAAGAGAACAAGAAAAATTTACGTCCCTCTTAAATCTCCTATAAGAAAGGCAACTGAGCAACCGTTATGAAAAAATGGCAGTCAGTGCTGAGCGCCGCTCAGGCCGCGTCCGGCCAGGTGAGGGCCGAGGCTGCCAGGGGAGTGTGTGTCCTGCTCAAAGGGCAGGGCTGCCTCCCATTTCTAGCGGGCTGTTGTCGTGGGGAAAAAAAAGGGGGGGGCGATGCAAATAAGCAGAATTTCCAAGAGATACTAGAAATACAGAATTTTTTTTTTGGTGCAACTTCCTCATTTTTCCATATTTTTCATTTATTCTAATTTAAAAATAGTATCACAAATGTCCAAACAAACCATATCTGCAGGATAGATGTGACTGCAGAAGGAGCTATTTTGAGGCTTCTGCTCTTAAGACTTTTAAATCTTGATCACTTATCTTCATCTCTCTTCTGAATTTGATTCATAAACCAACTGCTAGACCCCTAGATATATTCCAGGTGTCAGACAAAAGAAACTCACCTTCCCTACCCGTATCCCCAAATCTGCTCTGACTCCTGATTCATAATTTTAATAAATGGCCCCTTTATCCAGCCAGTTACTTAAGCTAGAAATTCATATGTCACTGTCCCATTCTTATCTCTCACTATCCAATTAGTCACTGATTTCTGTTGACCTTCAAAATGTTTCTCCAGTAAATCTGGCCATCTCTAACCTTATCACCCCTTCCCTGATTAAAGTCCTCATTATCTCCCACATAAACCACAGCATCAACTACCCAACTGTTCTTTCCATTTCAATTCTTATCCTTTCAAACCTGTCCTCCACACTGACCATATCCCTCCCTCTCCTTGCAGAGAACAATCAGTGCCTCTCGTCCACTGATGGACGACGTCCAAGACACTTAGCATGGCATTTATTTAAAGTCTCCTTCTTCCGGCTACACAGTTTGGGCTCAGTAGGAAACAATTAATGTTCCATCCACATCCTGCCTATTTCATTCTTCTGACTACGTTTACACTGCTCTCTTTGCCTAGACTAACACCATTCACACTTCTCTTGCCTGGCTAATTCCTACTCATCCTGTGAGAACTCACTCAGAAATCGCCTCCTCCAGGAAGCCTCCCTTGACCTTCCCAGTTTCCTTTCTCTTTCCTGAAAACCACAAGCTTATCTCTACCTATATTATTCACAGCATATTGTACTTGATGTATATGTTTCCTACCCAACAGACTGAGCTTCTATAGGAGACCAGGTTTTAAAATGTCTGTACTTCCAGCACTTAGCACATACACTCAATGCATCTTTTTCCAAGCAATTGTGCCTGAGTTTGGGCATATTGGGGTGCGGGCCAGTTATGCAGGCCATCCCTTTGCTGAGAATTTACTCCTAGCTCCAGCTCTCTTATATTAGTCCTACTTTTTAGAGTTTCTTTCCTATCTCCCCTTCCGGTTCAGTTTAATTGTGCTTCTGGAAAACATTTATGGAGCACATACTGTCACATGCCAGGGTCTGGCTATATGAAGAATTGACTCAGGAAGGGCTTGAACTTTGGAGTCAGAAATGCCTGAATCTGAATCTGTTAGACTTTGAGCAAATGATTTAACATGCCTAAACCTGAGTTTCCTCAGTTGCAAAATGATCTAAGATTATATCTCCGTGCTGTTTTGGAGATTAAATGAAATAATAACGGCAACTTCTTGAACTAGCCTGTTCATTCAGTACATTTTAGTTTTTCCTCTGCCTCCTTCCAGGAGCTGACACAAAAGTTTATTTAAAGGCTCCAAGATTTGTTCACCGCAGTTGTCATGGTAACAGCGGCGTCCTGTGGACGCTGCTCTGTAAGCCAGCTCTGCCTGTTGACGTCCTCCTGATGAGAAAGCCTGCGGAAGAAGGGGGAGGTGGCTGTGCAGAAGCTCTTTAAACAAGAGCACGAATCCTTTCTGGTTAAAATAATACAGCTCCTCTCTTCCCTCTCACCCAGACCCTCACCTCTTCCCCGGGGGTCCTTCCCGGGGCTGCTCTCCTTTCTGCCTCGGTGTCCCCCCTGGCTCCACCTCCTAAAACCGCTCCTGGATAATATTCAAAGCGGTTCTGCATCTGCTTTTGGCCTCAGCCAATTAGCCCTCCTTGTAAGGTTGTAATAAGCTTCCCAGAGAAGTGGCACCATTGTTGTGTGCTTTTATTTGGTGCGGTTTCCTCCCACTGTATGGAAAAATATAACAATACGCCCCTCATGCCCTGCTGAAAGCAGCCTGTTTTGAAAAGCTTTCAGAAGGCCATCTGCCATCCCTTCCACCAAGCAGAAGATCAGACACGCGGTCCTGCATTCGTTAGCACTCCAAGTAAAAGGTATCAAGGGCCCGTATTCCTTTTCATCTCACCCTCCATTATATACCGGCTAAAGAAGGAAATAGATTTGCCACTCCCCACCTGGGAGACACAGTGAGCCCTAGCAGGGGCCTTGTCTATGAAAAGGGAGCACGCCTTTCTTTCCTAGCAGCAAACGGAGCCGGGCTTGCACCCAGCACCAAGCTCCCTAGTGTCTGCTGCACTGCTCTTAATGGCTTTGCCAGGTTACACTGGACCACTTGGGAGGAGACTGTGCCGATGAGAGTCCCAGAGCGCAGGTATCGCTAAACGATGAGCGCACAAGGACGGGACGAGGGTCCCGGTGCGTGCGCTGGTCGGGAACAGTGAGGCGCTCCCTGTGTCATCTCAGTGTACATCCTCCAAGGGGGTGGGCCATGGATGTTAATTTAAAAGATTATTCAAACACCCTTCCGGATGTCAAAAAGATCATCTCAAGTAAGGTAGACTTTTTTTTTTTTTTTTTTTAGTGGAACTGAACGAAGTACATTCATTGTACCAGCAGCCGCAGGAAGTTTCAGCAAATCTTAACTGACATTTGGGATCCATGAAAGTATAGATAATGGCGCCAGCCAAGTGAAATATCTGTCCCTGTGAAGTGAAGATAATATGGACAGTGGCATTAGGGATGCCTCCCCTGGTCCGGCAAAATGCCTTAGAGGCTTCGCATAAGAGATTCAGTAAGAAAAAGGATTAACCCTGCTTCTCAGTAGCTTCTGAGAGAAGGATGGCTCTTGGGTCACTAATGTATTGCTAGAAATTGTAAGTGCTCTTTCTGTGAAAATACCTTCAATCAGAGGAAATCCACATAACTGAAATAAATGATCTTGCATGAGGCAAAACCTCGTTTTGATAAACAAGTTTCTAAGACATGGAGTGTTAGGGCAGTATCTAAATGTTTTCAGTGATCGAGAGTGTTCTCCAGTTTCCTCATCGAAGGATAAGTATTCATATTTTGACTCTTCCTTTGAAAGATAAACCACCCATCGGTTGCCTTGTATTGGCCATGTGTTTTTTTCTTCTTTGTTAGATTATCCCCCCGAAAATGGGAGGGAGAATGTTTTGTGTTAAATGTATATGAGATGTCCATAAATGTGCTCGTTTATTTCTCTAGCAAAAAATCCAGAGGAGAGCCCAAAAACTCAGGGGTAAATTTTATTTACCTGAGCTCATGAGCTAAGGAAATGTTAACTGCCCCCAGGTCCTCCTCCTGTTGAGAGGGGGGCCAGGTGGCTATCTTCCGACATGGAGGCCTTCATTTCATAAAGGCCCCAGTTGGACTGGATCATCTTTGGACACATCCTCTTGCAGGCCTTCCGTCGACCTGACTTGTTCAGAGTTTGAGGGTTGGGGCCTGGGCTCCTTAGATGCCCTTGGGGTCCCCTTGAGAAACTCTTGTCCTCAGAGGCCTCAGAGACAGCCCAGAGTGGAGTGTATAGGAGGAGAACTCTCAAAGCACAGGACGAAGGGATGAACTAGCTTCAGCTGCGCCTCCCAGCCCTAGGAATAAAAATGTTAAGTGACCCCGAAGCTATGAGTGACCCTACTAGAAATAACATGTGTTCCAATCCCAGAACCGGAGTTACTGTAACAGCTGCTCCAAAAGACATGATTTGCTTTCACAGATCGTTCAGTGTTTATTTTCAGTCCTCAACGTTGGAATGCAAGGGACTCAGCGGCGGCCCACATGAGTGGTCCCGGAGAACAGGGTCCCCTTGCAGCCTTCTGTTAGTGTGACCTGGGCCTTCCCTCCACCAGGCTTCTGGGCATGCACACCACCAACAGCCATCTCTTCTCAGCCCTTACTGGCTTTCTTTCCCATTCCATTGTTCCCTTGTTTCTCCTCACACACGTTACTTTTCGTTGTCAGCTTAATGACTTTGGTTCGCAGTACTTGTCTGTGCGCATGCGTAGCTCTCTCTTTGCCGGTAGCATGACATTAGTAAAAGCTGTTCGAAAAAGGCTGCCTTTTAAATCACAGCCTTCCTTTCTCATCCCTCAGGATCTTCTCTACGTTTTCCCAGCAGACAAAAGACTTAGTATTTGTTCACTCACGATATTTTGTTTTCATTTTTATTCTTGGTGGCGAGGTTAGCGGGTTTTTCTAAGGTCACAGTAACCATCGAACGCTTCTTTTATAAAAAATATTTAGAAGATGTTTTTTAATGATGTTACTCACTCTTTTTAATTTTAGAATTTTAAACGGCTTGTGCTTCATGATATCAACTATTCCACAACTTACAGAGTGGGTTGGATTACTGTCCCTTCTGCTTTAAAATAGTGTAACACACAATTTCTGTCAATAAGATGTGATTGATGTAAAATCTGAAAGACTCGGTCACACGTGGCAGTGGCAAGTGTCCCCTAAACACTAAATTTCTCAGCCAGTGCCTTTCTGTGAACTATTTAGTGATTGCCCAAGGAGAGCATATATTTAAATGAATTTCTTAAAGAACCATTTTTGTTGGTCCATTTTGTAAGTTGGGACATGATCCTTTTTCTAAAATATGTGATAATTTGTGAAAGGAATTTAGCAAATTCAGAGCTAACCAATCGTTTTTCAAAAGTAAATTCATAGTAAACTGTCCATTTTTAAAAAGCAAACTGTGTGTGTACTATTCCTTTCATGTTCCAAACACTTACATCTTTAAAGGTTTGGGTTTTTTTTCTTTTTTGGGGGGGGAGGCGGAAAAGCTAAAGCAGGTGTTGGAGAACTATGATTGGTCAGTGTTTACTCCAGTTTTCCTGTATGTTCTCAATTCTGATGATGATTAGAAAATCAGTTGGTTTCTTTAGAATTCCTAGTTAACTCTTTGGATACTTGATACCAACTAAAAAAATAGACCACTACTCATCACAAAAATAAGAGAGTCACAAAATTAAATATTTGGAGGAAGCCTAATTTTACTAACTAGTCGCGCATCTCTTAGATGAATAATGATAACAACATTTATTGAGAACTTATCACATACCAGGCACAGAGCTAAGAACATCACATTCATGATCTCATTTCATCCTCACAAATACCATGTGATAAATATTATCCCTATTTTTCAGATTGAAAACGGGGACTCAGATAGATTTAGTCATTTGTATAAAGCAAAGCTGGAATTCCAACCCAGGTCCGAGTAACTTCAAAGCTGTTGTCAAATGACAATGCATCAGGATAGAAATTACTAGATAGATAGTATAACTGTATCATGCTGACTAGGGAGAAGCAGTAAGGTGCCACATTGTAGGTATTGAATAATGAAACATGGTCCCCTAGTTATGTCATGGGGTCAATGTTTCAAAAATGTAATCATAGAATCAGAGGGCAAGAAGAACCCCAGAGGCTCTCTGACAATATTGGAATATGTTCAGACCACAAAGGTAGAATGTAAAATTGTCTTTCTGATGTGATTACATCAGACCATGCGAAAGTAATTTATGTATATGGACTAGGATGGGAGGAGAACTTGGAAAACTTTATTAGTGTGAAGGGATCATAGGTTATTACATTTTCATGTTACATTTATACAATAATTTTTTTCTTAAAAATAAGATTAACACTAGTTTTCTAATACGTGGGAGTAAGATATGAATGCTAACATAAGTGCAGATTTTGAGAAGCATGTGAAAATACCATCGTTAAGGGATGGGAGTGGTGCAGAGCTGAGGGGAATAAAGGGGAGGAAAAAATGGGACAACTGTAATAGCATAATCAATAAAATATACTAAAAAAATAAAAAACAAATAAAATATCAATGTTAAGATTAGGGACGTCTATCCAAACTTCCCTACTGCCTCGCGCAGCTTTAGTGATGCATGCAAAATGTCATCTTAGAAAAATAAAATGCAGAAAGTGGTAAATTTAGTTATAGGATACACAGGCACAGAGGGAGGGGAGCAGGGGAGGTTAGACATCAATTCAAACTGCCACCCTTCAGTGCAGTCTATCTTACTTGTTTAATTTCACTTTTATTTTGAAACAATCTGAACTACCAAAAATGTACAAACATGCCAAGAAGGATTCTTTGTTTTCCCAAATAATTGGAGAGTTACCAAGCCAGTGCCCTGTCCCCCATGGTCCCTTTGGCCCATATTTCCTATAAATAAGGATTTTCTCCTTCACCATCACAATACAACCAACAAAGTGAGGGAAATGACATTTGTACATTAATATCATCTAATCTTCAGCACACGTTTAAGTTTCACCAGTTGTCTTGACAATGCCCGTTACAACCAAGCACCCGGTTCAGAACCACTGCTCCATTTACTTGTCGTGTGGCTTTAGCCTCCTTCAGTCCAGAGCAACTCTTCAGGTCTTTGTTTGACTTTCATTACCTTGATCCTTTTAAAGATTACGGGGTGGTTATTTTTAATGTTTCTTAATATCAGTATATTGGAAAAAAATCACAGAAATGATGCTGTGTTCTCCTCATTATGCCCTATCAATGGTACATAATCTCTGTTTATCTGCTCACTAGTGATGTTAACTTTGATGCCTCGATTATGGTGGTGACTTACTCCTTTTTCTTTTAATAATTAGCAAGTATTTCGGGGGGAGATATTTGGAGACTATAAATATTCCATTTCATATCAAACTATTTTGAATAGACTCATGGTTTCCTAACTCACTGAGTGGGTTATAATCTTCAGGACAGTCTTAGAGAAGGAGAAGAGGAAGAGCTACACAGTACCTTGAAATCTTTCCTGTGTAGTATTTTAATCAAGAGTCTAGGGGTTCTACTCCTGCTGCCTTGAATTGTTAAAATTCTCACTTATGCTGGCTTCTTTTCTTCTCTTGTAAATTAGTCTTCAAAAGACAGATAGGGAAGGATGACCAACAAGGAAAAATGGAATATTCCTTTATTCATTCAAACATTTAGCAAATATTTAATGAGAGCCTACCACGTACCAGGCGGTCAGTGCAGGCTATAACTTCTGTGTGTCTGCTTCGAGCCACTGGTGGGCTCCTCGGGCGGCCAATGGCCGCGGGGCAGATGGCAGGTGGAGGCAGCAGGCTCAGGTCTTACCATGTGGCTGACCTCCCCAATGCTGTTCACGTTACTTTCTCTCAGAAGACGGATGTTTATAAACCAAACATTGGTATTTTCACGTGGATTTGAAATTCAGAACTCATGTTAGGATGATGATCTTAACTTCCACCTGGACAAGATGGTGCAACACAGCAGAGTCATCCTTATTACTTCATTATACTACTCCTCATAACCCTTCCTGCTATGTTTCTTTTAAGAAAAACGCCATGACATTTGGCCTCCTTTCAACATTCTAGAAGAGGCAGATTCATCGCAGCGTCTTTAATTCATTGTACCCCATGCCTTCTCCTTTTCTCCTTTCTCACTTGTTCCCTCTACAAGTCTCCTTTATCCTCTATGTTCTCTCTCACTACCTTGTTTGGGTCCTCCGACGATCACCTGCTGTGGCCTTCTGCCTCCCACGCCCACTCTGCATGCCCTCCCGTCTACCTTCTCTCTCTGACATCTCGGTTGTCTTAGGGTCTCCTCTTTCTTTGCTCTCCGTTCCGATCTCATGGTCTGACCTTTGTCCTTCTTGTTC
Organism: Mormoops blainvillei; assembly: GCA_004026545.1. Lineage (NCBI taxonomy): Eukaryota > Metazoa > Chordata > Mammalia > Chiroptera > Mormoopidae > Mormoops > Mormoops blainvillei. Next base: position 98,246 of record PVJD01000996.1, on the reverse strand, counting down.
CTGTTGTTCACTTAAGGGTTTGGAGATAAAGTAATACCTTGCTCCTGTGAGTTGAATAACTTTTTTAAAAAAGTGTTAGTTTTATTATTTTAAGTACATGGAAAGGACGTGTTTGGCTCAGGCTTAAGAATCTGCAATCTGCATGTTACTGGAGAGTTAAAATCATCGCTGCTAAGTCTCACTAACTGTTCACATACAAATATTGCTGCTGAGGCTAGTGTTTCTTTTGTTATTCACTACGGTGTATGATTTTCCTTAGGTCACATTGAAATGAAATATTTAGTCTCCAAATATCTTCCCCCAAACACTCGCTAATTAGTAAAAGAAAAAGGAGTAAGACACCATCATAATTGAGGCATCAAAGTTAAACTCAACACTCATAGGGCACAATGAAAAGAAGACATCCATCACTTCCATGATATTTTTGCCGACTCACTGACATTAAGAAACATTAAAAAATAACTACTCTACAATATTTAAAAGCATTCAGGTCACGAAAGTCACATAAGGATTGAGCAATTATTCCAGACTGAAGGGGGTTAAAGCCACGTGACAAGGAAATGCCATCTATGTTCTCAACCAGGAGTTTTGCTGTAACAAACATTGTCAAGACAACCAGTGAAACTTCGATGCACTTTGAAGATTAGATGATATTAATATACCAATTTCATTTTCCTCATTTTGTCAGTTGTACTGTGATTGTGAAGGAGAAAATCTTTCTTTGTAGGAAATATGGGCTCAAGTATCCACGGGGAACAGGGCACTGGTTTGGTAACTCTCCAATTATTTGGGAAAACAAAGAGTCCTTCTTGGCATATTTGTAAATTTTTGGTAGTTGATATTGTTTCAAAGTAAAAATGAAATTAAAACAAGTAAGATAGACTGTGCTGAAGGGTGGCAGTTTGAATTGATGTCTAACCTCCCCTGCTCCCCTCCCTCTGTACCTTGTGAGTTCTATAACTAAATTTGCCACTTTCTGCATTTTATTTTTCTAAGACAACATTTTGCATGCATCACTAAAGCTGCACAAGGCAGCAGGGAAGTTTGGATAGACGTCCCTAGTCCTAGCACTGGTATTTTCACATGCCTTTCAAAATCCACACTCCTGTTAGCATTCATATCTTGCTTCCACACATTATTATAGAAAATTTATTTTGAATGACTTTCGCCACTAGAGGTCACCAGTGTACCGTCTCAAAGAAAATACACAATGGGATCAAATCATTAGCAGCTCCCTATCTGTGCCCTTAAATGTCTTTTAGTGTATTCTGATTATCTGGACAGTTGTCAGACATATGTTATGATGAAGTGACATCAGTTGTCACTCTAGGTGATGTTGCATATGTGTCTAACGTTCTATTAAGGGTGAAGAGCCATGACTCAAACCATGAGGAAAATTACTGCTCACTGGGAGGTGATGAGAGGCAGAAAGTTAATTTGATAGAAAGGAGTGTGAGTTCTGAGGTGAAGACACTGTGGAAATCCAGAGTCACCCTCTAAAGTAACTCCGACATGTCTGCTCTTTATGAGACAGAAAAAGAAGGACCCAAGAAGAACATTCATTCCTTCACTCGACCAATGTTCATGGACATACGTGTACTTGGCAACGAGGTCATGGTAATGAAGATCAGGTGGCGGTGCCCCAAGGACCTTAAGGAATCAGGGATGGGGGTCTCTATTCAAATGCAGTGAGCGCTTATGGACCACTGTGCAGGGCGACTTTCCCTCAGATTTTCTTATTTCGCCTTCCCTACAAACGTCGAGCCTGAGCCCTGGGGTTCCCATTTCTGTAGGTGGTCACTTGCAGTACAGCAAGGGCCAGTTGCTTTTTAAGTTGATAGCACTTTTCTGAGGTGACGTTAAGAGTAGGCTGTGCACCTTTTACATCAAATCCAGAATGGAACCACAGAGGTACTTGCAAGAAAATGTTCAAAACCTGAGTAGGGTTGTGGCCAATGATGCTTATTAGAAAAAAATATTACAATTTATTTTAACATAAAACTCTTGGATGAGAGAAGCAACACTCTAAGTAAAGCTAACGTCCTGAGACATAAGGTGCACAGGGTGCCCCTCGGGGGACTTCCACGACTGAGGAGGACAGGCCCCAGAACCCCGCAGAAGGCCATTATCAACTATCTTCCCCCAACAAATACTACATGATATTTTCTTAGGATTTGCTTGGTGTAGCACTTAAAGAAAACCTAGTTCGAACTCCGGAGTAGCAAAAAGTTCTGGTGTTTTGTTGTTTGTTCTTTTCCCATAGCTTAAGGAGCTATTTCTTGTCCAGCTTTAATGGGGCTAACACTGATCGAATTAGTTGTCATCAGCCTTCAGACCAGACACGCGGGCCGTTCCCGAGCAGGGCGCAGGCCGAGCCCCCATCCCCGAGAAGCAGGACCTTCTCTCGCCTCCAGCATCACTAGAGAAGAGAAAGGGCACCTGGGCATGTCTCTGCTTCCAGCTAGGGAGGCCTCGGTCTGCTTTTGCTGGGATGTGGGTTTGCTAACTATCCTGCCGATGATTAATCGTAACCACAGACAGGTCTGTCCTTCTTTCTGCTCATTACAAAGTTTGGTGAGATAGTGGAAAAGAAAGGGGAGGGGGAGAGCTACAAAATAGGACTTGGTTTATTTCAGAAACACTATGATTGTTGTGCCATTGACTTCTGATGCTTCTCCCATCACCAGCTAGTGTAGTTCTCTTCTTTTTTTGACTTGTAGGCATCACATCAACACTTGATGAGAAATGTGTAGTATTTCCGCTCAGATAATTGTGTAAGGAAGGAGAAAGAAAAACTGGCGTTTGTCACAAAACTGAAGGTTGGTTACTCAGGTTAGAGGTTTTGGGGAGCGGTGGTCTGCCCTGGGCCCTGAGTGTCACTGGCTGCTTTTGCTGCTTTGCCAGGGTGCGCGGCCCTGCCTGGCCTTGACCTCAGCCATTTCTCAGGGTGTGTTTGCACAGAGCAACTCCAAAGGCTGAGGCAACGCCTCCCCCTTCTGAAGAGTGAACTTGCTTCCACGTGCGGTAAAAGCAATGGATTCCCGGAGCTCAGTGTTCCTCTCCTGTCCCATAAGCCACTGCGCGCGCAGGCATCTACCTGGGGCTGCGGGCTCTGCACCGAGGGGGTTGGGGGGCATGAGAACACAAGTAAACCCAAATAAAGCTCACTGGTGAGCAGTGAGAAAGAGTCCTGGGACTCCGGCCAGGCATCTCGTGTCTATCCTCTGCCGGCATTCATGAAATCCTAGCGGGCTAACTTGTTGGCTAGTCAGTAGTGCAAAACCTCAGATCCTGACACTGCCTGACTGAGAAACTCTCCCAAGTTGATTATTTTTAGTGTAAGCGGTCACCAGGCAAACGGAAAGCTATGGGGATCACGCTTGTGTATTGAAAGTAAGAAAAGCCACTAGCAGCCTAGCATTTAGAGCCTTGCTAGCAACTGCTGGGCATTCTTTCACAGAGTTATTAGTTGCCGCGGCACCTCTGATTCCTGTGCCCCTCAAATAACCAGCTTGTCTTCTCAGAAGCCCCTTGGTACTCCCAGAGCCCAGTGATTAGTCTCAACTCTAAAGCAGGTTATTTTAGAACAACTTAGTGGGACCTGTACCCAGCTGAAACGACTGACCATGGCAGATTCGTGATTAGAGAACCACAGAAAGCCACCACCGTAAAGGCTGGAGTGGAGCGGCTCAGAGGTCCGTCACTCCGGAGCTCGCGGGGCCCACGGCAGCCACGTTGCCATGGGCACGACAGTAAAAAAGAAGCAAACTGTCAAAGGTTCACGCTTAAATATGGGGAACCACCGACTGCAACTCTTTGGCATTGTCATTTGATAAATTCCTCAGTGTTATTTTATACACTGTTAGAGAAGCAGAATTAACTTTGATCCAATCCCTCATTTGAGGAAATAGGGGTCTATAGTAAAGCAATTCATCCCTGCAGGCTTATGGTCAATTTTACATATTTGGATGCTCTGCACTATCTAGCTATAAAGAACACTAAAATATATTTTCTAACCAGCAAATATGTGAAGACTTGCGTAAACCAATATAGATTGAGTCAGAACTGGAAACCAGGTTTCCTCTTTTTCAAACCAATGCTTGTTGCGCTTTCGATAGATCAGAGTTTTCAAAACCAGCCATTTGCATACTAATATCAAAGTTATTCCCACATTAAATTAACCATTTAATTAACATCCTTTTTGAACTTGGCTTTGTTCTAGGTAACAGCATCTGCGAATTGAGAGTTGGTGGTATTCATATTTCTCGATTACAATAAAACATGTAACCATTGTAACTATTTTTAAAAGCTCCTCTCACACAATCAGAGGTATACACTTTGGGAAACACTGATTAGACAAGGTTTTGTCTAGAGAAAAATAAGCGTCAAGACTGCATAATCATTCCTAGTTATTTTCATTTTTGTCACAAAGTTCAAAGCTTGATTCCATGGAGACCCTAATGTCCTTCTGAATTCCCATTTTGAGAAGCTCTAAAAATACACTGGTAATTTCTTTTTATCTACTGAACAAATGAATGAGAAAGACCCTGATCAAATTAGCCAACTATTGGTTATTATCATCAGGAAATTACAATGTTGAAAAAAGTACACATGAACAACCTAATTCACCAAATAGCACTATGGTATACTATTAAGGCTAGTTTTGAAATCAAATTTCAGCAAGTAGAATATATTCTTTACTCACCAAATTCAGGACAGCATTCACTCTCCAATGAATTCAATAACCTTTCAAGGGAAAAAAATAAGCAAAAAGGAAAATGTGAGTTCTTATTTAGGAATGAGATGTAATACATTTTGCAAATTAATGAGCTTAAAGTATCAAGAACACACCTGGTTACACTTGACAGTTATCAAAATGCCTCCATTTAGCATATTTCACTTTAAAATAGCCACTGTATGTTTAGAAGCTTCTAATTACTGGAGTTGGAAGTTTTCATGTGCATGAGGAGAGTATGTCAGACTGGAAGATCAAAATGACCTGGAAATTCTCAATTTTGTTATTTATCATTCCTCCCTCACATAATTCATTGCTTTGTAAGAACAGTTTTCGGTTTGGAGCTTCCCATTCTCTATGAAAAATATTTTAATTTTCTGCTTTATTTAGATGATTTATGGTTAAATTATTAATATATGGATCATAATCAAATATTTCCATGTAATTTCAGTGGTTTCTATTTGTGCTTGTATGTTTTCCTTATTCAAAAGAAGACCTTTTTGCCTATTTTTAAACCAGTTTTTATTGAAAAATATAATGCAAATATGGAATGCTGTATAAAATAAATATATAGTTTAATGAAATGTTCACTTCATGACTAGCTTGCCAAAGTTTCAACTCCCTCTTTATATTCACTTTTTTTGGCAGCATTTCTGTTATTCCAAGGGCAGATATAATGATCAGCAACAGTATTTTATCCAATTTGCAACACTTTTTGAATGTTATATTGCTCTGTATCTTTATGATTATCTTTTTTACGTTATCTTTTTTAGATCGTTTGTCTTAGACTTCCTTTAAAGTTTACATTATCTAGCAAGATATATGTTTGGTTCTGGAATTTTTAAAAGGGTGAGTGTTCTAAACTACCCATATTCTACTTTATAGCAATCATTTTCTTGCATTCTTTAAGTTTTTTTTTTAATCATCCAAGGGTGCACCCAACATAAACCATAGGATTATTGTCTGTTTTTTAAAAATATGCATTTTAAGTGTCTTTTTTACTTATGGGTTTCTTTCCATTCTTTTTCCCCCGGTGCAAATTATTTTCCTTTTGTTAAAGAGAAGGCTTTGGTTTTTTTTGCTGTTGTTGTTTTTGTCTTGTTGTTTTGTTTCACAGCCAGATTTTGCTAATTTTATCCAGGAGGTAGTTTTACCCTATTTCTCTGCCCTCTGTATTTTGTGTTAAATTTCTGCTTTAGGGGCTTGATCAGCTCAGGTTGCAATTTTCTTTTATCTTTCTCTCTTTTCTCTGTCTCCTCCCTCTTTTCCGCTTCTGCAAGACCATTTTATAGATGGTGGTGCACTCCTCTTCCATCAGAAAGCAAATGCTCTCTGGGGCTCTCTTTGTGATGTCAGTGATGTTGGTGGCCAGTGTCTAGATTAGTGGTTCTCAAAAGTCTTTTTCCTTACACCCCACTGCCAGAGCCTTTTAGACGTTGTTTTTTTAATCATCTTCTTCCCTTATGAAACTGTATTTTCTCAAACTTGGAGAGCCATAATTTCTTCAAATATACAGAAGTGGCCAAAAGTAGGTTTACAGTTGTTGCCATGGACAAAGACATGCAGGTTATGGTTATTACAATAGCTTTGTTAACTCAAAAGAATACAACTTTCCCACACTCACGACTGCGAACCTACTTTTGCCAGCCTCTGTATTTCAGTACCACACTCTTTCCTTTCTGGACTCTGATGACATAAATGCTAGGTCTTTTTTGTTGTCTCTCATTCCTGGGGTATTAGGGTGTTTTTCTTCCCAATGATTTTTCTCTCTGGCGCTCAGATTGGATGATTTCCACAGAGACCGCCTCAAATTCTCTCCTCCCTCTTTTGTCTCCATCCTGCTATTGAATCTTTGCAGACAATTTTTGATTTCAATTATTTTATTTTTCAGACATAACATCTCCATTTGGTTCTCATTTATAGCTTCTATTATGTTGCTTATATTTTAAATTATAACTTCTGTTTCAGGATTTTTTGGTGATCATTTGTTCAAGTATTTTTCAATAGGTGCTTAAAATCTTCTGCAGATAATTTCAACATTTGTGCCATCTTAGTGGTGGTTGGTTGTTATTCTCATGTGAATTGAGATTTTCGTGGTTCTTCATAAACTGAATAACTGTGGATTGGATCCTGGATATTTTGACTATAACACTATAAGCCCCTGGGTCTTGTTTCAGTCCTATGAAGCATGCTGATATTTTTGTTTTAGTAGAAACTCGAGTTGGTTAGGTGGAGGCTGCAAGTTCCAACCCACCTTCTCTGGGCTGTGGTTTCAAAATCATTTCAGTTTGGAAAGTCTCTGCAGTGTCTTATTTTTACTTAATTTTAACAATCCTAATAACTATTCAATGAAGTAGGTTTTATGATACTCATTTTACAGATAAAATCACTAGCCATATGATATTGGACAAAACACTCTGTGAACCTTGATTTACTCATTTGTAAAATGGAATTGATAATACCTAGATCATTGGATTGTTCGAGGACTGAGTAAAATAACACGTGTAACAAACATAGCAGATTTTAAACCCTAAAGAAATCCCGGGCAGTTTTCTCCTCATTTAAAAACATCAGTTTTTACCAACTGAATGGGAGGTGATATTTGCAAGCAACAGCTCTGGGAAGGGGCTAATATCCAAAATATAGAAAGAACTCATGTAACTCAACACCAAAAATCCAATTAAAAGTGGGCAAAAGACCTGAACCAAGAAGACATACAAATGGTCAACAGATATGGAAAAGGTGTTCAACTTCACTAGCTATTAGGGAAACGTAAATAAAAACTATAATGAAATACCACCTCATACCTATTAGAATGGCTATTACTAACAGGACAGTTAATAACAAGTGTTGGAGAGGTTGTGGACAAAAAAGAACCCTCATTCGCTGCTTGTGGGAATATAGACTGGTAGAGCCACTATGGAAAAGAGTATGGCGGTTCCTCAAAATATTAATAGAGTTACCATATGACCCAGCAACCCCTCTTCTGGGTACCTACCTGAAAACTCAAATACATTTATTTGCAAAGATATATGCAGCCCTATGTTCAGTACATCATCATTCACGGTGGGCAAGGCATAGAGACAACCAAAGTGTCCTTGATAGAGGATTGGATAACAAGATGTGGTCCATATTCTTAGACAGCCTTAATCCAAGTCTTTTATTAAATGATGTATAGATTATCCTAATCTATAGATTACCTTTTAGTTTTCTCAATGGTTTCTTTCAAAGAGCAGGAATTTTTAATTTTTATAAAGTTTAATTAATCATTTTTTCTGTTATAGTTAAATTTTCTTCTCTGTCTTCTTCTAGAAAATTTATAGTTTTAGCTTTTATGTTCAGTCTATGATCCCTTTTGAATTAACATTTTTGTATATGTTATAAAAAGTAGGTGTTAAGGTTCATTTTTTCCCCCATACCGACATCCAGTTGTTCCAGCACCATTTGTTGAAAAAAAAAAAATCTACTCTTTCTCATGGAATTACCTTGGTACCATTGTGAAAATCAATTCATCATATTATGTGTGGGTTTATTCCTAGATTCTGTTGTTTCATTTATCAGTGTGTCTGTCTTTATACCAAATACTTCACTTATTTTTATCATTAAAGCTTTATAATAAGACTTGAAATAAGGTACTATAAGTCCTCTAGCTTTGCGGTTGTTTTACAAAATTGCTTTTGGCTACTTTAGATTGCTTTTGCATATGAATTTAAGAGCTGTTGTAGACCATAACCACCAGGAGAAGTGAAACTCACGGGGCCAGAACTGCAATGGTCCGGGGTGTCTGTCTAGGGACCGTTGCTGTATTGTATTGTGTCCTAATCATTTGTGAAGGGCTTAGGAGTCTAGGTTCAATTTCATTTCTTTTAATGTCCTTGTCTAGTTTTTATATTACGGTAATGTTGTTCATATACAATGAGTTGAAAAGTGTTCTTTCCTATTTTATTTTCTGGAAGAGTTTGTGTAGAACTGATATAATTTCTCCAAGTATTAGGAAGAATTTACCAGTGAATTCACTGGGATCTGGAGTATTCTTTGTGGGAAGGTTAACCTAGTAATGACATTTTATAGATACAGAGCTATTCATATCATCTATTCTCGTTGAGTACACTTTTGTACTTTTTTCTTTCACGGGATTTGTCCATTTCATCTAAGTTATCAAATTTATTGGCATAAGGTTGTTCATAATATTCCCTTATTAGCCTTTTAATGTCTATAGGGTCTATAGTGATGTCCCTTTTTTCATTCTTAATATCTGTAACTTATGATGTTTTCTCTCATTTTTTAAAAAAGATAAGTCAGAGCTTTTAATTTTATTGTTTCTTTAAAAGAACTACTTTTTGGTTTTATTGATTTTTTTTAATTTCATAGTTTTTCAGTGATTGGTTTTTGTTCTGTTGAGGTGTAGCCTGTTCTTTGAAATCAATCAAAGATTCCCAGGTGATTCTAATGTGCAGCCAAGTTTTGGACTTGGGTTCTGTCTCCTTACTGATTTACTGTATACTGTACTTGTTTACAAATTACAGAGAAATGTGTGATGAACTCTCCAGCTACAGTTCTATTTATACACAGCAGCTCTATCTGTTTTTGCTTCAGTGCTATTTTTACTATTAGAATTTTGCATCTTCTTAACGAACTGGCCTTTATCTTGTTTTAATATGAATTTTCATGGTAGTTCATAAAGGTAAACATTAATAAATATTTTTCAGGCCACTTAGTTGTACTCTTCTTTCAGTTGCCTATTTATGTTATTTGAATAATTTTATCTCGAATTGTCAGAATTCCTTATATTTTCAGAGCTTTACTGTAGTCTGCCAGCCTGTGGTTTGTTTTTAACCTGACTAAAAACGTCTTCTCTTGGGGTTTTAAAACTTTTAATTCTTCTGTTTGTAAAACAATCAAAATTTAAAATATTTCCTTAGTGAATGATGCTGTTTTGGCTGGTTTAACCAATTTTTTACTATGGTGTTGTCATAAAGACATCTTTTTTCTAAAAGTTCAGTTTTGTGTTTCACATTTTACATTTACTTCATTTGGCATTTAGTTTTGTGTGTGAGATGCAGAGCTAATTCCATATTTTTATATGAATAGCCAATTTAACCAACCCAGCAAAATTTTTCCTTTCCAAAGCCAATTAACACACTCGGTTAGATAGCTCAGTTGGTTAGACCATCATGTACCAAGGTTGCAGGTTCGATCCCTGGACAGGGCACATACAAAAATCAACCAATGAATGCACAAATAAGTGGAACAACAAATCAATGTTTCTCTCTCTCTCTCTCTCTAAAAAAAAAAAATAAAATAATAATAATCAATAAATAGAAAAAATTCAAAGCCAGTTCACAAAGTTATTGTACCATTTACGCTACCAACAGTAATGAATAGGTTCCCCCCACAACCTTACCAACGCGTATCCCTTATCAGACAGTTGTATTGAATTTCAACTTACAGGCACAGGTATTGTTAATTTTTTTTTACCTATTCTTGTGTCAATATTGAAGTTTTAAAAGTTGCTTTTAAAATAATTACCACATGATCCAGTAATTATACTTCTGGATATATACCCAAAAGAACTGAAGGCAGGTTCTCAAAGAAATATTGGCACATACCATGTTCATAGCAGCAGTCACAACAGTTAAAAGGTGGAAGCAACCCAAGTGTGTAATGACAGATGAGTGGATAAACAAAATACATACATACAATGGAATGTTTTTTAGCCTTTAAAGGAGGGAAATTCTGACACATGCTACAACATGGATGAACCTTGAGTATGTTATGCTAAGTGGAATAAGCGAGTCACAAAAAGACAAACACTATGATTCCGCTTACATGAGAAGCCCAAAATAGTCACATTTATAGAGACAGAAAGAATGGTGGTTGCCAGGTGCTGAGGAAGAGCTAAATGGAGCAGTGTTCCTTAATGGGAATGGAGTTTCAGTTTTGCAAAATGAGAATTCTGGTGATTGGTTGAAGAACAATGTGAATATAATTAGCACTACTGAAATGTACACTTTTTAATATACATTTATAGTATAGTCCTTAAAAGAATTAAGGCCATATGTCAGCAAACTGTACTAGAAGTAAAAAGCCAAGAAACAGACAGACATAGACTCGCCCCTCTAACTCAGGAGAATGTTAGCTACCTTGTGCTCAACAAATACTGAAGACAAAGAGAGTCCATTTTATGTCAACGGCTAGCTACCATATTTTGCTGTGCAGAACGTGCACCCAGGTTTTTGGCCCAAACTTTCAGAAAAATAATCTTTCGTTTTTATTTTTTAATTTTATTTTTGACTTATTTATACTTAGAAACAAAACCGATTACCATATTCCAGGGTATTGTTTTATATATGGATATCGTTATTGCTTTCTAGAGTTACACTTTTTAAAACATAAGCATAAATAAAATAATTATAAACATTTATAGAGATATGGAATTAGTACTATCCATGTATAATGCACATCTTTATCTTTCCCTAAAAAATTTGGGCAAAAAAGTGCGCATTATACCCGGCAAATTATGGTATCTATGAATGATATCAAGCCAGATTACATTACATCCTAAAGCCTTGCAAATAGCATTTGACACTGTGTATATGACTTTAAGCAAGACATTTACTTCTAAGCTTCGGCTTCTTTCTGTGGGTTGTTTTGGAGTTCACCATGGAATATGATGAGAGAAAGAGCTGTATAGCAAAGTACTATTAAGGTATTTTCTCAACTCTATAATATAATTAAATGGTCAGGCGCACTACGTATTTGGAGAGGTTGCAGAGAGGAACAATCTACTACAGGTACACTTAGCTTTCCGACTTGAGAAATAGAAAAATATGGAAAAGTCTGCTGTTAGAATTGAGGAACCACGGAATTACATTGGCTTCAACTGTTTTGTCCACAAATGTCCCTTTCTTACATTTGAATGATTTCTCTCTTGCCCAGCGTTTCTTATTACCAGCCTCCGTCCTGACAGCTGTCAGAATTTTCCATACTGGATTTCTGAGCCCAATTTTCAGGCTCCCGCTGAGGCAGAAAAAACGCTACGCGCGGATGCGCTTTCTCACGCTTAACTTCTCTTCTGTGCTGTCATTGGCTGTTGCTCTTTCAGGACCCACCCACAACTACCTCAACCCTGATTGGATGCCAAAGCCCTTTTGTTATGGCAAAAGGTGGATCCCGGAGCTCCGAGAGAGGACGATTGGGGCGCTGGGGCGCTAATGCGCACGCGTGGCTTCTTGAGTGGGGATTGGCAGAACGGGGCGGGACTCCCGGCTCTGCGCACCCTCTGTGGGCGGAGAGGGTGGAGCTGCCGATGTCAATTGCTCCAAGTATCCCGGCCTGAGGCATCCTCCAGACACCTGCCCCCACGGGCGCCTCAAGTGGCAGGTGAGGGCATCCTTGGGCAGCAGAGGGCCTGGCCTCGGGCGACTGGCGTTGCGGCCTCGGTACCGCCGAGGGGCCAGGGGCGGGGCGGGCTGGGCGCGGCCCGGCGCGCAGGGGATCCGGGGGAAGAGGCCTCGGGCCTGGGCTTCGGGGTGACGGCTGAGACCTGGCTCCCCAAACAACCCCTGCGCAGCCTCTTTTTCTCATCTTCCCTTTATTGGGCCCAGAGGCTCGTTGGGGGCGGGGGGCTGCGGTCCCGGACGCGGAGGTCCTGCCGCCTTCCCAGCGCCTCTCCTGAGTCGAAGGCCGCTGTCCAGCACCCCGGCTCTGAAATGGGGCTGCAGGAGGGGCGTTTGGGTGCGAGGGGGCCTGGCACCTCTGGACTTGGCCGTGTCTGCTCTGCCAAGCCCAGGAGGTGGGGGGAGAAGAGGCGGAGACCGGGCTGGGGAGGGGGGGCGGGGGCGGGGGCAAATGAGCGGTACAGAGAGGGCTGGAGACATCTTTTTAGGCGCTGAAAGCAGCTCCCGGGTTGGTTTCTTCTTGGGCTTCTCTCAAGGGTCTTGCAGAACTTTTGGAGAGTTAACGATTGGAATCGAGAAAGAGGACACATTCCGGAAAGGCAGAGCTTTTGTTACAATATATCCATTCCAGTACTATGACGTAACAATGTTAAGGACGAGCTATGCTGTGGTCCCGACGCCGTATCCATAACTGAGGATCCACAACTACCTCTGTGTGTTCTGGGCGTGACCTCATGAATCATGAAGCTCGATAGAGAGCCGTTTTCTGGGGACCTGGCTTCCGTTCAGATCCTCGTTTGGCCAAACAGTTTCTCAATTTGTGGATTTATGTAACCAGAACAAGTCAGATTTTGAACGGACCCGAACCAACCAACCATGCTCATAGTTGATGCAGCTTGAAGGGAATGAAATATTTTTTTCAGTTGCTTAGTAGAAATATCAAAGGAATTTGATATCAAGAGTTGCAAAATGGCAAAATTAGATTAGGGCTATATTAAAGTTTCTTCCATTGCATAATGGAATAAGGGATTTTATAGTTAGACCTAGGTTCAACTAATTGGTACAGACAGTAGCTGTGAAATCTAAGGCAAAATACATAGACTGAGATCTAGTATCCAAATCTGTACATTGCAGTGTCCTGTTGATTTAATGAATAACATATGCGAAGCATTTAGTACATTAATGGACAATGACATTTTAGTTTTTCCATAACTGCTAGCATTGATCATTATCTTTTAAAAATAATTTTATAAATGTACAGTGGTATTTTACTATGTATTTTTTTTTCATAACCAAGAAACTGGGCATCGTCTCTTGTTTACTTAGCTTTATAAACTATTTGTAAGTATCCTTTGCTTACCCATTGGGCATTTATTCTTAGAAACAGTAAGTATGTGAAGGGGTACTACTGGGTCGCATAATTTTCTTTTGAAAAGCTTGTACTTTATTTCTACGTGTCTGTTTCTTTTTCTTATTGCAGACCAGTCATCAAGGATTTTGTATCCAAGGCCCCAAAGTTTGTTACCCAAGATGATGAATGCTGACATGGATGGTACGTTCTTATTTTCCCTGTGCATGTTCCTGGTTTTGTGGATGCTTTTGCTTTATTGAGTAATGGAAGGAACAGAGAAGAATATTTAGAGTTTTGGATTTGGTTAATTTCCTTATTTGTATCCCTTCTAGTTCTGGAAAGGATTTAAGTGAGCTTCAGTTCCTTAGAGTGAGATGCTGGCAAAACACTCTGCCGTGGTATTCTTTTCCGCAATGTGGGGATAGAACTTTTTACTTCACAGGGCACTTGTATAAGTCAAATTAGATAATATAAAACATTTTGCAGATCTTTAAGTGCTACACTATACAAAGGGTGCCTAATGTTAATAGTAAATTTGAACCTTTTTATTACAGCAGTTGATGCTGAAAATCAGGTGGAACTGGAGGAAAAAACACGACTTATTAATCAAGTGTTGGAACTCCAACACACTCTTGAAGGTTAGCTTGCATTTTGTAGTTTTCTTGAATAACATAAGTTAATTGAAATTGTAAGCCTTTGTGATGCTAAATTTTGTTAGTGTGCAGTTTTAAAAAGTATAAATTTCAAGTCCATTTCAATAGGTTTTTTTTTTTTTAATCTCTCCTGTCTGTAGCTTTGGCTGGTGAGTTTTTAAGGAACAGATATGCTTCAGTAAGAAAGTCAAATAGTGTTCTTAAGCTTCCATGTTTATGGTCTAACCTAATGCTACTTAGTATGTGAGAGCCCCTCCCACTGTGCTCCTAAGTCCACTTGTTCTAAAAGTAGTATATTAGCCTCAGAGATTAAAAGTGAATTGACCTGAGTTTTTTCGTTTTCTAAATGCAGTGCATAAAATTAATACTAACACTGAAACATCTTTTGATTTTTAATGAAATTAAGAGGTTGTATGTGTGTGTGTGTGTGTGTGTGTGTGTGTGTTTCCTTCGATACCAGATTGAGCAGATCGTGTCACTCCAGTGGCTTCCCATGTCACGGTTAATAAAAACCACTGTGGAAGTCTGTTACTTCCCTTTTACCTTTCAGAGCCATGTCATACACAAGGCCTCATATATTCTACCTTAGACACTCTGCCCACCGCCCCCACCCCTGCTGCACCCCTATACACTCTTCTTTCAGAATGCTTCTATCAGGGTCTTATTTGCTGTTCCCTTCTGCTTGAATCTTTTTCCTGTAGTTATCTGCAGATCTGTAGGCTCATTCCCTTAGTTAAGCTTTCTGGTCAAAGCACCTTGATCAGAATAGCTGTCCCTGACCATACTGTAAAAGGCCAACTTCCCTTTTGCTTCCTGTGACCCGCACTCTTCTTGCTTTATCTCCCAGCCCCGACTTGGAGCCCCTTGAATGCACACATGCCCACATGCACATTAGAATGTAAGCTCTGTGAGGACAGGGACCTTTCCTTTTTGGTAGTGTTGCCTCTAGAACTGTGCCTGCCTCCAGAGGGCACCCAGTACTTAGTTGTTAAATGAATGAATGGAGGTGATGTTGTATTCAAAAACTGCATCTTTTGATCATCAAAAACTGCATCTTTTGATCATCAAAAACTGCATCTTTTGAATTTCTTGCTACTATAGAACTAAAAATGTTCAGTTACTTGGAAACTGACTTTCTATATCCAGTATATGAATTCAGTTGTATTCACCTACCACATTTTCCTAAACATTTCTAGTGAAGATGTTACGGTTTTATGTTGATAAGACATGAACTCAAAATCACATTTAAAAATCAAAGTCCATATCTTTTTTTAAATAACCATTTTAAGAATTAAGCAGTCAACATAAATGCTGTTCACAAAGAATAACATTTAGTCTCCTGTGAAATCACATTTTAGGAATTTTGTCTATTGATTTGCACTGTTTACTTTGGTTATGTTAACTTCTAAAGTGATCTGAATTTAAAAACAGTATTTAAGGATTGTCTTTCTCTCAAGAATGAATGTTAAGCATTTTATACTCTGGAATCAGTGCCATCATTTTATTGATAATGGGCTTTTTCACTTTTAATATAGATCTCTCTGCAAGAGTAGATGCAGTTAAGGAAGAAAATCTGAAGCTAAAATCAGAAAACCAAGTTCTTGGACAATATATAGAAAACCTCATGTCAGCTTCTAGTGTTTTTCAAACAACTGACACAAAAAGCAAAAGAAAGTAAGGGGTTGATATCCCTTCTGTCTTACGGAATTGCTGCTGATGTTTTTTTTCTTTAAAACTTGGATAGAGTCCAGAAGTTATAGTACTTTTGTTTGTGGCTTCATTGAATATTTATGAAGATAATGTCAGATCTAGGCAAAATTAAGAGCCTAACGGAGGACTTCCATGAGTTTGTGTATTATGTTAGTCTATGAAAACGTGAAAATGTAGAGACTTTTTAATTAGAAATGCATATATTTATGAACTTGATATTTAATGTTTTATCGAATTTGCTTTGATTTATAGGTTTTAGCATCGTCTTTTATTATAGGCATAGTAGGAGATACAAGAAAATAACGACCATATTGTGAAAAAGTGACCAAAATCATGTATTGAATGCACAGCTTTTTGTACCCTGTCTACCATCTTGTGCCTCTTCTCCATTTGCTTCTTCCTTCCCATTTCCTTTCCCCTGGAGGAAAAAAATGGTTTCACATTTGTAAGAGTAATTTTAATAGTGAATCATTTATGAGAGAGAGTAACCTGAAATCTACTGTTGAAACTCAACAGAAGTTAGGGCTGCTTCTTTGTCGTGCAGCTGTGTGCCCACCTAATGGCACTGCAGTCAATGACGGCCTGAGGACGCGACGGGCGGTGCACTGCGAAGCCCTGGCGCGCGTGGTGGGTGCGCCTCCAAGCTTTGAGGAGTGCACTCTGTGGTGTTTGCACCACAAAATTTCTCGACGATGCTTTTCTCAGAATGTATCCTGTCATTTAGCAGAGCATGACGGTGTGTAGTACTGGGGGTTAGACAGGATTATTGGTTTCTCTTTTATCAATTGAAAACAGACGCTATAAAAATGAAGATTTTTTTTTTCCTGGAGGCTGAATTGTCAAATTGGGAAAATTGTTGAAAACTTTCCTTTTACACAAAATAACTTGGTACCTGAAAAGATGAGCTCTGGTTGTGCATGTGTTTGAAATAGAATATTTTGAGGAAAAATAGAAATAGGATGGAAAAAGTACTTGGTAAATAGCAGTAACCAACTCCAGATGTTTTTACTCCAGATTTGTGTTATTTGTGGCACAGATCAGATCTTTGGGGGGAATATATATGAAAGTGGATTAAGTTTGACTAACCTTATGTAAACTACATCTCTAGAGCATTTGGTCTCAAAGTATATTTATAATATCCAGCAGATCAATTTTTGCAAAATCCTTTGAGTGTATTAGTATCAGAATCAGGAAGAAAATGGGAGGGTTTTACATGTATACTAACTGATAATGTTCTCAGTATTTTATCTCACTACTTCTCCCAGAGTTTTCTGTAAGCTCGACTACTTGGTTTGCAGAGTTATAGTCATTCTTTTAATAACAATTTTTAAAAATTAGTTTGTAGATTCCATTTGCTAAGGAAATTAACATCAGAAGTAATGTTAAAATGTTAAATATTCAATAGAAAAGAGATTCATTAACATAGTGTATAGTTATTAGGTTTGGGCTACTTTTAATCATGTAATAATGTTTGTATTGATGTACAATTTGATGAATGACTTTAGCTGTATGAATATATAATCATACTGCAAAATATTTTGCATCCCTTTCGTGACCTAATTTACAAATGTTAAAAACTGTGTTGCAATTTTGCTTTGCTGTTTAATAAAAGGCTGTTTCAGAGATTTTGTGTGTTTTGATATCATTGCCTCAGCAACTGGGTGGCTTACCCAGGGCTGTTCAAAGCTACAGGGTAAGTGGCCTGTGTTCCTTAAGTACCAGTTACTGGATGTTTGGGGAAATAATAATTTTATTAAAATAAATGTTACAGGATATTCTACATTAATTTAAAAAAGTAAAAGCAAGGAATTCAAAGAAAGACCCAAGATTTCCAGGGGAAACGTACTGAATTTTTTAGGCTAGGCTTATCTTCCATAACCAGAGATGTGATAGAGAGATAAATAATATAAAGTAACATAGACATTTCTCTCCCAACTAATGGTTCTGAGGTGAGTGCCATAAGCTAGCAGAAACTTGTATTTTTAAGCATGATTCCCAAGGCACACTAATCATCACCATTCTAATTTGCAGAAAAACTGCATGGGGCACAGATGCAGTTTTCAAAAAGGCTACTAATTCTAGTAACGTGTCTTCCTAGAGAAATAATTGATGGAAGCCAGGTTACCTTTCAAAAAAAAAAAAAAGAGAAAGGAAGCTACTTTACTTTAGCCTGGCCTAGTTAAAAAGTCTCTTAAAAGGCCAACTAAAAAGCAAAATACATTTATTTTTCTCCTTTGTTAGAGGAAGGACAAGCTGTAAGTCATTTTAAAGTGAGACTAGGGCAGTAAAGGGAAAAGCCACCTTGTTACTAAGAGACCCTATCTGCCTACTGCGTGGCTCACGTATGCACGAGTTCACAGGAAGTAGCAGTGAGTTGGCAAAACTGGTCACTCAGATTTTACCACTGCAAGCTCTTGGAGTTTAACCAAATGTTAAAGTTAAAATGAACTGTATGGCAACAAAGAAAGTAAAAAAAAGCTTTAATAAATCTTTAGGAAAGAAATGTTCACATACGGGATACCTGTCAGACAAGGGCGTTGCCATACTAAAGGATTTATCTCCTGATGTAGTTTACTTTCAGAAACATTCTCATCTAGAATCATTCAATATACCTAGTTCATTTGGACATTCCAAATACAAAGCAAGAAAGGGGATCCTTGCAAGATGTGTTTGGTTAGTGTTAAATGAATGCAGCGTACGGTTAACTAGGGATTAAGATCACCACCACCAATTCAGGAAAGTTCAGAATACAGCAATGGAATAAAGAACTTCCTCTCATTTCCAGATCACTCGCTGAGGAAAGTAGACTGTGTTTGGCCTCCTGTAGTAACAGGAGAGTCTAGAGACTCATTTTCCTTGCACATACGCTGTACACGCACTGCTGCGGAAGGGGCTCTGCAGGAAGCTAGTCGGTGCCTGCCCAGAGACGGGATGTGCACGACCATGAAGGGATCCAAAATAGTGCCGTTTAGTACGAAGTTCTCGAGACGGTATTAGAGCAGTTTTGTGGTTTCGAAGATGTAGATCACCTCCCAAAGGACCTAACCTGTTACCCAAACATGGGAACTTAAAGTATTTTAAACGGACCAACACAGCTCCACTGTAATGTGGCTCTGTGACTTTCGGCAACTACCGTAGCTTGCAAAGAAGAGCAGTAGCAATAGTTGCTGGCATCTACCTTAGAGGCGGCGCTGCAGCTAGGTGAGAGAACAGGCTTCAAGGAGATTTGAATTTGTCAGGAAAAAAAGCAAGACAAAAATACAAAAAATGGTATCTATTAGCCATTATAATTTCTTAATGATCAGGAAAATAATGTAAAGCCTCCCAATAATAACTTACCTATTGAAATAAATTAAAGAAGAAAATATTTAAATGATGTTTTCAAGAGCAATGGACACATAAGCAATGAGTAGGGTAAACCCTTCTGGCATAAAACTAAAAGCTTGAAAAAAAAATGAGTTGCTTTAATGAACCAATTTTCTTCGTATGCAAATGTAAAATAGACTGTACTATTAACAAGTGATTCTGTGAATGACACTTGGACGTTTCTGTTTTGTGAATCTATCTGCCAACAAAGCACCTTTTTAAAGGAATCTACAATTTAAGTGAATGGACCATAACTATAATTTGACACAAACTAGGTAAATGTGGGTCACATACAACACTTTGTTGCTAGAACAACCGTACAGAAACTTTATTGCACTTAGCTCTGTACAACAGAACACACTCTCATTTTTATCACAGCACTACCAGGTATACTGCCGTGTAGGTGTTTAAGAGGAAACCCCAGTAGCTGATTTTTCCAGTGGCAGAGAAGCCGCTGCATACTACCATGCTCTATACAAATCACACCTTCCTCCAAACTACTAAAACTATAACTTCTAAGGATATAAATCTCAAAAATCTCATATATAATATGCCACATTTTTTAATTCTAAATTCAAAGACCAGGTAACCTCAAAGGCGTTTCCCCCCCCCCTGAAAAGACTGAAATGGATGTCTGAAAGAGTAACATTACTAGATATTAGAAACAGGATGTGCAGACTGATTCAAGTTCAGTTCTGGCACACCGATTCTAGAATGCCAAATCTCTCTCAAGAATTCAAAATACTTGAACACAGTCACTCCTTCCGTGCTCTTCTTTTGCGCACCGACTTCACTGGCCCATCTCCGTATCCGATCCCCTCATCTGCTTCTTTCATCTAGAAGAAAAGAATTATGAAAACATTTATTTTCACATGATGTATAAACTAGTAGATAGAAGTAAATAATGGACTTCTTATTCTCTAAAATACATGTTCTAACAATCAAATGCTGTATCATACTCTTTAACTTCATGCAGTTGACCAAAGACATGTGTATAAATGGATGTTTTAATCTGTTGATCTTTTGGCGTGATTACATTTTTAGAAGAACTCTATCAAATATGCACGTGACAAGGCATATTGCTAACAACTCAATCCATGATTTTATGATTTGGAGCTTAATCTCAATGTCATAATTAATTAAAGTTTCTATGGTATTCTCACTGTGGGACATTAAGCACTAACTATCCATCACAGTGCTTCTGTGAGCGAGGAGTTGCTGAAGGGGTTTCACAGAGGCCTTGGCAGAGATTCCGGCACACAGTACTTAGAGAAAACTTAGGAGAGAGGGAAGGGAAACATCTATGGTTTAGGTTTTTCTTTCCTTTAATTCTTACCCATCTAGAGTAAGTACTTACACATAAATTAAATTTGTGTATCAATATAAAATAAGTCCTATATTATACAAAAGTTATGATTATTTCTCTAGGTTATACTATACAAAATTGGCTTATTTTAGCTCACTGATAAATGTATACAAGAAGACTAAAAGACTAGAAGATGGAATTCAGATTTTTTAAAGTACACAAAATATTTTGTGAAGCAAAATGTAACTAGAATATATATTCGAGTGAATGATTAGAAGTATTATTATTTATAGAATGCCAGCTGAAACAATGACTGTTTAAAACTCTGTTCTGGGAGAAATGGCCTTCACTCAGCTCCCCGTAAATATGGACATTCATACTAGATAATGACCCCCAAACCCCTTTAAAACCTCACAGGGCAGTTCAGACCAGTGACCAGGTATATGCTCTGAACAAGCTTTAGAAAACAAACAATAACAAAAAAAACCCCACCAAGTTTATTTGGGAGATTTCTCTACAGGGACAAAACAGAAAGTGTATTTCATCCTATGCAATAGGCGAGGCAAAGCTGGACCGTCGCCCTCGCGGAGCCGAGGTAACGAGGGTGCGGACCCCGCGGGCGGGACCACGCAGCTCTTCAGGGTGGGAGAAGTGGAGAAAACAGGCTCTGGTGGAAGCTGGATGCAGCGAGGGCGCTGGTTCTGAATTACGCCCTGATGTCTCTGATTCCGTAATAACTGACTCAAAAAAGGCACTGTGGAAAGTTTTTACATACCAGGGCGTAAAAGGAGGTAGACCTATCAGGTTAATGGGAAACCTAGTCTACTGAAGATATGAGGAAAAAACACCATGTCCAGCACATAGTACTCAACTACCCAATGAGTGAAATATTTGAAAATGTGAAATGCAAATTATTGAGTCAATGAGAGTGTTTTTACACTGGCTGTTAAGAAAACTGTTTGTAATAAACAAAATTACCTTGTAAATATTCAAATGGTATTTATTATACCTTTCAACAGAATACTTAAATGATAAAGTCATAATTTTTTATAGATGCAGCTCTCTCTTTGTACTGTTTCATTACTTTATACTGTTTCTTAAATATGGAGGCTCTTATGAAAACAGAAACATGGTTAAAAAAAATCCTTCATAAACCAGACTGCTGCTTTTATTGAAATAATTTTTTGGCCAATGATCAGACACAGAAAGTGGTTTATTTATTTATTTATGTTAGAGTTTCTTACCTCATCCTCTGATCCAGACTTATTTGATTTATTACCTTCTTCTTGCCCTTCT
This sequence comes from Mormoops blainvillei, assembly GCA_004026545.1. Lineage (NCBI taxonomy): Eukaryota > Metazoa > Chordata > Mammalia > Chiroptera > Mormoopidae > Mormoops > Mormoops blainvillei. The sequence continues at coordinate 76,429 of PVJD01000996.1, read as the reverse complement.
ATGATTTCGATTTCTTCTTCACTCTTTTCCTCAGGTTCACCTTCTTCTTCTGGGATACAGATTTTATTAAAGGCAAAGACTTGAATTAGAATTTCACTACTGAAAAGTATTAAATACAGTAAGGGGGGTTATTTAAATTCCAGTGTTTAAAAGCAATCCCTTCCATTAGAAAGTCTCTTAAAAATTAATTATGAATACTCATTATTTTACCACATTTTGTAAATACATCATTTGAGGAAAAGGACAGGTTTAGAGAATTCTTAAGCATTCAGTCTGTATGTAACATGAAAACCAAAGAATCTGTGTGTTTATGAGGTCTGTCCAGAAGGTATACAGCTATGAAAAATGGACACATTTGTTGAAGAAGATACAAAATACAAGAAACATTGTACATAGGACAATGATGCCCCAGTCCCCTTCAAAGCAGGCACCTTGGGGCCTCACACAGTTCTCCCAATCACCATCGGCTGCCCCGTCATATTTTCCTGAACCTCATCAACTGTCTGAAATCTCTTCCCTTTCAAAGGTGATTTTAGCTTTGGGAAAAGCCAGAAGTCACAGGGTGACAAATCTGGGCTGTAGAGGGGCTGAGTCACCTGGGTGATTTGATGTTTTGCCAAAAAATCTGCATGAGACATGATGAACGAGTGGATACATTGTGCTAATGAAGCTGCCGATCACCAGGTGCCCACAGCTGTGTTCTTCTGAATCATCTGAATAGTTTCCGAAGAGAAATGTTCAAGCTTAACACAAAATTTGATGCAGATTCCTTGCTCTCCTCACTCAGTCATTTTGAATGTAACAGCCACACAGTACACATGGCCACTCAATGGCCCCCACTGACTCGTACAGTGAAGTTGTCGTTCATACACATGCATTCCAGTCCACTCTCTTCGGCTGCCAGGTGACATAGATGTCACGCAAACTGTTCTCATTTTATTAACAATGGCTGGTCTTTTTTGGGACAGACCTTGTATATGTGTACAAATACATATGTAAATATATATATGTATGTGTTTTGTTTTTTTTTAAGATTATGGTTTTTCAATCAACTGTTTCATCAACTTAATTTAAAAATAGTGCTCAAGACATGCTTTAAGGTATAAAGAGCTCAATCTGGATCTTGGATCTTGGTGTGGGACACCTGGCAGATGTTACCAGTTTTACATCTTCCTAGAGGTGCATGAGGAGGTCTCAGTGGAGAGCCACCCAAAGGCTTCTGTTCTTCAGCTCTAACATCTTTAGGAGTTTAGTATAGGGAGGGAAGGGGACATACGATCCAGCAATCCTTTCAGTAGATTCAGTGACTTATTGGATAGGATAAGCTGTCTGATAAATGACAGCCATCGGAAGACCTGGTGTCGCTAACGTTGTTGCAGACACCTGCCTTCACCTACTTCTCTCATACAGAGGCCACGGTCTACATGGCTCACCGCGTCTGCAGTCCTGGAAGCAAGAAAAGGCCTTGCAAAAACCGGCACGTGGGATTCACAGTTGCTAGGCTCGTAGCCAACTGAACAGCATTTAAACACCTTTCTTCCTAGAAGATGAAAACTATGAACAGGGTGATGGCTGCGCAGGATACAACACCCAGGCAGGGACGATCGCTCTTCTTTGCCATAGTCACACATTCTTGGGGATTCCGATGGTATAAATTTGACAGCAAGTGCAAAAGCTAGTGTTTGCCAGATAATCTTCTGTTTTTATAAGCTTTGCCCAGGATCTCCACCATAAATCACTATCACTGTCTTACCTTTTTCAACAATTTCACCAATGCTTTGCTTCTTTTCCTCTTCCAAGTCAGTAACTGGTTTCTCCAGGGCTTCTCTCTCCTCCTTCAGCTCTTGCTCCAGTGCTCCCTTTGTTTGTGGTTTGCAGATGTCGGTTTTTTTATACTCTGCATCTTCATATTTTTTCTGTGGCAGTTTAACATAAGCTATTTTTACTAAAAGCAAAGCACTTTTTAAAAAAAAAGTTTTTTTTTTAAACCATAACTGACATTATACACAATAAAATTATACAAAATTTAATTTATTTAAGAACCACTTGCTCAATTCAGAGAACTTTTAAACACTTAAAGGTTTGTTTTCTTTTTTTTCAAGTTGAAGGAAATTCATTTTAGTTACCTTTACTTTCCTTGGCCAACAAAATGAAGTAATTAATGCTATTGGGAGCCCTGCTGTCACAAGATAGATGAGCCACAACCATGGATGCTCCTCAGTAACTGCTATTAACTGTGCGAACAGGCCGGGCTGTAGACAAAAAAAAAGCATCAAACTGCAGCTCAGATTTCACAACCCTTCATTAGGAAATAGAGCCCACCCAAAAAACTTAATTTATCTTGGCATTTTATATTAGGGAGTGTGAACTTGTTAAGCTAAAAAATACTTCATTTTCCTATCCTATACTCTGTCAAGTTTAAACTTTTTTAATTATTAGCGTGCACTGCTGTTGGAGGTTTTGCAGGTGGAAGCCACTAACCTACTGGCAAGAATAATGACAATCCTTTTTCGGTAAAGTTTAGGATACAATTTGTCTTAATTTTTTTTTTTTTTTTTTTTTTACTTATTGATTTTAGAGAGAGAGGAAGAAGGGAGGGAGAGAAACATCACTTTGCTGTTCCACTTACTTATTCATTTATTGATTGATTCTTGTATCTGCTCTGACCAGGGATTGAACCCACAGCCTTGACATATTGGGAAGACCAACTGAGCTACCTGGCCAGGGCACAATTAGTCTTTATGGATATATGCAAGGTGGAGCAAAAGTAGGTTTACTGTTGTGAGTATGTGAAACACAGTTTATTCTTGTATTATTATTTATTAATTATTGCATTATTTTCCATATGAACAACTGTGAACCTACTTTGCCCTACCCTGTATTATCTGGTTCATTTACAGTATACAGCTCTCTGATAACTCATTCTGTACTTTTAAAGGATTTATTAATAATATCAACCTGAGAATTATTGCTACCACTTAGGCCTAGAATTGACAAGGTGACAAAGAGTTGTAGACAAAGACTACAAAAATAAATATTAAGTAGTCTCATTTCTTAAACAGCAAATAATTCCATTATAGCTATCATAATTTAAAGAATGAAATGATGACTTACAAATGCATACATAGTGCATTATACAGTTTAAAATGAAGTTGTATCGTAATACAGTAAAGCTAAATATTCTGTTTATATAAATTTAAGCACATTCCTTTGACACTTAATAATTATTACATATTTATTTACCTTTTAAACAGTAATTTGCATAAATATAACCAGGACCAAGTGCTATTATTTCTACATGGTCAGTACCGTACCTCGTTAGCCTTTGCTATCATTCTTTTCATTCCCCAACCATCTGCAGCCCAATGATCTGCTACTTCCTTTTCTGAACAGATAATAAAATTATCAAAGTAGATATCAGAAGTCATAGACCACAGCTCTAAACCAAGAGCAGAGAAAGAAGTCAGAAGAAATGGATGATCATCTTCAAAATAATCTGGATTAGGAATTTTTCGAGGACTCCAGACTCTCTGGAAGAAAAACAATTTGAAGATATTTTCAAATAAAATAATTTCATTATAAATATTATTTAAGAAGTACAATAGTTGTTGAATGAAATCAGTTATAGTAACGAGGGAAAAAAAAGCTTTGATATTAATTCATCAGCAAATCACTGGAAATGAAATCTTTTTCTTACTCCGCACAATACGTGATGTTCTTATAAATAATACTGACTTTAAACTCTGCAAAAAAAAAGGCCAAGTGAAAATCCAACACATACAGAAACTTGAGTAATTAAGTTTTGCAAGTGACAGTATTTTAGAAAAGCTTTTTTATATTTAGTAAAGTTATTTAAAGCAAAATAGTATTAAAATTGACCAAATCACAGAGCTCACTGTTTGGCAAAAACGGAGCCACTCCTTCCACCACATGCCCTTGCAGGCATCATTAATCAGTCATGGCTGAACCTCAGAACAATTACCCAGCAAAGAAGTTCCATGAGCCCTGAAGTGATTAAACGCAATCAAATCAAATCGATTTGATGGTGTGCCCACTCGCTGATCCTCTCTGCCACATCGTATATACCTATTCTATGCCAGGTGCCATGCCAGCGACAGGGACACAGTGACAGACATGGCTCTTGTATTACAGAGTTTAAAGTCTAATGAAGGAGACACACATTAAAGAGTTACCAAAATAAACATTCGGTGATAAATGCTACAAAGGAAAACTAAAGTGAGCCATCAGAATATGGAGCTGCATATATGTAATACATGTTAGAAAATGTCATTGAATAATTAGGTAAAAACACAGGGTTAAATGGATAGTGTAGGGACTTCTACAAAAATCTAGAGATGCTCAAAAGATATCCGATTCATGTTAGAAAAAATATCCAAATTTTAATAACACCAGAAAGTAAGCAGCGTAATAATAAGCACAGGCAGTCAGTCCTCTTGAACAGAGTTCGTTTCTTATATTTAATTCTAAAACAGAACTTTATTCCACAATGATCGTCCCTTATTAGGGAAAAGTATAGTATGAAGTGACTGATCTCCAGTTCTTAAATTTATCCCTCCAGAAAAATTAAAGAACGCTGTTACTCTTTCCACATAAATTAGTTGAAGTCTGTCTCCTCTGACTTTCCAAGATAGCCAAGGCATACTATTACAAATTGATATTCTAAAGTTAACAGTATCGGTAACTAGCTATACAATAGAAATAGCATAACATTTTTGACTCTACAATGGGATTGGAACAAATGCTTATTACCTGATAGTTAGGATTATCTATCATTGGAGGTCTCCATACTCCCTTGTATTTTGGGTTATCTATCATGGGAGGGTTCCACTCACCACACCCAACCTGACACGCTGGATTAGGAATACGAGGTGCCTCCCATTCTCCGTCCATGTCTTCATTCCTTAGGATATCAGAGCAAAGGAAATACAATAACCTCAATACTCCCCTCTCAGTCATACACACTAGTAACAAAAAGCAAGTAAGAAACAAGAGATGACCTTCGGAGAGGAAGGATGCTTACCAGTCCTCAGGTTTCTCAGCACTGGGATCAGGAATAAACTTTGGTTCATCATCAAGCCAGCCATCAGGCTTAACCGCACTTAAGTCTTCTATTTGGGCGGGTTCACTTTCATCCCTGTAACCACAGCATTTTATGTAAATTATTCAAATTGTCCAAATGCACGTTACAAAATTCAGACGGCACCAAAAGGTGTTTCCTACCCTTCTGTCTTTGCGCCCACTCTGCCCCCAGTCCCAGCCCCTCACCCACCTGTCTTCTGCTAACTGGTCAGTGCTGTTGGATATCGTCCCTGTCGTGCACATATGTATATATTTTTTATACAAATAGCATTCTAAACAAAGTATATTAAATGTTGTTTTGTCACTTAAAAACTCAGCTATGTACCAACAAATGCATGTTGGATGCTGACTAAGTGTGAAGACTGCTCTAGGGGCCTATTCTAGACACACGTATCTCTGCTTCATTCTTCCTAACAGCTGCATAGGCTTCTATTTTGTGGATATACTGTAATTTAAAAAAAGATTTTATGTATTTATTTTTAGAGAAAGGGGAAGGGAGGGAGAAAGAGAGGGAGAGAAACATCAATGTGTGGCTGCTTCTTGCGCACCCCTCACCGGGGACCTGGCCCACCACCCAGGCATGTGCCCTGACTGGGAATCGAACCAGCGACCCTGTGGTTCGCAGGCCAGTGCTCAGTCCACTGACCCACACCACCCAGAGCCATGAATATACTATAATTTATTTAACCTACCTACTTTTGAGGAACATTTACTGTTCCCCAAAACTCATTATTGCAAATAATGCTTTAATGAAATTCTGGAATACATTAGAAATTAGTACGAAATTAGCCCTCTATCAGCTATATGAATTTAAAATATTTTTCCAGTTTCTTATGTATTGTAAATTATATTTTATGGTGGGGGTTTTTTGCCATATACAAATCATTTATTTTAATGTAGTTAACTTTTGTTAATATTTTCTTTTATGATTTTCAATTTTATTTCATATTTGGAAAGGTATTCCTACTCTAATATTTACAAAACTCTGTATTTTAGTAATTTTATATTTCATTTAAAAATAACAGTAAATTCTAAAATATATAAACTTGATCGTAGTATGCACTGCATAGAACTACTAATATAGTTTTCGTTGTTGTAGAAAAGTAGAAATTTTAAACAAGAGGCTACATTATGATTTTCCAAACAAATCTTAAGTTAACCAAATAAACTGAAACTACTCTCTATATGTAAAAACTTGTACCTGCCTGATTATCAATGTTATCTTGAGTTTCTGAGGGCTCAGAGTAACCAGAGTTTAAAATTTAAGGGAGCATCTCTCTCTCTCTCTCTCTCTCTCTCTCTCTCTCTCTCTATATATATATATATATATATATATATATATATATATATATAATTATTAGAAGTTTATATATATAAACTTCTAATACATGTCACCAATCAGAATGAGGCTTCTATATGTAGTTTCTCTCATTTAAGGGCAAACTTATTTCCCAGCGTTATACTTTATGGGGAAAAAATATGAAGCAATTTTAGAAAACCCACAAGGAGGGATGAGGTCCTACCTTTCCTGATAGTATAAATTCATAAAGTAATTTACTAATAAGTGATTTTTTTATTGTTTAAAAAGCCATACTGTTCTTCCTATCTTGAACAAGTTACTTTCCTATTATACTATTTGCCTGACAGCAAAGGCATTTCAATATCTCTAAGAGAATGATTTCTCTTAGAAGTTAACACTTTTGGTTCCAGGAGCAATGCTCTATGTTCTGAATAGCTAGTAACCTCGATGTTTACAAACAAACAAGAACTTGAAGAAATGGGAATGGACACTTTCCAAAATGAAGCACAGGGAGAAATACTGGCTTAAAGAAATGAGCAGATCCCCAGTGACCTTTGGGATAATATAAAGGAGTCTACGTACATTAAGTGGTGCCCCCCAAAAAGAGATGGGGAGGATAATATAAATATTTAAAGAAATAATGGTGAAATGTTAGCCAAATTTTATTCAAACTGTAAACCCACATTCCAAAAAGCTCAAAGAACCCAAAACAAGAATAACATGCACACAAATTACATCAAGGCACAACAAAATCAAACTGTTGAAAACTAATAATAATCAATCTTAAAGCTTAACAGAAAAAAAAAAATCACATATTAGGTAGAGAAGAACAAGGATGGGGGCCAACACCAACTTCTCACCAGAAACAACACAGGCCCCAAGATAAGACATGACTGTTGCAAAATGACTGTCGCCCTTCATCCAAAGGTGAACACATTCTTCAGAAGTGAAGGCAAAATAAAGACGTCCTCATACAAATAAAACGTGGGAAAATTCAGTGATAGCAGACACACACTATGATGTGTTAAGAGAAGTGTATCAGGCAAAAGGAAAGCTGTAAGAGATGGAAATTTGTACCTGCACCGAAGAACAGGGTACCGGAAATGGTCACTGCATGGGAAAACAAAAGGACTTCTCCCTTCACAACTGCCTGATGAAAAGACGCCGAGTGAAGAATAAACGTGTGGCCTTCACAGTGTGTGCAGAAATGTATAATAAAAGCACAAAGGCTGGAAGGGGGAAACGCTCACTTAGACGTGAAGTGGTATAATACTACTTGAAAGTAAACCAGAGCAGGAGCTAATAAGCCAACGGAAAAGAAAAAATGGAAGACTAAAATAAAATAAAATAGTTCAACCCAAAAGAAGTCAGGAAAGATTTTTTTATAAAGGACCACAGAATATATCGGACAAACAGAAAACACCAGGGAGATGATGGGTGTATATCCAACCATATCAACAATTACCAATAACCTCAAAAAGCACTGTTCTAAGTCAAAGGAGCCAAGAACAAAAGCTACACGCAGTATGACTACATGATGGTCTGAAAAAGGCGAAGCTCTAAGGGGCAGGGGCAGAGCCAGACCAGTCGTTGCCCGCTGGGGGCGAGGGTGGGAGGAGGACACTGCCTACAAAAGGATATGAAGGGCCTTTTCTGGGTGACGTAAATATTCTACATCATGATTGTTTGTGGTGGTGGTTACATCATTGTATATGTTCACAAAACTAACAGAGCTGTATATAAAATATATGAATTTAACTATATAAAATTATACTTCAATATACCTGACAAAAAAAATGCAATTAGAATCCAGCAAATATATAAAGGACAATACTTGTTGACCAAGTAGATTGTAAGGTTAGGCCAACATTAGAAAATTAACATAATTTACCACACTAAGAAAATAAAGGAGGAAATCTATATGGTCATCTCAATGGACATACAAAAAGTATTTTCCAAAATCCAACACTTAATCATGGAAAAAAAAAACACTCTTAGTAAACTTAGAACACAATTTTATAAACTCATACCTAGCATTCATATCATTCAGCTAGCCACTTCCAGAGCCCCAACTCTGAGGAACTGGGTGAGTTAATGTTTCTTGCCTTCAGTTGCTCTTTTTAGGTGATGTATTACACAGCAATAGATAACTGATAACTTGGGTCAAATATAAAAAGACAGATAATCTCAAAGCTGTTACCCAATGAGCAGGAAAAAAAAATGAGGTTCTTAGGGATAAAGGTAACAAGATCTTTATGAAGAAATTACAAAACATATTTGAAGGACAAAGAATACCTGCATGAATGGAGAGACATGCAGGTATCTCTCACCATCAAAAATCAAGCTATGGGGACCCAGGAACTGAGTACATTTCTCTTTGGGAAAATATTCGTAATCCGGAAGAATAAAAATGACACAAATACTCAGCTAGAAAAAAAATTATGGTTAAGCAAACTGGTATGAGTGAGTCCTATATAGTTTTATAAGACGTTGGAGACATGCCTATTTTAGGGCTAAGCAATGGAAAAGACCACAACTATGTAAAATGCACAGGCTAGAGACGGAACTAGGAATCACAGTGTTCGCGCTTTTAGAGTTACGTCATTCCCCCCACAGCACTGAAAGCACAAAAATAAAAATGCTTTGAATAAAATTAAAATAGTAATTAAATTAAAAATTAAGATAATTAAAAAGCATGGAAGTGCAGGATCCATTTTAGAAAAGTATTTCACCCAAAATAATCAAAATAAGTAGATCTGATGTTTACAAGAATACGTTTCATTAGCAGTAAATTTCATTCATATGTTTTGTATCATCACTTAATTGTGCCAAATAACGCTTTACTACTGGGTTCTTGGCTTACCAGTCGTCTGGTTTGACAGCAGAAGGATCAGGGATTTTTGCTCTTTCGTCCCATTCCTCAGGCTTTTCATCGGTGAGATCCTCGACTTCTCTGGGAGGGTTGACAGGGGGCGCGACGTCCTCTAGGAGGCTTCCTTTGTTGACAACGGTTTGGTCAATTAAAACTTCAAATGTGTCATCTGGATTCATCACTAAAGACCAATTTAAAGATCAATTAGAGTTATACTGGTAGGCATTCAAAAAGTAATCTAAATAATAAAACTACGTTAAGCTTCGCGGATAAAATTTTCTCTCAACCAGAAATAGAGGCGGTACCAATGTATTTAATCAAAATATGCTGAAACCACTAGATTTAGTGCTTTCTAAAATTAAAAATAAAATTTTAAGTGATCATAATTTAAAAATACTCTTACTTCTCAAATAGAACATATCAAATAGCTAGCTCAGTTTGGGACCCCAACAACCCGTCAGGTTCACTCTGCTATAGTCATAGAATACAACCCAATCTTCTTCAATGGTTTTAAATAATTTTTTGAATCAACCTCAAATTTTTAAAGTTGCACATACCTACACAAAATTTATTTTTTTCCTGAACCACTTGAGAGTAAGTTACTGACCTCACAGACATCATTCTTGAATGACTTAGTGCATATTAAACAAGGACATTTTCCCACAATCTAGGAAATTAACATCAATACATTACTATCATTTCCTAGATTTCCTTACAGTTCCTTGGCATTTCAAATTTAATGACTCTAGACTGTATAAAATATCTTGATAACTGAAATTATTCAAGCTTTTACTTATCAATATGTTGAGGTTAATTCTAGCTCTCTAAAAGTCCTCATGTCAAAAATTTCACAAAGAACTCTCTTATCCTTTGTAATGACAAGAGAGAGGCTCTCTCCTCCTATAAACACTGAAGGGGGTCACTGGGTAAAATTCATAGCTTTGAAAAGAATGATTGATGAAAACAGCTGCCTAACATTTGCTTTCATAAGCTAAGGAAGCAGTAGCTGCCAACAAATGTCAGAATCATCCTGACTCATCCGGTTAAATGGACTACCACTTCCTGGAGAAACAGTACTGAAGTCATACCAGTCTCCAGGGGCTTCAGAGCAGTGCCAAATTATATCAAAATCAAATACTGCAGTTCATATACAAACTCAAATAATGCAACCACTCAACATTTTCTCCCTTTTTTTTCTCTCCATATTTCCTCTTCTATTAGCAGCTGAAATTACAACACAATATTACCAAAACAAAGGAAAAAAGGCAAGCTAAGAGTAAGACTTTAAATGCAAAAGAGTACCAACTAGATCCTTCCTGATTCAAAAAAGGGGTTTCTCAAAATCTTGAAATGAATGTTTTCTAGACAAATTTTGCAACTAAAATTGATTTTTTAAAATTACAGTTAAAAAAGTACATAACAAATAGGCATATGTGAAAAAAAGATCTTTGTCCAGACTCTTTGGACAAAAAAAATTCCATATAGAAAACTCCATTAAATATTTTAAATGAGTCTACTATTAAAAGCATTGGATTATAAAGTCTGTTAGGTTCTTAGAACAATTACAGAATAATGTTATAAAAAAGTAATTGTATTACAGAGGTTTTTTTAAAGAAAAAACTCAATCTTAGCACAACAAAGTTTTCATGGAGAGTAGTAAGAAAAGCAAATGTTTGTCAGACTTAAATTTCAATTTCATTCCTATCAGTTACTGTTGCTTCCTAGGACAAGTTACTTAAGCCAAGTTACTTAAGCCAAGTTAATGCAAAATAGAAACTGCCCACCTCACTTCATGGTTCCAAACAAAGTGTCCAACATAGAGCACAGTGCATGTGAGATAACTAATGACAATTACAATTTTTTTCTAGTCTTTTTCTATGTGCTTGCATATTTTGCCTAGTGGCCATCATGATATGCCTCCAATTTGAATCTTGTTTTCTTTCCCCATTTTAATATTATAAGCATTTCTTTCCTGGTGCTAAACATTTCACATTTATCACTTTGTATTGTTATAGAAAACTCCTACTGGAACACTTGGGCTGCTTCTAATTTATAGTATTATATTTTCACACAGAGGTCATTTGGATAAATTCCTGAAAGTGGAATTGTGGTTTCAAAGGACATAAACCTCTTATGGCCTTTAATATACACTACCAAGTTGCTTCTGACCAGGTTTGCATAGTGAAGTTTGATTAAATTAATTTGTTCTGTTTTAGTTATATTTTTGCATATTTTCTACAATTTACATTCCCCAAAATGTCCAGTACTATTTTCCAGTGTCATATACAGTCTTTGATGTCAATGCTGACGTTAAAAATGACACTGTCCACTGCTTTGGCAGACCAAACGAATATTTCTGCACCTCCAGCCACTGGGAAGGAAGCTGAGAGCTGAGATACCTTAGTCCTGGATGGAGTTGTCCTGCTGGGTTCTGACACACTGTGATTTCACATAATCCTGGGCAGATCACAGCCCTATAACCATTCGTATTTGGGAAGAGGAGAAACGATCCCTTACAATGTCCTGCCCCCTCCACGTCTAAGCAAACTCCTATTTACATCAAGCAAAGCTAAGTATGTCAAAACATTGTAGCTCAGTGCTCTCCCTTTCCGAGTTTATACACGGCCACAACCACTACGAGGCGGCGCCTACGGATCATCACGACTGCCCGCGGGAAAACCTTTAAGCTTTTCAGCATGGCCTTATGACTTTTTCCTCTTTCACCTTCTTTCCAGTTTTCTATTCTTATTGCACCACTAATGTCACAGCGTCTAAAACACCCTTTTCACCTATCTTCCACATTCTATCTACACTTCAAAACTAGTTCAGCTACAGTCTCCTTCACCGGGTTTTCTTAGGGTCGCCAGACTGGGAGGGACATTGAACTCTTGGCTGTACCTCACCCGCCCCTCTCAAATGGTACTTTTACTTTCTATCTATACTAGATATATGTCTGTCTTAATTTCCTAAAAAAGATAAGCTCCTTAAGGGTAGAATCCATGTTTGTTTCTTCCAAAGCACTTGCCATGAAATATATCAGTAGTCAGCGAATATTTTTGAATGAATGAGTAAATTAAAAGGATATACCAAGGGTATATAGATGAGTCTTCCTGTCTGTAAAGAACTTTTTAAGGTCTACTTCTGGAGGTTTGGCATGTTTCTCTTCAAAAACTCCAGTTTTTGGGTGTTTATGTCTGAAGATAAAATGAAGTTTATAATCTTCTCCACATTTATCTGGTCCAAACATAATGGTATAGGATGTTTTATCATAAAAGTTTTCCTTCAAAGAGAGATGAGTGATGGGATTAGTCCAGATTTAGAGTACTTAATGAATTTTTCTTTCTATCCAATTGGGTAGAGTTTACAAAACTGTGTTAAATGCTAATTCACCAAAGAGTTATTTGACACAAATGACAATAAAGGATGTGAAAAAATGACAAATTTTATTTCAAAATAATTGTTTTTAAAGCACACACTACTTCCTTCAGAAAGATGTAGGAAGGAAGCTGAAACCACCCTGGCAATATCATAAGCTTTAACAACTTTATGTAAATTTGTATTATTAATATTTTATTAAGAAAGTTAAGCATAGAGAAAGGCATACTTGTGACCTTAAGACTACAATGATTATCCATTACTATTATTCAGGAATACACTAGAAAATGACCTTCCTAAGCAGAGGGAAGAGAAATTCAGACACAAAAACAGACGCAGAGGCTGTTTTTACTACTGTTTTACGTGTAGCAATTTCCCTCTATTTACCATGGCCTACTGGTTGAGAGCATGGGATCTGGAGTCAGATGCTGGGGTTCAAGTCCTACCACCGCCACTTAAATTAGCCACCTGTGCCTCTGAGCCAATTTCTGAACCTCTTTGTAGTTTTGTCACCTCTGAAGTATGGCTATAATAATAGTACATACCTTGCAAGGTTTCTCTGAGGGTCAACTGAGTTAATCATATAAAATGCTTAGAAAAATACTTGGCATTAGATTTCATTCTTGTCATTATACCTTCAGGTGACTGTCACCTGATAATACCTAAAACCGGACCTTGCACAGACACTACATGGTAGGACCCTGTCCTGCCAATGGCACCTGAGCCCCTCACCCCATGCCCCACAGCCTGTGGCTATAGCCACGCGTTCTGGCAGGTGTCCCGCTACCTCATCTTCCTCATTGCTGTTTCCTGCAGAAACCCGGACACAGCCTCCTGCAGGAGCATGCTGGGAGAAATGTCTCTTTCCTTACCTTCAAGCGGTCCTAATACAACTTGCTTCACTGTGGAAATATGTTTAGTTATTTTTTTGTGGGGAACTGGCCCAGCTTTTTAATTTAGCTCTTTGGTCATTTTGTTTCCTGCTTTGCTTTGTTATCTTATTTCTCTAAACAAATTTACGATTCTTATTTTGTAAAGAAACTTGACTCTAGGCTGATCACTCAATGACATTTATAAATAACATGTTACTTATTTATAGACATGGCACATTTTTTTTTATGTTGCTAAAGATTACAAAAATGGGTGCCATCAAGCAATACCTCTGTCCATGAAACCTGAAGGCACACTGTAAAAGCCACAATAACTCGTGCTGGATAAAGATTTTTCAAAGTTCTTTTAAATTTCAGTGGAAAATACAAATCTCAGTTTTATCGATTACTCCTTAAAATGCTTGGTAACTTTAATAAAGTTTTCTTAAATATTAAAATATCATACCAGATTCAAATCATCAGTGTCTGCTAGGAGTTTAATGTATGCACCTCCACAATCAATACCATCTTGAAAATTTACTTCATATCTAAATAAAGGGAAAAAAACCATACTGCTGATAAATAAAAATTACTAATTGCTCTTCAAAACCTAATATATCACTCTCAATTCATTTAAACATAAACGTTTCACACTGCCAGAAAGCCCGTAATAAGCTCACCCACAGCCTATAGGAAATACGCAGAAGTGCTTTTTCCCATGCATCCTCGAATATTAAAAGTAGAATGATTATTAAAAAGCTAACTAACTTTTGAAACAATTTTTCCATCAAAACTGATGAATTAGGAATAAAATAGTTCAACTAAAACTATAATAGGAAATTTCAAATTCAGATGAGGGATTCATTATACATATTTCTTTATAGACTAAAAAACAAAGACTATGCGGACCACAGCTACAACAACAGATTTCAAAGAAATTGCTAATGATCTTAGATATCCAGGTTCACTACTAATTTGCCTTTTAGTTAATTTATACCTAACCATGTTAAATAATTGTGTATTTAATGAAATACCTCCAGCAAAGAGATTTCATAATCTCAATCAATAACCTGGAGTATTTCAGACTTTAACAGCCAGGAGATATGGGAAATACGAGGGGGGAGCCCCTAAAAAACCCAGAACGATCTTCTGGGTGGTGGGTCCCTTTGGCTACAGGCTTCTCCCTCTAGGTGAGTGTTCCAGGAATTGATCTGTATCAGTAGACCAACTGGTGGTGTTGTGAGAGGCTGCATTCTGCTTCAATGAATTGTTTTTGAAGACTCTTTCAACACATTTGCCCATTTCATGATGGGTGACTTATGAGCGCACCTGCCCACATCACGCTGAGTGTTCAGCAGTTTTCGACCAAAAAAAACCGGCATGACCCTGGTGCCCTACCCGTCCTATCACCCTGAGTGGCTTTTTGGTTTCCTCAGATGAAAAAATTTCTCAAGGGGAAACATTTTGTCAACGCAGATGTGACAGAGATGAAACAAAAAATGGCAGAAGCAGTAGAAGGCATCAAAATTGACGAGTTTGAAAACTGCTTTGAGCAGTGGAAAAAAATGTCTCGATCGGTGTATTGCATTAAACAGAGTACTTTGAAGGTGACTGAAGTTTAAATATGTAAGAATAAGTACACAATTTTTTATAAATAAATCCTTTTGGGGGGGGCCCCCCTTGTACAGTATAACAGCTAAGTGAACTGACATAGGAGTCTTTTTGTGGATTTATAACACTGAAAAATTCTCAGCAAAAAATAAAATAAAATAAGGAAATTGTCTTGTTTAGGCAATAAGGCACAGACTTACTGAACAGTATGTAGAAGAGAATTTTGGTAAACTGGTGAATTACAAATGACAAAAATCAATGAGGAAATGGCTATCAGTGAAAAACAGTGAAAGTCAAAAAGTTTATAATTTGGTTTAATGAATTAAAAATAAAGAAAACTAGAGAAGCAATGGGAACTAGGTGGACTACTGTTTAAAATCTTTCTGAAGAAACTTTAGTGACAATAAAGTAAAAAAAAAAACATAGCATACAAACTTTGACAGTTTGAACCCAGTGTATATATTTTGTAATGAAAAGAACAGGATATATAGTCACATTTTAAGTGATTATCTTTGAGTTGCCAGATGTTGGCGATTTTCCCCCTACTTTCTACTCTGCCCTATTTCTCAAAATCTCTACACTATGGTGACAAGCATGAATTTTGGAATCAAAAAGACCTGAGATTTATTCTTGATTCTACCACTTACTTTAGGGACACCGAGGATAAAGGTAAGTTATTTAAGTACTAGGTCTCTATTTGCCCATCTATCAGGTGAGTACGCTGCCCACACCCACACCTCGAAGGGCCATCATGATGGTTACAGGATACCATGCAAAACAATGGGCATATAAATGCTCAGAATGTTAGCTTCTCTTATGATCAAAAGAAAGGTTTTGTTTCATTCTTTTTCATTTTTTAAATACAGGAAAGTTCTTTTTTCCTCAAAGCCTTATCGATATTTTTATTTTAAGCACTAGCTGACAAAGAAATTCATGTCTTTGAAGACTATAAAATAAAATAAATGATACACAATAAGAATTACATGTACACACACTATTTTAGGTACAAGAAAATTAAGAGATATATAGGAGATTTAAGGAAAAGGAGTTCTATGAAAAGCTAAGAATAAGAAAGAACAATTTGTAAACTGTATCTATAAATGTAAACATAGGTTAGCCATCCTATTATATCTAGACTCAGTCACTGTGTCTACTATTTTTAAATCAATGTGCTTTTCACTCAAAACCTCAGGGTGTTTGTGTGTACATGCATTGTGTGTTTAAGTAAAACTGAAAAGGAAATTGTGAATTTTTACGCCCATTTTATAACGCTATAGCTATATTCAGAAGCCTAATTATATAAACTAATATAAATTTCAGAAAATATTCAAAAACAAAACTTACTGAACTATCAAAGGTTTATCAGCAAAAACGAAGGGCTTTGCTAACACAGCAGATATCGCATGATGCTTTGCCCTTGACTTTAACACCAGCCCTCTGTCACCAGGTACTCGGTTTTCTTTCAATTCTTCTATTTCCCATCTTCCTAAAATATAAAGCAGGGCAAATTAAACTACAACCAAACACAGACTTAAAATTATTTATCAGCAGTGGTGAACAATGAGATTTTTCTATGCAGGCTGATTTGGGAAATTTTTTAAAGATTTAAATCAGGAAATAATAACTGCAACTACTGTATGCTACTCCTTTTTCTCTTACCAGAGAATGGTTTCATTTTCTAGCTAAAATTGTGGAAACTAATGAATAATAAACACTATAGTATCTT
The DNA here is from genome assembly GCA_004026545.1 of Mormoops blainvillei. Taxonomy (NCBI): domain Eukaryota; kingdom Metazoa; phylum Chordata; class Mammalia; order Chiroptera; family Mormoopidae; genus Mormoops; species Mormoops blainvillei. The sequence goes on along the minus strand of PVJD01000996.1, from coordinate 59,576 downwards.
ATTAAAGCCCTTTGACAGCTGGCCTAGTTTGGATTTCTCTGAAAGACTTTTTAATCAATGAAATTACAAAATATGCTTTGTTTCATAAAGTCTATCAACATTGTATTTTTAAAATGAGATATTTTAAAATTACATATGAAATGAAGAGCATCTTTAACACAAAATGTGCATTTTGCCTCAGTCTTATGTACTTGGAAATACATGATATTTAATAGCTACTTTTCTTACTTTGTAGAAGTTACTGTGGGGATTTAAATTTTTTTTTTGAAAATCGTATGCCCAATGAACACAAATTGCAGTCACCCTTCCCAGGCTAAGCCAATCAGCTCTCGGAACTTTAGGCAGAGAGCACAAGCTCTAGAGTAGCACTGAGCTGGGACACTGCAATGCGGAGTCGGGCCCTATCCAGGCAGGAGTCTCCATGTTCAAGGTCAGGAAGCTCCGGAAATCAGATCACGGACTGCATGCAATACCTGTAGCCCAAACATTGCTTTTTGGATTTTTCTCCTTTCCTCTTTTTTAGAAAGAAATATAACCAACATACATTAATTTGTTCTAGTTTTGAAAATGCTAGGATTGCCTATTCCAAAAAAAAAATCCCTCAATTTAACAAAAATTATCTATTTTCCAGTACTATGCCAACCTGAAATATTTACAGGCAGTTTTGAATCACTAATGCTTTTTATATTACTTTTTTTCTTTCTTAAAAAAAAACAAACAACAAGCACAGTGCAAGAACCTGAACCAGTCTCATGAGTCAGAGAGGTGTTTGGTCTATCATTGTGCAGGCTTCACTGCCCTTTTAGAAATGAATTTTTAAAAGCTTTTGGGTATCTTTTGCTTCCCTCCTAATTTGGTTATACTATACTTTTCTTAAAAAGATGAATTTATTTGATGTTTCTTCTGTCACAATGATGATAAATTGTATTATCACTACTAACCTGTGGTTTGATCAAAACAAAAATGTTCTTTTAAGAAGTAACCACTTTATCTTTAGAATTTTTTAGGGTATTTATAATAAAGGATTTTTAAAAGATGTTGCCTTTTTGTAATTATGCACAGGCACTTATCGGCTATGAAAAAGGTACCATCTAGCACTTTAATTTTAGAAAACTTGTCCCAAAGTAATGATTCCTCAATGACAGGAGGTTTTGCCCAACTTCAAATAAACAATAACTTTCTATTAACCACTCATTTACCCAAATGTAGACAATAACAGGTAATATAAATTCTGATGTCAATAAAACGTCAAAAAGAATTTACATGGTTTTATAAGTTGGTCACTTAAAGAACTGATACTTATTAAACATATATTGTACTTTTGTTAACAACTTAATCTGAAAAATTTAAGTATGTCTACTCCCAGTGCAAAGCCTATATCCCAGCACATAATGTTTTATGCAGATTTGCTTATTCCTGAAATGCTGAAATGAATCTTACTCAAGGGGCACGTGACCAAAGCTGTCATCAGCTACTGTGAACACTAAATAGCACTGCAGGAAACTAATACTGGCTGTAAGTACAGATTGCCAGGGCGCTCCCGGAAATACTGAAAGGAGAAGACACTGAATTTTCCATTGTGAAGACTGAGGCCCCATATATATATTTAACAGAAATATAATCTCAAAAGCTAAAGAACTTTGGGTCATACTAGTTACATTGAACACTTAAACAAATATTTTACCATTATATATAGAAGTCTCTGGGTCTGTATCATCTTTCTTTGCTTTTGATAGGACCCACCTATAAATACAGGTAAAAGCAAATGTATATCTTTAAAAATAAAACCAGAAATTTATAGATACAACGCATATTAGAAACACACGCACACACATACACAAATACCCAACAGTTACTTCTCGTTCAAAAATAAATAAATACTTTGAAGCTAAATAAGGACGCCTATACTTCATCCTGCAAGGTTAGAGTTAAATCAGCTTTGCAATTTGCAATTTACTAGCTGTATGATCATGGATAAGATCCACTAAGCCTTAGCTTCCTCACCTATAAAAGGAGGTAAAGATAGTACCTACCTACCTCCTTAGGACAGGGTCTGGCATATAATAATCAGTAAGTAATGACTTATTATTTTACCAATATTTAGAATGGAAGAGTAAATTGAATTTGTCATGTGAAATTAGGTTATTACTATCTGTCCTAAGGGGTAAAGAAATGTCATAAATTTTTATTTCACATTCATAATTCATTTATTTTCTTTATATAAATATATAAATTAAACATTTCTAGAAATAACAGAAATGTGTTAAGGTACTTGTTTACACTGTCGGATAAAGCACTTTAACATTTTTTTATAGTTACATAGTAGGGGCAATTTTCATGGGCCAATAACCAATAATTTCAAAAAAGCTAATTAAATCAAGGGAAACATTCCCTTGAATAAATACTCACCCAGCCAACCTTCCGCTATCGAAAGTTTCTGTAAAATATACATCTCCTATAGGTTGAGGTGTCTTATATTTAATCTAGAAAATAATTTTTAAAAATCTAAAGTTATTCATTTCACAAATATTTTAATAAATAATCTCACTAGTGAAGAACCCATTATGTAATGGACAAATAGGTAATCCAAATGTACGGTATCATGGCGTCCGACCTCAAAACTCTGTATCCTGGTGGTGATCAGATACAAGAGAACACAAGAGATACAATGATGGAAAAAATACTATATGTGCAAACAGAGGGTACAGCGATTCCTTCTAACACAGAAGGAATGGGAAGGAGTAGTCGAGAAGGCCTCATGACACAGCTGACATGGCCCTAAAATAATTCTAACAGGTGGCAATATTTGGGGACATAAATCATCAGAAGCAAAAGAAATAGCATGATCAAAAACACATAAGATGAAGAGCTTAGTAAGCATGTGGGCTAGTTTAAAATTAACTCCGGATTTTCACTGGTACCTGACTAGATGGTGACGATACTGTGTTGAGAAACTAGGGACCCAGAGAGGAAAGGCGCCCAACAGAGAAAGCACAGCAGGCACACGACGTGCACAGCTCCTACGGCGAGGGCGCTAATGGCGGGCGAGGCGGCGGTGGTGATGGCAGAGACGTGACGGCTCTTTCAGTCCTCACCATGTTTCTCTGCTCAGGTAGGAGGAAGCTGCAGCAGAGAGGCAACGTAACGCGCCCGCTGTCTCACAGCGGGTCACTGCGGTACCTACAGACAATGGCTCAGGCTGTCTGGTTCTAAAGCTTGTACACTTAACCACTGCACTATACAGAATATACCAACAAAAGGACTCAAAAGATTAAGGATAATTTATTGACAAATTATCAGAAGATAATTTGAATTGATGGTGAATGATTTATTTTGCCAAACATAATAAATCTGGGTCCTTTCTGAACCAGCCTCTGTGATTTTATTTGTATGATTAATTAAGGGATTTCTTCTCTTGGCCTTCAGAGAAAAGGACACAGAAGTACTTTTTCTATTTTCACTGTCCCTATCCTGGCCTGAGAACATTTCCTGTCTCTTAAAGGGAGGGACGCCATTAATGAAACAAAATTCCACATAATTCTTGACAGGGTCAAGACCCTACTATGGAAACGGTCAGCCTACAGGAAGTCCACTGAACACAGCTCTGCTGTGCTCTGGGCTCCCAGGGAGTGGCCAGCTCAGTGGACACTGGGCAGGGGTGCCACAGGGCCCTGTGCACCACCAGAGGTTTATGTGGTCCTTCGTTACACTTTACCACGCCTAGATTGCTCACACTATACCGGGAGAAGGGTCCGAAATCTTCTTTCCCACTTCTTACCATCTTTTCAAATTAACACCAAATAGAGTTGAGAGGGGCAGGTGTCTGCCAATTCACCTGAAGCACGCGCCGCCAAGGACCCTGTAGGAGCTGTGTCTAACTCAGTCACTAGCACTTTGATTACTTCCTTTCTGGGGTTCACAGAACTAGGTTTTAAAAGAATGTGCTTGTGGAGCTTACAATTTAACAGGAGAATGAATATCCACCTTAAGCAGCTGAACGACACTTGCATTTGCAAATAACAAGCTCTCAAAGAAGTCTGTAACACCTATGCATTACCCTTGTGGGCCCTTTAAGCAGTAGCTGGCACAATACAACTGACGCTTTCTCACCATCAAAAATATTCCTGAAAAACATTCTGATGATCCTAATACTACATATGAAGATTCCTCAGTGTGAAAGCGCTTACGGACTGTCAAGATATACGAAAGTCTCTGCCAAGGTCTTCAGACTCCCGCTAGCCGCCACCTGGCGGCACAGGTTAGCAATGCTGAGACAGAGAGTTACGTTTACTAGTCCCTCACGTCCCCTTCTCATTCATCCTCCTCCTTAGTATTTCCTTTTCTCAAATAAAAGAAAAGCTGCATACTTTACTTCTAGAACTGCAAATAACACTGCCTTTTGTTTTTTCTAAGGATTGCTGGCAGTGCCAGAGATAAGACTGCAAACCTTTCTCTGAGCTACAAGTACTTAGTCCTCTTCAGCCAGTGACGAACTCCTACTATTTGATAGTAAAAACCTCCCCCACATTTATTTGGTAATAAAACAACGCTAAGAGCCATGCACAAATTTCTGCAGTACATGGGCACTCTAAACCACAAAGCCACAAACAGATGGGGAAAAAGTGTTTTTCTGTATACTAGGAAAATGAAGGCTACTATGACTGAAATAGATATTAAGAGATTAGTCACTCCTATGTAACACGTAAAGGAATAGCTTACAACTGATTTCTCGATAACCTCACCTCTGAGGAGAGTTCATCTTCACTGACATCGATCTCTCCTGAATTCTCATCGAAGTCTGTCCTCTCAGCATCATCATCCATCAATTCCGCATCAACTGAGATGCTTAGAAGACCCAGACATAGCCAAAAGCCTTGGAAATGCATACTGATTGTCTGTGAATTTAAAAGCTATCAGGGAAAATAAGACAAAGTTGTGAAAAATATGTGTAAGTATATTACAAAGAAATAATTTCTCCTTAATACCTCCTTTATTCAAGATGGCTTTTCAAACAAATCATTAAGAAAATTACTTAAATTACACTTGGAACAAGTGAAAATACAAACTTTAGATCTCACGGGACACACAGTCTAGAGCTACAAGCCTGCCTCTAAAAATAAGGGGCCAATGGCACAAACCTAAAGTTATAGATAAGTGATCACAGGTCAAAAAGCAGACCCTGTTAAAGGGAAGAAAAAAGGATGATTCCTCAATGTTTGCTTCATTTCCTTTATTTATTACAATGTTGTGTAAGTACATAAAAACATACAATTGGAAATTTTATAATTATAAAGCCAAAATACAAGGTCTGTCCAGAAAAAATCCAGCCATTGTTAACATAACGAGAATGGTTTGCGCAACACCCATGTAACCTGGCAGCAGAGAAGAGTGGACTAGAATGCACATATGTGAACGATGACGACTTCACTGTACTGGTCAGTGGGGGCATAGATGCTGTTGAGTGAGCATGTGTGCTGGGTGGCCATCGCATTCAAAATGACTGAGTACAGCAACCAATCTGCATCAAATTTTTGGTTAAGCTTGAATATTCCTCTGTGGAAACTATTGGGACGATTCAGAAGCTACGGGCAACTGGTGATTGGCAGGTTCATCACAACAACATTCCCGCTCATGCATTATGTCTCGTGCAGAGTTTTTTGGTGAAACATCAAATCACTCAGGTGACTCAGTCCCCCTACAGCCCAGATTTGGTGCCCTGAGACTTCTGGCTTTTCCCAAAACTAAAATCACCTTTGAAAGGGAAGAGATTTCAGGCTGTCAATGAGATTCAGGAAAATATGATGAGGTAGCTGGTGGTGACTGGGAGAACTGTGTGAGGTCCCAAGGTGCCTGCCTTGGTAAAAGGGACTGAGGCGTCACTGTCCTATGCACAAAGTTTCTTGTATCTTATATCTTCTTCAATAAATGTCTCTATTTTTCATATTACATGGCTGGATACCTTCTGAACAGACCCATACATTTATAAACACCAAAAGACTTTTAAAAACAATTTTTAACGAAATGTAATGTGATAGTCTTATGCTGAAATCAACTCACAGCTTGAAAACCAAATAACTATGGAACTTTTATTGCAATCAGGTTGACTGCTATGAATAAAGTTCATTTGCATTTATCATTCCTCTAGTACTGTGATAGCCCAATTATCTAACCATTTCTCTATTCAAATGCTGAGAAACTTCTGTTTCTTAGAGCTCATTTTCAAATGAATTTTTAAAACATGTAATACCTGACTATTTAGTCAGGGGCACTAACCTCTTTTCCCTTAGACTGTCAAATAAAATAATGACAACAACCAACAAACACAATAGCCGTCCAGTGTGAATGAATCAAAATTATACCTAATGTTTAGTCAGATCAGCAAAATATATAGTTTTTGGTGTGCCACAGAATTTTAGTAATTAGTTTATGTGTTCCAAGAGATGAAAAGGGTTGAAAATTTCTGCCTTGGAGAAGAAGGCAAATATAATTTGGCTGCCCCTTGGCAAAAATACATGAGTTATATATTAGGCCCTCCTCTATTCCTATTAGCATGTTAAAAATTCACATTTTGTTTCTTGGTGCCAGTGGACTTTTAAATACCAAGTAAATGTGGATGCTGAAGGAGTGTGGCAGTCTGTGGGTATAAAGTGCTCAGTCATCCAGGTGATCCAGACAGAGTATGGTTCTATTACCTTTTTTTCAAAATTACCATCGACATGAATTTTTTAAAAAAGTAAATTCTTAGAACATACCTATAGGTCTATATGGATCTGCTTAAGAAACATCTGATTTATGAGATAGGATTCTACTCCCACCAGAATGGCTACAATGAAAAAGAGATAATAAGACGTGTTGGGAGGATGCAGAGAGATTGGAACCTTCATGCCTTGCTGGTGGAAATGTAACACAATGCAACAGTTTTAGAAAACAGCGTGGCAGTTCTTCGAAATGTTAAAAATAGAATTACTACCTATGATCCAGCAATCCCATTACTAGGTATCATCCCAAAGGAAATTAAAACAGATTTCCACACAAAAACTTCAATATAAATGTTTAAAGAAACATTTCAATAGCCAAAAAGTAGCAACCACCCAAATATCCATGAGTTGATGAGCGGGTAAACAAAATGTGGACTATCCACATGACTGAACATCACTCAGCAGTGAAACCAAATGGAGTACTGCTAAACTACGAGATAGATGAATCTCAAAAACATTACACATAGTGAAAGAAGCAAGTGATAAAAGACCACATATTATATAACCCCATTTAAAATAAATGGGCGAATCCGCAGAAATGGAAAATAGATTAGAGATGACCTAGGGAAAAGGGTGGGAAGAATGGGTTAATGGATACAAGGATTTGGGGGAAGGGTTGATGAAAATGTTCTAAAATTGAAATATGGTAATGATTGCATCATTCTAAGTATATTCAAACCCATTGACTTTCACACATTAAACAGGGGAACTTGAAGGTGCAAATAATGTATCAATAAAGCTGTTTCTAAAAAAGAAACATCAGACTATGAAAAGCTTTTTCTCCATATAGTTAACTGATGAGAACCCTTTCTAATGAGGTCAAAACCGTACATGGATGTGTGGGCCACTTTGCCTTGGCTTCTACCAAAGGTCATTGGCTATGGTTCTAAAGTTGAAAAACGTGAAAATGCATGTTTTAAAAAAAATCAGTATCAACTACAATATGAACATTCTAAATATATTAAAAGTCATGTGGTACCACCATCTTTATGGACAAACATAACAATAAAAATTATGCAGGCTGTCGTTTGTTAGAAAAGCTTCAGCTCTGGATCATAAGAAAGAGGTGTAACTGAGGCAGGAACTAAATGAAGGAGGGCAATTTGACTCGATAACAAGAGGTACCGAACAAACCTGTGAGGTTTGTCGCACATTGTTTCTGGAAAGAAGAAGTGAGATATTGCCAGACCTGCACTGGAGCTTTGAAGTAACTAATCTATGGAGTTAAAAAAATTTTTACATTATGGTATAGAATGTGTCATACACAGAATAACATACACGTTACCATTTAAATCTATTTTAACTGTTCAGTTCAGTAGTGTTCAGTACATTCGCACTGCTGTACAACCAGTCTACAGCACCTTCATCTTGCAAAACTATAACTATACCCATCAAACAACAACACTCGCATTCCCCCACTCTCCTAAATCCCTTGCAACCACAATTACTTTATTAGTTCTACCAGATTTCTTTTTGTGGAATTTTTAGGTTTTTCTACATGTAAGATCATGTTATCTGAGAATACAGGTAATTTTACTTCTTCCTTTTTAATTTGGATATTCTAAATTTTTTTTCTTGCCTAATTGATCTGGCTGGGACTTCCAGTACAGGTATCCCCTGCTTCCCAAAAGTATGGAACATTTTTTGCTTTACACCATTTTGATTCATGAAAGTTTCCATAGAACAATCTACTTCAGATAGTGGATGAAATTTGTACTATGTTGACCAGAAGTGACAAAAGCTCGCATCCTTATTTTGTTCCAGATCTTAAAGGACAAGCTTTCAGTCTTCACCACTGTGTATGGTATTGGCTTTTCATAAATGGCTTGTATTATCTTCGGAGAGTTTCTTTCTATTCACTGTTTGTTGTGTATTTTTTAAAAAGGGTGCTGAATCTTGTCAAATGCTGTCCCTGCATCAATTGATAGTCACATGATACTGGGTCTCTATTCTGGTTATCGTGTGCTCTTACATTGATTGACTTTCATATGTTGAACCATCCTTGCATTCCAGGAATAAATTTCACTTGGTCGTGGTGTATGACCATTTTAATTGGTAATGATTTTTGCATCGCAGTTCATTAGCGATACTGGCCTGTAGTTTTCTTGAGTTTCTTTGTCTGACTTTGGTATCAGGCTATTGTTGTCCTCATAGAGTGAGTTCAGAAGTTTTGTTCCTCTACTTTTTTGGAAGATTTTGAGGAGGACTGGTATTAATTTTTCTTTCAACGTTTGACAGAATTCACCAGTGAAGCCATCTGCTGCTGTAGTTTCATTTCTTGGAGGGTTTTTGATTACTGATTCAATCTCCTTACTGGCAATAGGTCTGTTCAGATTTTCTATTTCATCATGATTTACTCTTAATAGGTTATGTGTTTCTAGGAACTTGTCCATGTAATCTAGGTTATCCAGTTTGTTGGCATGTAATTGTTCATAATATTCTCTTATAATCCTTTTCATATCTATAGAATCTGTTGTAATGTACTCTCCTTCATTTCAGATTTTAGCTGTTTGAGTCTTCCTTTTTTCCTTATTCAATCTAGCTGAAGGTTAGTCTATTTTGTTGGTTTTTTCACAGAACCAACTCTTGGTTTCGCTGATTTTCTCTATGGTTTACCTATGCTCTATTCCACTTATTTCTCATGTAATATTTGTTATTTGTCCTGCTGCTAGCTTTGGTTTTTCCAGTTTCTTAAGATATAAAGTTAGGTTGTTAATTTGAGCTCTTTTTTAATGTAAGCATCTAGAGCTATGAATTTCCCTCTTACCGCTGCTTTCACTACATCCCATAAATTTTGGTATTTTTTTTTAATCCTCACTCAAGGATATGTTTATTGATTTTGGAGAGGAAGAGAGAAACACTGATGTGAGAAAAACATCAATCGGTTGTCTCCATACATACCCCAAATAGGGATGGAATCCGCAACCTAGGTATGTGCTCTGACCAGGGATTGAACCCTCAACCTTTTGGTTTACATGACAATGCTCCAAATAACTAAGCCACCCAGCCAGGGCTGGTATGTTGCGTTTTTGTTTTCATTTATCTCACTATAGTTTATTATTTCCTTGTGATTTCCTCTTTGAGCTTTTGGTTGTTTAAGAGTGGATTGTTTAATTTACAAATATTTGTAGATTTTCTGTTTTCCTTCTGCTACTTATTTCTGGTTTCATTACACTATAATTTATGCTTTGTATGATTTGATTTTTAAAAATTTATTGATGTTCATGGCCTTACATGTGGTCTATCTTAGAGAATATTCCATGTGCACTTAAGAAAAACATATTTCTGCATCAATATCCAAGAGGGGTATTGGTCTGAAGTTTTCTTATAGTGTCTTTGTCTGGCTTTGGTATCAGGGTAATGCTGCCCTCATTGAATGAGTCTGGAAGTATCCCCTTCCCTTCAATTTTTCGGAAGAGTTAGAGAACCATTGGTATTCACTTTTCTTTCGACTGTTCTTAAGTGGTGCGTTCTATCTATGTCCTGTTAGGTCCAAATGGTGTATAGTGGTATTCAAGTCCTCTGTTTCCATATTGGTCTACATGGTTGTTCTGAGTTATGCAGGTTTAGTGCAGCAAGAATTTGTTTACATGGTATAAAGTAGGGCTTTCAGTGCTGATGCTGCCATCTTCCTTCTTCACGAATGGATAAAAGACAGCAGGCCCAGGTTTCTATGATTTTTGTGTATTCCTCACTCCATACGGGTTGCTGAAATCACCAGGTATCGATCATCGTGCCTTCATTTGCACGTATCCTTTATCTCATGTATGTTCTCTGCACTGCTTCTGGGCCGATTCAGTAACAAATTAAAGTATAAGTAACTCTGTCCAAGTATGAGATAACATTCTTCCTAATCTCTGAAACCAAGACCAAGCAGCCTAATTTACCTCAAACAATTTTACCACCACCTAAAAGCCCTACTGAATCTCCACTGCCAGCCTCAAACCTCAGATTACAAAGTGTTGTTCATTTATTGGTATTGAAGTGATGCTCAATTCCACAGCAGAGGCAGCTATGGCACTAAAAACAAGACAATCACAGGATGCCCAATATTTGTCGCAAAGTGCGGGAGAGAGTGCTTACTGATCACCAAGCTATTTTTTTTCTTTTTCCGGGGGACGAGAGCAGACTGTGTTTTCCTTGGAGTTCCAGGAGACCCAGGAAAGCCCGTGATGCAGTTCTACTCTGAGTCGGAAAGCCTGAGAGTCAGGAGAACCGCTGACACAAATCCCAGTCTGAAAAGCAGCAGGCTCAGCACCCAAGAGGAGCCAATGTTTCCGTTTGAGTCCAAAGACAAGAAAAGACTGAAGTCCCAGCTCAACAGTCAGGCAGGAGGAGTGAGGGGTTTTGTTTTTTTGGATTTTTTTGGTTTTATTCAGTCCTTCAACTGATTGGATGAGGCCCACTCACATGGGGTGGGGGATCTGCTTTATTCAGCCCACCATTCACATGTAATCTCCCCCAAAACCCCCCTGAGAGACACACCCAGACACCCAGAATGTTTGATCAAATATCTGGGCACTCTGTGGTTCAGCCGACACATACAACTAACCATCACCGCCACCCACCCCTCAGGAACCCCAGTAACCAGAAACCGTATGAGGCTTCTGAGGTTTTAAAAAAAAAATTCTATTTGAGGATTACATTGACTAATATATTCTGTTAACTAAAAGCGGGTATCTTTTCCTAAATCAGAAGAACCTAGAAACAAGAAAAATACCTTAAGAAATATAGAAGGAAGTGGGAAAAGAACCGTGACAGCAGAAATAATAATTTCTGGTGGTTTAGGCAACAACAAAGGGCTACAGAGCAATCCAAGGGGTCTGGGTCCAATGTCATAAAAGCGAGAAGCCACTGAAGGTCTGAGATTAGTGCCGTGGTGAGAACTGAAATCCTGCAAGTGGGAATAAATCTGCACTGGGGTTTAAAACCGTAACTACACACTACACTACACACTACACATTACACACTACAGTTAAAATTGACTAAGTAGTATCTTTTTCAAAATAATTTTTATATAAACATTATACTGATACATTTACTTATTTATTTAGGATTTATATTATTTCCACATAGTTCCAAAATAATAGCTTGCAAAAGGCAAAATAGACATAAATGTAAGCTCACCCAGGGCTGGGGTTCTCTGTTATTTCTGTATTCATGGTGTCCCAAAGAATGCGGGACACAATAAAAAGGAACACGCACACGTTCATGGAATAAATGAACTAATGCATAAGTGATGGGGGTGGGGGGAGGTTCCAGGGAGGAGGGAAACAGATGTTATTAAGCAACCAACGAGGAGGATGAAGCAAGGGGGCCATGGGCCAAGGAGGGCGAGTGGTCTTCGGAAGCTGAAAAAAGGCTCAGCTGATAAGTCAAGGAAACAGGAACTTCAGCCTACAGTCGCGAGGAACTGAATTCTGCCACCAACCTAAGCAAGGAAGGGCAGTGTCCCAGAGCGTCCAATAAGGAATGGTGTCCCGCGGATATCTTGATGTTAGCTCAGTGAGACTCATGTCAGACTTCTGACCTACTGAACAGGGAAACGATAATTCTGTGTTGCTTTAAGCTGATACACTTGGGTTAATTTATGAAGGCAGCAATGAAAAACTACTGCCTTTATTATTCCTGCAGTCGTTGCTTCTGGTTTCTCTGAAACTGTTCCTACGGGCCAAGTCGTAGGTGGCAAGTGCACTCGCATTCGCCAGTCCTCCTGCCTACGGCTCCCGCTGAGCTCGCTGATCGCCTCCTCCTTGAAGCCCTCTGTCTTTTCTCCTTTGGCTTCTACAGCACCATTCCCGAGTCTCGATTCTCTTCCATTTCTCTGCCTCCTTCATGGGCACTTTCGCTAATGTTCTGAAAATACGGCTGCTCTGCAGGGTTCTGTCCCAGGTTTCTTCTCACATCACATAGGCTCTCGGCTTCTGTCGACAAAAGCTAGCTAAACACTCCCAAATCTTACTCACAGCTCAGACGTTGCTCGGTCTTTGGATTCGAATTATTATCCATCTTCAAGAATATCCCAAAGCCTCCCTCAATGTGAATTTGGTCTTTCCTCCCAAGACTGCTTCTCTGTCTTCTTAATTCCCTTGTCCCATTACCTGCACCTCCAGTCAACCATTATCTTAAAACTGTTTTCTCCTACTGATCCCCTGTGTCACTGGTAACTAAATACATTTGGGTATTTCTTAACTGTTTCTCCCTGCTCCCATGCCACAGCCTTAAGGAAGGGAAAGGAAACTATCCTTTCTGAAAAGGATTAGCAAACTCCTACTATACCTCTTCAATCCCAGTCTTGCCAATCTTCAAATCTATCCTCCACCTTCTCTCTAGAGAAAGCCAGAGTTTAGGAAACTCTAGCATGAGTTTCCTAAAAACAAAACAAAACAACAAAAAACCCTCTTATTTTCATTGTTTATGAAAATGTTCGATAGTTCTCAGTACTTCCTGGCATAAGTTCTGCCCCTTTAAGACTCATTTCTTTCACTCTCTTCAACACTCACCTATGTAGCACATTCATGCTTTTCTATATGCCATTTTCATCACTGAGATGCCTTTCTGTTATTCAGCTTTAATGGCTGACTGGGGACCCATCCAACATTAATACGCCTCAAAAACAGTGTTTGAAAATCACTACTATTTCAAGTTCTGGTTGTCATTCAGCTTCGGGTACCCAACTACAGATGATATAATAGGAAATACACTGAACTTGACACCATGGCACCAAATTTCTACTTCTATTTCTTAAAAGGCAAGGGTTAAAATTGCCCCGAGCCTGTTTTATCATTTGTTCTATAAAAGGGTTAAACTAGATGATCTAACAGTCCATTAACGTTCAAACTCTAGTCTTACTATTTAAGAGCTCTGAAACTCATTAGGTACTGAAAATAAGCAACAAGACTAATTAGCAGCACTGTAACTTCTACAGATTCATCAACATACATCACACACAATAATTAACTATCAACTAGATAAATAAGGACTATAGAATATCTTCTTCTAAAGGTTTAGGGATACGGTGTAAAGGTGACTGGAAGATTGACCCAGTAGATACGAAGGCAAAACAGTGTAAGTAGAAAAAAGAAGTCAAATTTACAATCACCAAACAGAGGGCAACCCAGAATGATTAAATGGCCCGGGGTGATGTAAAAATTTTAAAGCAAGCAAAATCGTAAGGCTAGACCAGGGTTTTCATAGCTTTTATGCATCAAAAGTTTTCAATACAAATTAACTCTTTTCTAATTTGAGTCTTCTCCCCATGTCCATTCGAGTTACTTTCTCTCTCCTCCTTCTGAGTTTTGTCGTCATTTGCTTTTAAACCCCAAGCAAATGCCTCCTCCTTGTTATCTGGGGGAGATGTGATAAAATCAGCTAAAGCGTCTGACTGACTACAAACAGGCTTTAGGTGATAAATGAGTCTCTAGCAATTAGGTTTTGGCTGGATTTCACCCAACTCTATCGCTGCGTCCCCAGTGGCGCACGCCGGGCTCCAGGCAGCGCCTAGGGAGTGGCCGGCGTCAGAGGCCACGGCCGCTGTGAGGGATGGGTCCTTTCGCCTGAACAGAAGTGAGGGCGGCTTCACGTTTTCGTGAGAAGTGGCTGGCGGGACCGGCGGGACCGGCGGGACCGGCGGCGTCGCGACGCCCGCTACCCCCCGGCCGCTCCACACCCCTCGGGAGCGCGCACCAGGGCTCGAGAGTGGAACCGGGCTGAAATGGTAACCGCTGGAATAACGGACTGGGCTCGCTCCCTCTCCAGCCCCGGCGCAGCAGGTGCACCCAGCAGTCTCAGGACCCAGCAGACCCGAGGCGGCACCAACGCCCACCGCCGGGGCTGACCCTCCTCCCAAGGCCCGGAGGGTCCCGCCCACGAACGCACCCCATCCCCGAACTCCGCGCCCGGCCCTCGCCCGGCCCCAACCTGTTCAGCCTGGCGGGTCGCCAAAGAAAGGGGTGCGGTCCAGGAACGCCCGCTCTGGGGGAAGAAGCGAGGACTCCGATTCCGCACCCCCGCCGGAGCGCAAGGGGCAGCGGGAGAGCGGCCCACTGCCCACGCACCTGTCTTGCGGGACCGTTTCCGGCAGTGGCAGCGAGTCGCTGCCACTTGGTCCCCGCGTCTCCCTAGACCAAGCCCGCTCGAGGCTGCCGGGCAGCGACTACTTCCCGCGCATGCGCGTGCGGCCGCGGGCGGGAGGAGGCGGTGGCCCGAGGCGCGAGCCGGGCGCACCTGCACCGAGGGGCTCAACGGCCGCGGACGGCGCCGCTGGGCGCGCCGGGCGCTGAAGCCGCCACCGCCTCTGCCTCCGCGGGCGCAGGGGGCGTGGACTCGGCTCCCGGGTTGGCAGGCGAGGGACCCGTCGTTATTAGTCCCACGACTTCTCCCTGCTGCGGAGCGCCTGCCCGCTCTGCAAACAGCAGGGTTCAGCCGCCAGGTGCTTATAACTGGGTCCTGAATTCCTTGTAAATCGTGTTTTTCTACGGCGTCCATTTAGTGCCCCAGGCTTTTCCTAGAGTTTTTTAGGTGATGAGAAGTCGCCGTGGTCAGCAGGAAGACTTCCTATTTCGTGTTTGTGTGATAAATATAGCTACATTAAATGTTAACATGAATACATTATATATTTCTTTGCGAAATACTCTTGAGAATGATTTTTCTCTTTAGACCCATTAGTACTGTATGCTCTGTTAAATTTCCTAGCAGAATCCCAACCTGATTTTTGCACTCCTGGTATAAAGTCCAGGTTATGGTTTATTATTTTCTTAGTGGTTTGGGACCCTACTTCTAATATTGTATTTAGGATTTTTATATCAATCTTCATAGATGATAGATATCTGTGGCTTTCTTTCTGTGCTATTTTCAGGATTAGGTATTCATGTTATACCTACTTATTAAAATAATTTGTAAATTTTTCATTATTTCCTATATTCTAAAACAAGTTTAAAATATTGAGACTACCTGCTTTCTAAAAGTTTGCTTCAAACTCCCTGTGCAATGATCTAGGCCTGGTACATCTTTGTGCTTTTTTTGTTACTTCTCAAAAACTTAATTTCTATGAGTACTGATTGGTTTAAGCTTTCCGTCTCTGCACACATCGATTTGGGTAAACTGCATTTTCCTAAGAAACCACTCATTTTATCTGGATTTTTTTTAAGAAAGAAAACTGTAAACCCATCAGCTCCTGTAAATTTACTCATAATTCATTGCCTCTGACTGGCTATTAATATCAACACACTATCTACAAATGTATGCGAAGATAATTAAGGGGGCGGGGGGGAGTAAGAAGATGGCTTACATGGAAAAATACCTGCCCAGATTTAACTCCCATTATTTGTTCATGATTGTTGCAATGCTGCCAGAGGGCAGGCCACGTAGGAAGTACACAAGAAACCCCAAAATATTTTTACACACCTTAATAGAGAGTGTCTCTTTCCCTTCTACCCAATAGTGTGGCCACATTTATTACTACTACTATTATTAGTAATAGTACCATATTACTATTTACTTTAACAATAAATAGTGCAGATGTTGGTGGCTTATCTCAATACCTGAGAGACATTTTGGCAAGAGAGAATTTCACATAGTCTCAGTGTTTGCAGAGCTTCTATTCACTTGGCAGGGGGGTCGGGGCAGAGGTGTTTAAGAAAAAAAAGAATTCACTAATCCGGTTTGAATGTGATTTCTACAAACTTATCAGCTATAATGATTCAGAGACTTAACCACATCATTTGCCTTCATTTGTATGTTTGAAGAAAAAGTGATTTTTAAAAAGCGAAATCAGTACGAATGCTCTAAAACAAATGCCCAGACCACCCAACGAGCACTGCTCGCTCTGCTGTACCCTGCCTGAGTGTCAGGGTCCCCTACATCCCCCCTTCCGCCAGCCACAGACCAGAGACCACAGGTGCTGCGACTCTCCAAACGTCCGGCATCTGGGAGCAGTAGGGACGGGGATGGGAGCCAGGGGCAGCTCTCCGGACGACCTTTGGCACGTTTTCTAGAAATGCTTTGTGCTGACCATCAAAGCAATTATTCTGGAATCATTTCATTCAGGACAGCAGCTACTGGGTTGAATCTTCAAGGCTGTCTTTTAACTTCTTTTTTTTTTTCTAGCATCTGCCACTCTCAAATGCCTCTTTCTGAATGCCAGTGCAGCATTCCCTTGGAATCGTAAACTTCTCAGTAACATGCAGTTATACGTCAGAGACCATCCTTTAATACTGTTCCGGTTTATGGTCCAACCCTTCAGGTGTTTTGAGTCTTGGGCGGTAGGCTAAGACTCAAAGTAAATAGCATTTCAAAGAACACTGCCATCTTTTCGAGCAATGCTGTACCTAGACTTAGCTTTAATTTTTCATATTATGAGAACATAAATGGAATATGTTCTGGCAAGCTTAATTTTAAAAATTCAAAATTTAAGTCAAATTTAATTTTTTGTAACATGCATATAATTTTTTTTCTTCTTCCCCACTCACCAGCGCTGATACATAGCTTCTTTTCCTCTAAAAGGAGAGAATGAAGTGGACACATATGAACAGTTCATCTTTCAGATTCTCTTTATACTGTAGTATGAGATACACTTCACACTGAGGTACAGGCATGAAATTCTGGTACTCAAGGATAAAACAGCAATATGAATTAAGATTTTCATACTTGATGAAGGATAAAAAAAGTTTATTATTTCTTAAAATAAACTAAAACTCAAGAGAATAACAGGAAGAATAGATTTTAATAGACTCCTATAAGAAACTGATGGATCAAGCAGACAAAAATTAGTAAGGAGTTAAAAGACTTGAACAAGTAAATGTAAAAATCTGATGTAAAAGAGGCCTGTACCAATAAATAAGAATATTTTAAGAAGACATTTTTAAAGCATAAAACTAACATGAATAAAAACAAGTGAATGCAACATTTTAAAGGGGCTCCTTTAAAGTGCACAGAGCTATACATTCTTTTCAAATTTGTATGAAACGTGTCATAACAATTCTCCAATTTTATTACACAAAATTTTTAATAGCAATGTAATTAAATAAGCAATCAACAATAAAAGATGGCAAAGCAACATATTTTTAAAAACCTCATGCACATTTCCAAATAACCCATAAGTTAAGAAGGCAATAATAAGAGAAAGTATGAAATCTTTAGAACTGACTATCAGAATACATATATATCAAGATGTTTGGTAATCGGCTCATATGGCATTTAGGAGTAAGTTTATAGTTTTAAATGCATCATTTAAAAGACAAGAAGATAGTGTTAGACCCTTGCTTGCTTTAATTTGTGCTATTTCTTTAGATGTCTTAACAAAGTGGCTAAGAGTGAACGCCAATTCACACAGAATCTGTCCATGGCGGTGTCAAGTTTCTGAACTTTCATCTATTTATTGAGATTATATGATAGCATCACTATTATAGGACAGCATCACTAGGTCAATAAAATACATTTCTTAATTTTTAAAAGCTTCCCTGACTTTACTATTTTATATTAAATTATAAGAGTAAGTATACTAACATCATAAATAAATGTTTTAATTTTCTTTCCATAAGAGGTAGTATACTACTGTCGAGTCCACTAGTTTGTTCATTGCTTTCTCCTTTTCCATATAATTATATACTTTCATTATTACAATGTCTGAAAGATGCCATTAGAAAGCATGGTTTCTGAGGTTCCAAGGTATTAACAGAGTTTTTTCTTGTTATGGTTAGTAGCTCCATATTTCCTGAAATAAAAATAATCATAGGGATGCAATAAACATAGGGATGTTTGAAAGAAACATATATTCTTTCAAATGGCAGCAACCCAAGGGCCCATCAATAGACAAATGGATTAAAAAAATGCTGTGGTACCTACACATCAAGGAATATTACATAGCCATAGAAAAGAACAACATTTTAGCATTTGCAACAGCATGGACATACCTACAGGGTATTAAGCTAAGTGAAGTAAGTCAGTCAGTGAAAAGAGAAATACCATTGGATTCACATGTGGGATCTGAAGAACAAAATAAATGAACAAACAAAAGAGAAACAGACTCATAGACATGGAGAAGAGAATGATAGTTGCAGAAGGGAGGGGGCTTAAGGGACTGGGTGAAAATGTAAACAGAGTAAAAAGTACAGATTGGTAGTTACAAAATGGCCATGGGGGTGTAAGGTACAGCATAAGGTACAGATAATTTTCTATATATTAAAATCAATTTTTATACTTACCAGTTTATTACTGAAGGTTTAACTTTTAAAAAATCTGATATAGTCTCCAATCCACTGTGAAGAAGGTTGAGAAATAGTCTAATCCTTGTTATGCCATTTTTTCCAAGAATGATTCTAATCATTGTAAAAGATGTTAGAATTATGAAAATACTAATAGTAGATATCCTGTTAGAAATTTAAAAAATAATTGAAATTGCATTTGACATATCATTAGATTGTTATTTATTCTTTTTCTTTTTTTTTAAGATTTCATTTATTTTTGGAGAGGGGAAGGGAGGGAGAGAAACATCAATGTGTGGTTGCCTTTCGCACTCCCCAAACTGGGGACCCGGCCCGCAATCCAGGCATGTGCCCTGACTGGGAATCGAACCAGTGACCCTTCAGTTCACAGGCCTGTACTCAGTCCACTGAGCTACACCAGCCAGGGCAGACTGTTATTTATTCTTATCTATTTTATGTGGTATGGGTATATAAAGAAAAAAAAGCTATGATTATAACATCAAAAAATTAGTGATTAGATTTACATTCTACTTAACCTATTGTGAATTTACAAAGGTACGGTTAAAATAGCTTATCTGGCAAAAAATTATATATATATGATTTAAGCAAAGCATAAAAGCATATATATAGATATATAGAGATATAAAGAAAAATATCCCATTATAACAGCACCAACAAATAGAATGGCACACACCAATTTCTGCATCATCTACATCTATGTTTCATGTATTTTGATTGTGTTTCTTTTTGCATAAAGATTCATATAATTCAATAGTTAAAATTTCATTATTCCAGACACTTGTTTGTCTTAACGCTTTTTATCCTGAGTACCTTGCGTTCCACCTTGCCTGATAGCTAATAGCTAACATTTACTGAGTTCACACTATGTTCCTGGCACTGTTGGAGAGAGTGCTGTGCAGTAAATACACAGAACTAGAGAAGAAAAGGTAGAAAGAAGGCAGGTAATAAACAATGGGTGAAATGATGGGAGGATAGAGATGTGCCTTTCCCTATTTCAGCTGCCAAAGGATTAAAGTAATCATTTGCTTTGTTGTGTGTAGAGACGTCAACAGTATTTCAAATATAGAAGAAATCTTGAGGACTAATTTAAACTCCTTTTATGAAAGGGGAAGAGAACTCAGAGGAGTGGCAGGGCTTGCCCAATGTCGTGTACATAGGTGACTGTACTGGGAACTAGTCATTCTGATCCCCGAGTCTTTGCTTCTTCTGCCCACACCAAGATGCTAAGTCAACTGTGAACAACTGTGTTTCTAAAAATGATGGAAAATTTAGTTATGACTAAAAGCCAAATATGCTGAATTTTTATTCATCTAATAAAGTGATCTGAAATAAGAATGAAAATACATTTGAATTCAGTAATAAGGGCATTTTATTTTTGAAGTATTCATATAATTTTCAATATTAGAGAAATAAAAATAATAAAATAATGACTTCTGTTACAATTTTCAGAACACTTTTTTAGTCTTACTATTTGAATTGCACAGCTGGAAACAGTGAGGCAAAGTTTACATAGACGGGATTTTTTAAATTGTGATAGATAACTTGGGTCTTAAAAAGGTTTGCACAACATACAGGTCTGGTAGAAGACGAACTGTGTTGAAACCACCATGTTTTATAGTTTCTCTCATGTTCTTATCACTCCTTTTCTAAATAATATTCTGTAAGTTCATGAAACATTGTTTCTCAAATTACACTTTAAATTCTTACTTTCAAATATTGTTCTTTTCCAGAAAATGATGACTGTATACTCACATGTTGGAAAAGAGAAGGTTTATATCGAATATGAATTTGCTTATTTTGTTCTGCACATTTCTCCTGGGGAAAAAGAGAAACAACAATCTTTGGTTAAAACCCAAATACTCCTTTTTATTGCATTTACTAGTGGTAAAATTTTTTATGGTATTAGTTTTTGCTAGTAGTCTATATTAATATTTTTAAATTTAACCAAAGCATTTAATTCTTAGCTTTTTCTTCATAAGGCTAACAGAACAAAAGAATTGAGATACAAAAGGGCTTTAATTAAAGCAAGTATTCCCGTGAACTCTCTTAGAAAATCAGTCTACTATTGTGCCAACTAAGTAGTCCCCACATCCACATGAGCTATGTCCACTGGGGAGTGGATGCCTTAAACCACGGAGAGTACTAAACCCCTCTACTAATAAACATCTACTATGTTTATTCCTATATATACATGCCTATGATAAAGTTTTAACAACAATTTAAAAATAGAAAAATTATAACAATATACCATATTTTGCTGTGTATAATGCATACCCATGTTTTTGTGTGCATCATACAAGGGATTATTATGCCCATTATTATACTCATGGTATGTGACATCTATACCCATGTATAATGCGCATCCTTATTTTTCCCTCAAAAACTTGGGCAAAAAAGTATACATTATACACGGCAAAATACAATATTAGAACAAAAGTTACGTGAATGTGGCATTATTAGGTAAAGTAAGG
Organism: Mormoops blainvillei; assembly: GCA_004026545.1. Lineage (NCBI taxonomy): Eukaryota > Metazoa > Chordata > Mammalia > Chiroptera > Mormoopidae > Mormoops > Mormoops blainvillei. The sequence continues at coordinate 38,123 of PVJD01000996.1, read as the reverse complement.
ATCACTCAAACACAAGCGCTGGAATCTCACGACAGTGGATCTGATAACTGAGCTGGCTCCTGAGTGACTGGTGGGTGGGAGGCATGCACAGCGTGGAGCCACTTGACAAAGGGAGGATGCGCATCCCACGCTGGACAAATCTGATGGCACAAGATTTCTTCACACTACTCAGAATGGCATGTAATTTAAAACGTATGAATTGTTTATTTTTGGAGTTTTCCATTTAATATTTTTAGACTGTGGTTAATCTTAAGTGAAGCTGTGAAAACTGAAACTGCAAATAAGGGGTGGGGGATACTGTATAATTTTCCTCTCACTTTCTCTTTATTCAAAAATAAATGAAGTTTTTAGTGTTTTCCTATCTACTCATTTCCCTCAGACTACACTATTCCTTCTCTTCCCATATTCATTAGTTCCTCTCCTAAATCACATCTCTCATATCTCTTAAAGAGTAAAGTGTGTAGGATCAAAACAAAGAGCGAATATTATACTTAATGGAAAAAGATTTGGATAAGCTCCTTAAAAATAGGATGACCCGTGGCATCGCTCCTATTAAAAACATTTGAAATCATTCTGATCGCCATCTGAAAATTACTTTATATATTGTAGTTATTGAAAATTCATTAAAATGCATCTCCAACTTATATACATAAACTTTTTAAAACTGTAGGCTTATTAAATGCATTTCTCTCAGTACTGACATATAGACTAACCTCTGTTTCCAGTTGTCATCTTGTTTCACGTGTTTTGCGGCTCTGCTGCTAGATGCATATGCTCCTAGGACTGCTGTATCATCTTGGTGAGTTGGCCCTTTTATCGGTAGAGAGTAAGTATACTTCTTGGTCCCTAGTCAATTCTTTTCTTTGCTCTGAAGTCTACTTTGATATTAATACGCTATTACAGATTTCCTTTTCTTAGTATCTGTATGGAATATCTTTTCCCACCTTTTACTTTTAACCTATCTATAGTATTACATTGTATTTAAATTGAATATAGATAGCAGTTAATTGCATAGTGTTTTTTAACCCATTTTGATAAACTGTCTCTTAATTGGTATATCTTGGCTATTTATATTTATTTGATGTAAATATTGACATGTTTAGATTTATGTCCACCATTTTATTGGGGTTTTTTTTTCTGTTTGTTCACTGTTTTTTATCCTTTTGTTTCCACTTTTCACTGCACTTTGGCCTCCCATTACTTCATTTAGTAGGTAGAAGTGTCAGTAAAATTCTAGAATATTGGAAGTTAAAAAATTGATGTACTCATCATATTTGGTTTGGTAAACAAATTTTAGGTAATTATATAGACAGTATTTTCCTAAAATATTTGGTATTTACAAAGTAATGAAATACTCACAAGAGTTTCTCCTGGGTGGCACATCTTTACCTGAAAAATGTCCCCCAAGAGTAAGTCTATGGGTTTATCTTTGTAGAACATTAAAAAAAACCGCACAAAGTCAGTCAAGTCCTCAGATTTAAATAGCTTTCCTATAGAGAAAAAGTAAGTAAATCCAAATAACTCTTGAGTATTTATAGTATATATCATAACATAACCCTTGTATATAGTTGTTCATCCTATTCACATGGGAGAAAAGCAAAACATTATTAAAAATTATTTAAAAATACAATTAAAAATTTTTGAAAAAGAAAGAAAGTGAAGGGATTAGACAAAGAACATACATGATGGACCCAGGGATGTGGACAACACTGTGGGGACTGCCTATGGAAGTAGGGGGTCGGCTGGGTGAAGGGGTGCAAAGGGGCAAACATTTTTTGAGACAGTTTAATAGCATAAACAGTAAATCATGAATAAAGGGGGGAAATTAATATATCTCATTCCTTAGAAATAAGTGTAAAGCATTAATAAAGTTGGAGGATAATAAAGCAAAATAATATATCTGCTTAATTATTAAGAACTACCACTTCTGGGGAATGGGGTGTGAAGCAGATTTAGAATAGCAAATACTCTCAGGAAATCAATGTTGGTAACTAATTACAGAATCAACTGTCTAACTGGAGTGAAGGCTAGATAAATAAAATCAAAAGTATAGGGACTATACTCATTTACTTCATTGTCCAGAAACTGTGACTTGTAATCTGATTTTTGTAAACTTTATCAGTCTACCACATGCTTAATTTTTATTAATAGACAGTATTATTTCAATATTTCAATATCTGAGCATTGTTTTATAAGAATGTCATTTTTCTTTTTACTTATAATTCTTAAAATTTTGCTATGTTTTAAAGCATGATTTCACTACATCCAATAACTTTTTTCTAATACACTGCATCTTTAATGTAACTTTTTTTCATCTTTAATGTTAAAATGAAGTTTTAAGACTCGGGGAAATGTTCACTTTAAAGTGAGTAGTGTAAAACACAGCTAACTATTTAATAAGCATGGTCATAGGACGGAGCAGACTGCAGTTTTTTCATGAGCACTTGAATCTATCTGGGTCACTGAGTCAAATGCAACTAAATGCTATATAGTAACCAAAGCAAGTGATTTCATGATGGAAATAACTGATTTAATGTTTATGTTCTCCTAATCTTCTGTTAGCATGATGTATTGTAAAATCCTATTTAGCAAGCCCACGTTTTTTGGTAAATATTGAGTAAAGAATTGTTATTCTGGTGAAAAATAAAGCCTTTGTAAAGTTAAGCTTAAGTCGAGCTCAGCATCACGTGCGTAGCCCCTTCCTGACAAGCCCTTGCGGTGATCAGAGAGTGAATGTTCTCTACCCTTGGCATACCCAACTTTGCTGAGAAAGATAAAAAGACTTAAAAATCGTTAAGGAATATATCAACAAAACTATTTCCTCTGCAAGCTCCTCATCAGGTATTACTGTTACTTATCATTTTTTCTTCCTATTTTAACCAAAGCTGAGCAAAAACCTTCAGGGTTTTAAAACTGGATTCCATATCACTTTATAGAAAGTTTGGGGAAGAAAGTGGCCAAATTAGTTTACAAAGAACAGATGGATTTTGCCAGCAACCAGAGAAATGCTTTATACCCCTCCCAATGGCAAAGACAATTTTTGATGGCTAAAGCAAAATGTTACCAAGTACATGGGGAAGCAGGTGCTCACCTGCACTTATGGGAGTCTAAGCTGTACAGCCAATCGGCAAGGCAATCTGGCAGCTCTTGAGAACCAGCCACCTCTGCCCCCAGCGATCCCGCGCCATTCATTGCTTTGTGGCGGCAGAGGGTTGCAAGCCATGGAGGTCCACCCCTCTGGCTATGGGTGAGTCCAGTGGATTGTTCTGTAGCACTTGGGCAGCAGTGAGAAGGAATGAACTACATGCAGGTCAAGCAACATGCTGACAGTTTTAACGTCTAGTTTTGAGGACAAAAATGTAAGGAACAGGAATGGGTTTATCACATTACCACTTATGTATATTTTAAAATTTTAAGCAGGTACAACCACGATCAACACCAACTATGTTACATGAATATGCATATGTTTATAGTATGTTTTGAACATATCAGAGTGAAAGTCTCTTAGACGGGCAGGAGGAAGTGGGAGGAGGGATTGGGCATAAGGAATAAGAGAGGGCTCCTGCTTGACCCAATGGAAACACTCACCACGGAGAGAGCGCAGCCATTTGACTGATGTCTGGGGAGTCAAGTTAAAGCAAAAGAAATGAAGGGAGGGAGGGAGGAAAGGAAAAGGAAAGTCTACAGAAAAACTGTAAAAACATAAAATAAAAAAATCTCATCATGAGCACAATTTTAGGAACTTTTCTGTGGTGGGTATAACTCATAAATTCTTATACATACTTTTTTATAGTATATCAGCTTTGGAATACAGGAAAGTGTAGAAGCTTCAGAGTATGACAGTCCTCAGTTAAAATTTCTTTCTCTACAACTGTTTTCCTTTGTTTCAGTATTTTTCTGCATAAACTTGAGAGAAGCTCGCCTTAGTTACTGAGCCAGCATGGGTGCTGGGCTCACAGCAGCGTTTAACAAGGGCTGGTGAGCTCTCTTATTTTTTATAATGTGCACATATGTCAATCTGCTTACTTATTTTGTCTATGCAGAAAAGTTTTTAGTTTAAAAATATATTTTCTGAAATTCAGATCCTTGAATCCTATTTTATTATTAAAGTAGATGCACCTTTGTAGAAATCATGCCATTTCTTTTCATTTAGTAACAAACTCTTTTATAAGTTCATAAGAACTTTTAAGGTTACCGTGTGCTGAAAAGGTGGACCACACAAAATAGATCCATTGCTTACCCATGAATCCAAGGACTGAAAACTCAATGTAGAACCAATTATTGGAAGTGACAGTATGTATGAAATCCGTGATTTTTGAAAAGTACATCTTTTTAGCTATTATATCATCTTTTAGCTGGAAAAACAAAAATAAAAAAGGCATTAGGACCTTTGATGCACAAGCTGAAAAAGTTATATTAGCTTGAAAATTGAAAATACTTTCAATAGACTATACTAAACAATGTTTCTATAAGGTAATAATTCTATTTTTTAGTTCAGTTCACTGAGGGTGTTTACTATTTGTTAATTTTCATTTTCTGATTCTAAGAAAAAAGATTCTTTCTTTCTTTCCTAAATGCTAACATGTTACATTCACTCTAAATCCTCTTTGGAGGACTCTGTGTATCTGAATCCATTTTCATCCTCACGGATACTTCAGTTTCTAGTTCAAGACTGATTGGCTTTATGCTGGGATGGCAGGTGTCCTCTTCCGTCATCAGACGTTGTGGTTGGCCAAGAGCTGACACAGGGGAGCTGCCGTTCTCATCCGCAGCCAGCGGGTTAGCGGGCTGGTGCTAGGAAGGCCCCACGCAGTTCTCCATAAGGGGAGTGAGACTAGATTTTTCCTTTTTGATTTAAGACACACTGTGCATAACTGACAGACTCAGAGGGTCTCCTGCATGATTTAGTAGAAGAATGTGAAAGTCCTCAGGCACTTGACCAGAGCACAAAACCGAATTGGGTTGTTTCTAAGAGTACATTGGCTGGATCTCCATTTCAATTTCATTGTCACTGACTAGGAATCGAGAAGGATTTTTATTTTCTTGCAACAAAAGAGAAGACCTTGCTTCAGGCCTTTTCCTAACTCTCTCAGTTCTCCAATGATATTCCTCAAATTCTTACCACAGCTGCACAGTGTCTCATATAGTGAGTATAACTTGCTGTTGGGAAACATGATTTAACGATATGCAGGACCTGAGCGGGCACAAACTATGTATAATTGGTTTATTTCATAAGTACAGTACAGGTGCTGTAGAGCTATGTTACTCCTAAAATGTGAGGCAACACAGGGTAGCAGTGATAAGCATATACACTGAATGACATTTAATAAGTTCTCAAATTACATTTATTTAACCCAGTAGACTATTGTGGGCAAAGAAGTGTAGGCAGTACAATTTCTATTTTTTTTCTGATTTGGTAAATTCTTTTCAGTTTGCTTCAGGTAACTATAATTTGTTCCATTAATAGTGACCCCAGCAAGAAGACTAATATATGATCAATTTTACACTTCCTTTTGGTATTTGAATATAGTGGGTGCTTTCTATTTTCTGAGTACAAAGTAAGGTGGAGGAATACAATGAGGAAGGAAGGACTCAAAGGAGGGAGATCATAATATTTCTACTTGAGATCCTATTTATACCAAGGTCATACCTGTAAATAATACATGCCCTTGGGTTGGGCATACAGCATCAAAAAACAAAAATCCAATACTTGTTTGATTCGCCAACTAAAGGTAAGTAATAAACTGTTAATATTTGTTATTATGATTTAATTTTGCTTATAAGGACACTTCAGTAATTAAAAACAATTTTTACACTTTTCTAATAAAAAGCGCGATCTACATTAAATAAAATTGTAGATGTTATACTAAAAAGTTACACTCAAAAATTTCCCGTCTTTATTCAGTGCATGTCAGCCATTGCTAAACTAGGATAAGCATAATCTATTTATTTAAAATTCCAGTTTGTTAAAATTTTGTCTATATAATAAAGTTAATATTCTTTCTTAGGTCTTGTTAAATAAAAGTATAAAGAAACTTTATTCCAGGGTAATACTAAGCTGGCCAGGTCCTGAAGGCACAAAGGGCAGCTCACATGCAGTTCTTGCCCTTCTGGGTCATATAATCTAGCGAGACAGATAGAAAAATAATAAAATTAGAATAACTACAAAAGAGCTATATAGAGATACTGCCCATGGTGATTTACAAGGAGACGGGGAGGGCAGAGCAGCAGGTGGTAGGGCGTTTAGAGTCGAGGACAGTCCTGCCAAGGCCCCAGGCACGAGAAACAGCAGCCCCCTGAGACTTAGGGCACGGAGAGCTGAGGGAAGGGAAGCTACCAATGGGAGGGCTGGCAGAGACCAGATCATCAAGGAGCTTTTATGACATGCAGGAAACACTGGACCTACAGTGTGGAAAAGGAATTGGAGGAAGGGCTAGGCTCGGGTTAGGGGAAGCAAACAGATCTGGGATGGCCTGAACAAAGTCCAAGGCCGAGAAATACAGACCAGAGTGATGATGTGGAGAGAGATTCAAAAAGGGAAATGATGACAGAGACATAAAGAGCAGAAGGAAAAACAGGATTTAGAGTGACTCCCAGAATTATGACTATAAAGACTGGGGATAGTGTAAGTCATTAATTAAAAAGCAAAACAAAACCCTTAAGAGATTTCCAGATTCTGACATACTATTTATTATTTTTAAACAAAAAGAGCTAATAAATGTCCTGGGAGAAGATCTTTTTCTGAATTCAGACATGTCATTTGTTCTATTAAGTTTTGAGGGACCATATTATTATATTTCTTATATACCTACCACATTTATAACCAAACATTTGGTTATTATATATATTATTATATATAAAGATGTATATCTTTTAAATTTTCAAAATTCACCCTGTCTGGTGTGGCTCAGTGGATTGAGTGCCAGCCTGAGGACCAAAGGGTCGCTGGTTCAATCCCCAATCAGGGCACATGCCAGGGTTGCACTCCAGGTCCCCAGTAGGGGGTGCACAAGAGGAAACCACACATTGATGTTTCTCTCCCTCTCTCCCTCCCTTCCCCTCTCTCTAAAAATAAATAAAATCTTAAAAAAATAAAATTTCAAAATTCTTGCATAAATATTATATTTTATTCTTACAATGACTTTTCTGAATGTCATATAGATTTTCTTATATACATGAGACAGTTGAAGAAGCAAAGAAAAAAAAGGCTAAATTACCTGCTTAAGATGATCAGGAAACAGAAAAACTGGGTCTAGAATCTAGGGGTAATGATTTCTAACACTAGGCTTTTCCCCCTTCATTATGCTTTTGCTAAGTAATAATTAGCAAATGTGAATGTAGAAAATCAGTGGTATGTTGGTGGTATAAATGTGAACATAGTAAATGTGAACGTAGATAATCAGTGGTGTGTTGGTGGTGCGAATGTGAACATAGTGGTAAATGTGAACGTACATAATCAGTGGTGTGTTGGTGATGTTTAACAGCCATCTCTTTGTAGAGGAGTCGGGGTGAGCCCTGATTTGTAGCTGTTGCTTATTTCCATGGTGTAAATGCTCCTGACTTCATGTTACCAACTGATGTCACTAAACACAGAGTTGGGAAGTGATGCATACAGTCAGCTCTTGCAAGTCAGTAGGGCTGTGTTTGAAATAGGATCTATTAGATGCTGATTCCAACATTTCATCAAATGAAGTTATATAAGGATACAATTTACTAAATGTCATACCTCTCCAATGTTTGTGAGTACTCAGGTAAGAGCTTGGCATGTACCATGTCTGGATAAAAAAATGGAGGTATTGAAATGACCTCTAAGGATCCAGAATTCAGTTGCCTTTTGAATCTATAAATAGAAGTAAAAGGAGGCTTGTAATTGAATATTTGACATACAAATAACATACTTAAAAACAATTTCCTTATGCATGTCCACATAATTTTTTATTTGAATTATTTCACATGATGATACATGATATCAGTATCATAAAACTTAAACTTTTTAGCCTAAGTATTTATTTTATAAATTAGATAGACATATCAAAAAATTAAAATATATAAATCCCACATGCCAGGGCGTATTTATATTTCAAAAAATCTAGCATGCTTCTTTTTGGGCCTTTACCTTCTCAGGCAATTGCCAGACATTCCCTTTCTCCTTGTGTCTGCCTAAAGAATATCTACTTAAACGCTTAGACTTAGCTTAACTGTTACCTTTTCCAGAAAGTCCTTCTTGATAACTGCAGGTAAAGTGAATTAGTTCCTACTCGATATATTTTCATGTTGCCTCCTCAACCACCACAATAACACTAGCTTCCTTGTGATCTGGTTTTCGACAGTTTTATCACCCATTGGAACATGAAGATCTGGAAGGCTGGGTTCATTCCACAGCATCTTGCCTGACAAAGAGCTTCGTACTGGTTCACCAGTGCTTGCGTCTCCTGGGCTGCATACAGCAGGAGGTTGTAAGCAGAAGCAGTGAGAGTAACTTCGTACAATAAGAAGCACAAGATGTTTCACGGATAAGCTCGTAGGCTTCTCACAGCGACAATGGATTTCATGGAGAATAGATATTACAACAACAACATGAAAAATATGGATTTTTTTTCCAAAGTGAAAATTACTTTATTCCTAGTGTAAAGTGAGATTTTACAGTTTCTCTCATGGAAAAATATGAACTTTAATAGGTAGATAACAAACACAATTGAAGAAAATTACAAGCTATACTTCATCATAACCTAGATAGAACTACAGGCTCCTTCTGCACAGGTGCACATGAAAACAAATGTGATCACTAATAAAATGACTGGACAGAAAAAATAGGATATAAAAATTTTTAAAAACATTTAAAAATTTATCCAACAGTACTTACTTTTTTGTAATCATGTCAACAGCAGATTTTACATAATCTTCATTACTCTAAAAAATGAGAAAAATATTTTACTGAAACTAAGCATACCTCATACTTTAATATGTATTTGCTACGTGTAAGTCTAATTTATGAGTGGAATGTCATTATGTCTTAGTCATTTCTAGTGTTTCACTTTCTGTAAAGAATTTTTTAAAAATGCATGTCTCTAAAAGATCTGACTTGAATACTGAATATTTCATTCTTCCTTTGTCACAATATGAAATATCACTATCAGTTATTTACACTTAAAAATTAGTGGTTACAAAAGCCATGCGTCTAAAACAGTTTTGCCCTAAAAACTGGATGGCCTCTTTCAAAGAACTTCTTTTTGAAGATATCTTCCTTTTATGAGTATTATGTGCCAGTAAGTTTACTTCAAAATTACTCCCCATTCTTCCAGACAGTATTACTCAGCTTAACTTCCAAATTTTCTTCCATCAACAAACTTTGTGTATCTATTCTTTATTGAAAGCTGTTCTTAGAATAGATGACAGATTCATTTGTAAATAGCTTTTGGTGATTTATTCTTGAAGATGATTTTTTTTACATAACCAATGGTATTTACAAGCTGTAGCCTCAGGTACCACAAGCATTCCCAATATATAATTCTGAAAATATTTTGAATAATGACAATTCTGGTGTCAAATCTGAGTTCTATGAAAGGCAATACTGAATGTGTATAGTTAGGTTGTTTGTTAAAAGTATCAGGCATGATGCAAACAACTCTATTATATGGCCATACTCTTAACATGGCCATAAATTAAATCACCAGTTATCTGTTACATGCTGAAACATATACTTTAAACATAGTACTAAAACTTACACTTCTTGAACACTCTACATTGCATTTTTAAATCTGTGTCCCCCTAACCCAGGGTTCCAGAGTGGGAAAAGAGAGACTCAAAACCTCTGTCTGTAAAAATCTGTCGAGGCTGTGGCAGTGGGAGAAACTGCCAGCCTCACAGGAGGGTCCATTGGAGGAGCCCTCAGGGTATTAGAATGTATACAAACCCACCCTCCCAGGAACCAGCACCAAAAGGGCCCAATTTGCTTGTCGGTAGCGAAGGAAGTGACTGAAAGCCACCGAGGGCCAAATAAGCGGCATTGCTCCCTGTTGGACCCTTCCCCCACATACAGTACCACAAAGCAGCATATGGGTTACCCTGCCCTGGCAAATATCTAAGGCTCCTCCCCTTACAACATAAAAGGCGCACCAGAGACAAAAAAAAATAGTGGCCCAAGTGAAAGAACAGATCAAAGCTGAAAAAATAGAACTAAGCAATGAAGAGACAGCCAACCTATCAAATGCTGAGTTCAAAACACTGGTAACCTGGATGCTCACGGAAATGGTTGAGTATGGTTACAAAATGGAGGAAAAAGGGAAAGCTGTGCAAAGTGAAATAAAGAAAAATACACAGGGAACCAACAGTGAAGGAAAGGACACTGGGACTCATATCAATGATCTGGAGCAGAAGGAAGAAATAAACATTCAACCAGAACAGAATGAAGAAATAAGAAGTCAAAAAAATGAAGAGAAGCTTAAAAACTTCTGGATCAACTTTAAATATTCCAACATCCAAATCATAGGTGTGCCAGAAGGACAAGAGGAAGAGCAAGAAATTGAAAATGTATTTGAACAATTAATGAACAAGAACTTCCCCAATCTGGCAAAGGAAATAGAATTCCAAGAAGTCTGGGAAGCTCAGAGAGTCCCAAAGAAGTTGGACCCAAGGAAGCACACACCAAGGCACACCATAACTACATTACCCAAAATGAAAGATAAGGAGAGAATCTTAAAAGCAGCAAGAGAAAAAGAGACAGTTACCTACAAAGGAGTTCCCGTAAGACTCAGCTGATTTCTCAAAAGAAACTTTATAGGTAAGAAGGAGCTGGAAGAAGTATTCCAAGTCATGAAAGGCAAGGACCTACATCCAAGATGACTCTATCCAGCAAAGCTATCATTTAGCATGCAAGGGCAGATAAAGTGCTTCCCAGAGAAGGTCAAGTTAAAGGAGTTCATCACCAAGCCTTTATTATATGAAATGTTAAAGGGACTTATCTAAGAAAAAGAAGATCAAAAGTATGAACAGTAAAATGACAACAAACTTACAACTATCAACAACTGAACCTAAAAAACACACACCAAAAACAAACTAAGCAAACTGCTAGAACAGGAACAGAATCACAGAAATGGAGATCACATGGAGGGTTATCAGAGGGGAGGGGGAGGGTGGAAAATGGGGTTAAAGGTACAGGTAATAAGAAGCAAAAGTGGAAGGTAGAAAGTAGACAGGGGGAGATTAAGAATAGTATAGGAAAGAGAGAAGCCAAAGAACTTAAATGTACAACCCATGGACATGCACTAAGGTGGGGAGGTGATGCTGGTGGGAAGAGGGGTGCAGGGCAGAGAGGAATAAAGGGGAGAAAAAATGGGATAACTGTAATAGCATAATAAATAAAATATACTTAAATTAAAAAAATAAAATTTATGCCCCATATTTTATTATTGGTCTAAACCAGCGATTTTCAACTAGTGCGCTGCAAGAGTTTTTAAAACATGCAACACCTGACTATCTGGCCAGGGTAATGTGCACCAGCCTCTTATCTCTTAGAATGTGGAATAAAAAATAACCACAGTCAATACAACAAAAGCCACCTGGTGTGAACAAATCAAAATTATACCTATTTTTGGTCAGGTTGGCAAAAAATATATTTTTGGTGTGCCATAGAATTTTGTAACTAGTTTCATGAGCCACGAGATGAAAAATGTTGAAAATCACTGGTCTAAACATTTCAGGCAGATGTGCATTGTGTAAGCAGCAAATAAAAAAAAGATTGCACAAGGTAACACAGAGAAAAGTGACAAACATTTTGGAGATTAAGGATATGCTTCTAATATTAAGAAATTAAATTTGCAGAGAAGAATTATCAACATTTAATTTCTTATTTATATTTTCCCATTAGTTCTTCTGTTGCTTGTTTTGTTTAGAGTTTTTCTGCATTCAAAGACATGCTTATTATAAAAATTCAAGTAATAGAGAAAAGGATAAAGGACAACAAAGGTCCTTTCAACTCTCAACATCCAGAGATATCCATTATTATATTTTATATAATATAAACTCATATTTAAATAGTCTTTGTATACTAATATTTTAATGTAAACCGTTATTTATATCATTCCAAGATTTGCTCAGTCCCTTTTTTTCTTCATACATTTCATCCATCTGCATTATCTTCTTTCCTTCCTGCTTTCTATCACATTTTGCACAGATAATATGTTAAACACAATGCTTTACAACTTTTTTTACTAAATAATATGATTTGGACATTGTTTTATGTCAGTGAATATGATATTCACTCTTTCAACGATGCTTACAGATCACTGCAATGTAGACATGAATATTCAATCAGTCCCTTATGGGTAGATATTTTGGTTATTTCCAATACTATGATTTTATAGCACTGAAAGTCCTTGAAATAATTACTTATTGAACACTTAATATGTGCCACAGATCATTCTAAATATTTTAAATATATTAGCTAATTTAATTGCCAAAACAACCTATGACGAACGTAATATTATCATCACTATTTTACGGATAAGAAAAGTGAAGTACACAGAGGTAACTTGCTCAAGTACACCAGCCAGGGAGTGGAGAAACCGGCATTTGGACTTTGGCGGTTTAGATCCAGAGTCTGTATTCTAAACTTACATACTAGTTTGTCATATTTTTATCACTTTTAAATTATTGCCTGATTATCTCCTTAAGATAACTCCCCAGAATTGAGATTTCTAAGACAAAAGAGATATACATTTCAAATCTGATATATGTTGCCCACTTTTCCCTCAAAAAAGGACTTATAGTGTTAGAATTTATATATTACTTTACAGTTTTACTGGCACTAGAGGCAAGACAGAAAACTTTGGGGCCGTTACAGAGACGCAGATTTGCAAATTTGCATCTGCTCTATTAATTACCTGGCAAATTACTTTCTTAAACTCGTTTCTTCATCTGTAAAATCAGGATAGTACTACTTCTTTTACAGGGATGTAATGCAGGGTATAAGTAATGTATATAAAAATTGTGTACAATCCTTCAGATATAGGAAGAAGTCCCTCAATTAATGGTAGTTATTATTTAATCTAAATTATCTCTTCATTCTTTTCCAACCTTTTATTGGGCAGGTGTTATTACTATACCATCAATTTTAATGTACTGTTTGTAAATATAATTCCTGTGCCATATAGTCTGCAGGGCTCCTAGTTACATATTTAACAATGCAATCTTATTTCTCTGCATGGAAACATGATATTTAAATAAACTTTTTAGATTGACACATTTCATTCCCTGGTGGTGTCAAAAATGTATTAATATACTGTCTGCTATAAAAAAAAAAGGCACCTGTGAATTACTTTTTTAAATTTAAGGAAAGAATTTGAAATGAAACAGTGAGCAGCACGGAGACCTCGGGCTGGGAGTAAGGAGAGCCGGTGACGCTTCCTACGTACATCTGCGATGGCGACGATCACCACGGAGTCCCGCGCCTCCGAAGGGGTCATCCCGGAGAGGAGCGAGGTCAGCGTTTGCTTCAGGTAACTATGGTTGCCTCTCCTTACAGTGGGAATACCCAGCACGAAGGACACTGCAGACCCCCGAGCACGGGATCGCCGTTTCAAACCATGCAGGGGAATACAAGTCAGCGTTAATATCTACGCTTGCTTCTAGGCGTGGGTTAGTTGTGTGGTCATATAAACCACTGTTAGCTTTTATTACATATTTCATTTTCTGCTTGAAGAAATTCCAATTTGCAGTGAATGGTTAGGAAATACATTAAATAGACACCCAGATGCTCTCATGGTGGAGAATTTCAGTGCAGTGAAAAAGAAACTAATCATTCTCCATTTATTAGTGTTCCTCTAACCAGGTGTGAAACACATGGGCTGATTGTTTCCTCTTATTCCTATGAAGACACTAGAACCCAAAACAGGAAAAATACTATGAAATAATTTCATATGTGAAAAAAAATGCGTGAAGTAATTTCCAAATGATGTGATGGAATAAAGTCATGTCCCTAAGTGACTTCTGTTGCCCAATGATGACCGACGCACTGAGGAAATACACGCATGGCGTCCTAAATAGACATCAAAACTCTGTGCCCAGAGCGGCCGCAGACAACAAGCAGGCGATGAACATGGCTGTGGTCCGACAAACTGCATTTGAAACAGGCAGATTTGGCCTGGTGGCTGTCGTTGGCTGACTCCTGGCCCACAGGGACACACTCAATGAGGCGTGTGAGAAGGCGAGCTTCCGGGAGCCGGCCTAAGGTCCCTCTTCTAATGCACATGTTTTTTCTCTTCTTCTCCACCTGGTGCGCTTGAACTCATTCTTCAAGGTTTAGCTCAAACATCGCTTCTGCAAAGCCTTTGCAGACCTTGGTCCTCATAAAGATGGGGAAATAAGAAGATAACCAGATGAGTACGGATTTATCTAAACCAAGGGAGAAAAGAGTCACCAAGTACTGAGCAGATGCTTAACATGTACTTGACCTTCAAAGTATCTGTATAAAAGTTGAATTTGAATTCAAGTCTCCAAATATTTATTAAACTATCTTTTCTGCCAGACAATATACTGATTTCTGGTGGTCCAATTTGTGCCAGCTGGGCTGGTGATCTAAATATCAGACTGAGTATCATTTTAATGGCTAAAATTTTAAAACTTAAAAATATGTCCCCAAAGATCAAAATATCTGCATTTGATATTCTAATTCTAATTTTCTTACCGCCAGTTTTCTCTTTGCTGATGATTACATCAGGATAAATTCTGCCTATTTTCCTTAGATGAGGGAAAAAGAATTTTAAGACTTCAAATGTATTAGGCACTGTTTCATTCTTATCCAATGTATTCACTTTCTTCTCAACTGAAAGAGAGAAAAATAGGGCTTCTGACTTAATGACTATAGGGATTTCCCCCCCAGAACATTTTTTAAAAAGAGGGTTAATAAATTAATTAATTCACAGATTAACTTAATATTCACATAGAAAAGGAATACTATTAGGTGTAAATTATAAAAATCATAAGGCCACAAAATATAACTCAAAAATTGATTCATATTTATTTAAAAAGTAATATAGCACGTCCTCCAGTAACATCATGTTGTTCAATGTCTTTTTGTTAACATTGATTAGGTGCCATAGGAACTTAACTGTTGTTTATATCAGTTAGCATATGGTAAAACTGGTTTCCTTACATATCATTTACCTCAAAGTCACAGAACCTATCAATGACATTAAGTGAGGTCTTCCTATATTTAATTTAAGTCTAGTACTATGAGCTATACAACCAGAGGCTAACAGAACTGTCAGTTCCAAATAAAAGGCATATAACTGAAACATATTATAACGAAGTATAACTGAAAATATTTCCAAATCACATATCCATCTGTTTTGCTACTTTGATTAATATCATGTCATTAAAGTTTGTATCCTTATAATTATGTAGCTCCCTCAATCTTTAGTGACTCCACTTATACCATTCATTTGAATTTGCCTCTACAATTTGGAAAAAGAACAAAGTTGGAGGACTCATACTACACAATTTTAATTCATAATACATAATATGTTAATCAAGACAGTGTGGTATTACAGAAGAAAATAGATACCCAGATCAATGGAATGGAACAGAGAATCCAGAAATAGGTCCACACAAATATGGTAGATTGATTTTTTTAAGGTGAAAAGGCAATTCAATGCAGAAAGGACAGCTTTTTGACAAATGGTGCTAGAATACTTGGACATCCACAGAAAAAAGGTTGAACCTTAACCTATACTTCACACTATTTATAAAAATCAACTCAAAGTTTTCATAGACCTAAAATGTAAAACCTAAAAGTAAAAAAAAGCATAAAAGAAAATCCTCTTAGAGTTCTTAGATACATTAAATGCATAATACATAAAAAAAAAATTGATAAACTGGACTTCATCAAAATTAAAAATATTTGCTTTTTGAAGGATGACACCATTAAGGTAAGCCACAGATTGGGAGAAAATATTTCTAAATCACATATCCATCTGATGTATATCTAGGATATATAAAGAACTCTCAGAACTCAACAACATAAAAACAAACCACCCAATTTAAAAAATGTGCAAAAGCCCTGGCTGGAGTGGCTCAGTGGATTGAGCGTTGGCCTGCAAACCAACGGGTCACTAGTTCAATTCCCAGTCAGGGAACATGCTGGGGTTGCAGGCCATGTCCCCACTAGGGAGCACACAAGGGCAACCACACATTGATGTTTCTCTCCCTTTCTTTCTCATTCCTTTCCCCTCTCTGTAAAAATAAATAAATAAGATCTTTTGAAAAAAAACATGTGCTAAAGATTTGATCAGACATTTCACAAAGAGGATATATGAATGGTAAATAAGCACATAAAATGTTCAGCATCGTCACACTAGGGAAATGAAACTTAAAACTATGAGCCACCATGGTATTAGAATGGCCATAATACATGGGAGGGACTGGAACTCTCCTACAACTGCTGTAGGGAACACAAAATGGCACAGACAATCTGTAAAACAGTTTGGCAGTTTTTTATAAAATTAAACATGTACTTACCAAACACCCATGAATTCTAGACATTTATTCTAAAGAAATGAAAATTCAAACAAAACACCTGTACACAAGTGCTCATAGCAACAGGTACTTATAATCACCACCCCCCAAACTGAAAACAACCCAAATGTCCCTCGGTTGCTGAAACAAACTACCCACTGCACGTCCACACAGTGGGATGCTGCTCAATGATTAAAAAAAGCAGTAAACAACTGGTCGCACAACTTGGATGAATCTACAGTGAGCGAAAGAAGCCGATCTCAAAGGGTATACAATGTGTGATTGCATGTGTGTGGTATTTGGGAAAATGGAAAACTGTAGGAAGAGAGGATTGGTCAGTGGTTTCCAAGGGTTAGGAGTGGGGGGAGTACCTGACTACAAAGGGGCGAGCATGTAGCAGGACTTTTCATTCTGAGGAAAAGGGGGGCCACTGAAGGTCAATATACAAGACTGTAGTCTTCACTTTGGCCACAGTGAGGATAGGCAGGTGGGGACAAGACTGCAGAGAGCAAGAAAAACTAGGAGTACATTAGCAATCATTCAGAGGAAGTGTGAAGGTGGCCTGACTAGGGTAGTAGAGATGGTGAGGGAAAAATATGGACAGATTTGTGAGATATATAGGATTACAAATCAATGGAATTGCTTACTGACTCGACATGGAAGTATGCAGGAGGGAGAGAGAGGAGTCAGAGATGATGCTTCGTTTTCTGGCTGCATCTATCGGGTGGATTATGGATGGTGGTGAAATCTACAGAGATTGAAAATACAGAAAGACTATCGTCCAGGTAGAGAGGAGACGCAGTCTACCAGTGATGTGTCTTACCTGCTTTTTCCACGTCTGACAAATAAAAAGAATGAATAATGATTTAATTATATCTTTGGGGAGAAAAGTTCTAAAATCAGAAAGCATAAAATTTAAATTTCCAAACACAAAACATAAAATAAACAAACCACCATGCACAAAAACAAAAGCAACACAAACCTAAGTTCACTGATACATTTTCTGTCTAATGTCATCCTTCATTTTATTCAAGGCTTTCGTCAGCTCCTGGTGATTTCTTTCAGTTTTGTTTTCTAAATGCTGAATATTTTCCCTAAACTCCAAAATGTGGTTTCTACAATTAGTTAATTGATTACCTGCAGAGAAAACATGTATGTTTATACATGTAGCAATGTATAAATTACATACATTTTTCATAATATATAAAAACATGAAAAATAAATGTTTCAATATAGCTATATATCTAGCACTAAATGTATGTATATATTTCTATATAGTGCTATATACAACCAGAATTATCTTCTGGAGGGCGGGCTCCCTGAAGTACAGGCTTCCCCCACTGAGTGTTCTAGGAACCCATCTGTATCAGTGGACCAGTTGGTGTTGTTGTGAGAGACTGCGTTCAGCTTCAGTGAATTTTTTTTTGAAGACTCTTTCAACACGTTTGCCCATTTCATGACGGGTGATTTATGAACACACCTGCCCACACCGCACAGAGTGTTCAGCAGCCCTTGACCAAAAACGATGTGTCCCCGTGGCCACTCATCCCCATTCACCTGATCTTTCCCCAAGTGACTTTTTTTTGTTTCCCTGGATGACAAAAGTCCTCAAAGGGAAATGTTTTGCTGATGTGGAGGAGGTGAAACAAAAAACAGCAGGAGCGTTAAAAGGCATGAAAATCAACGAGTTCAAAAACTATTTTTAGTTGCGGGAAAAATGTCTCAACAGGTGTATTGCATTAAATGGACAGTACTTTGAAGCTGACTTAAGTTTAAACATGTAAGAATAAATACTCAATTTTTTATAAATAAGTTCTGTTTTTTTGGATCCCTCCCCCCTTGTATATCTTATATAAAAGATCAGGAAAAAATGAAGTGTTAAAAACAGTAATATCTGGAAGGTGCATGTATAAGATTTGTAATTAGAGGGGGAAAAAAACACACAACTGAACCAGAAAATTCACTTCTAAAAATTTATCTAAAGAAAATCCAGAAATATGTACAGATTTGGCTCTAAGGATGTCCAACATAGGCAGCATTATTTATCATCATAAGAAAATTGGAAACAATCTAACTACCTAACAATGGAAATATGCTAAATAAATTACAGAATATCCTTTTAACAGTTCTGGTAGTTCTGGTGTTAAATCATGTATAACTGAATCTCAGTTTTGCCACTTAATGTTTATTTGTGTGGCTTGGGCAAGCTGTTTAATTATTGTTAGTCTCTGGTCCTTCACGTATAAATGGCCAATAAGAATCCCTGCCTCAGAGTTGGTGTGAAGACGTAATTTGATAATGCATGCAAACCATGTGGCAAAGCACGTTAAAAATGCTTTGACAAATGTCTAATAAATAGTATGTGTTGATTCTTTATTCATTTATCAGTGGAATACTATGAAGCTATAAAAAGAATATTTAATGTCATAAAAGCAATTATGATGCTATTAGGCTTCCAAATACTGTACAAGGCAAACATTTGGCATATGACTTTGAAGTTCAAGGAAGGGATTGGGGCTGGTACTATAGATCTGAGAGCAAAAATCTTGAGATGCACTTATAAAATGGAGCAAGACAATGTAGTGATAGAATGCGGTCCCAAGTCTTACCTGGGGACATTTATTTCATCCCTTCCTTGGCTCACACTAGCCTTAGCCCAGGGCAGAGGGTTCAGTCTTTGAAATCCAGCAGGATGCCATTGTCTAATGAATGGACTTGCTAATAGGAACTGTTTTAAGGGATTTTAAAACAGGACCATGCTTCATCCAAAGAACTGTAACTACCCCAGATAAATCTTGAATATCCACATAGTGGATACTACTTGGGAATGCTCACAAATTTAAACAGGGATGTAGCTTAACCAGTATGACCCTATGTTACTGGGGTTCCCTGGGTAATATTCTCTTTGCAAAATGGATCATGTGTTTGGAGGTGATATGTCCCGGGTGATGCAACATAATGTAAGTCAGTCCCTGGGGGACCAATTTGGTAAACATGAAGAGAAAGCCTTTTCTCTAGAGGAAATATTTGCAGAAATACACTTCTTGCCTGATAATTCAAGTCATCAATATCCTTTTAAAAATAATCCTGCCTGGTGTGGTTCAGTGGATTGTGTGCCTGCCTGCAAACCAAAGGGTCGCTGGTTCGATTCCCAGTCAGGGCACAAGCCTCGTTTTTTTGAAACCAGGTTCTGCCCAGGCTAGGTCCCCAGTAGGGGGCATGCGAGAGGCAACCACACATTGATGTTTCTCTCCCTCTCCTTCCCCTCTCTCTAAAAATAAATAAATAAAATCTTCTAAAAAACATCTATATTACTTGCATATTCATTCCGGTATTTTATAAGAATAAAATGTTATAAAACTATCTTGCAAAGTTGGAAATAAACAATAACTTGATGTTTTGAGTCACCTGTGGTGAAATTGTGAAAACAAACACGAGTCCACGTGTGCAGTGGGCCCATGTGACTTCCCGCATAAACAGGGTAGGGTCCCCAGCACCGTGACCTTTGATTCTCACAGCAGGGGCCAAAGAGAAAACAGTGCCAGCCACATTTGCAAGTTTGACTTTCCTACTTGCCACATGATACGGGGTAAAGAGAGACAAGTCCAAGTAATTATAAATAAGAGACTTGACCCCATATATCTAAAATATTTTTCCATATGTACTCATGAAATAGTTTACATTTTTGTACCATTTTAAATCCTGTGTTTATTGTATAGTTACGGCGCATCTTAATTCAGAGGTTAAATGTTAACAGTTGGAGTAAAATGTAGTCCTACCAAAATAATAAAATTTAGATTAACTTAAAATCAGGTGAAATTTCAGTTTCTCAGTTGCGCACACTACACTTCAAGTGCTTGGCAGCCCCCAGAGGAGGAGCTACCACACGGGACAGCACAGGTCTGACACCTGCCGTGAGCTCATTAGAAATGCAGTATCTCGGGCCTCTGCCCAGACCTACTGAGTCAGAATCTGCATATTAATAAAATTCGCAGGAGACTGGTGTGCACGTTAAAATTTGAGAAGCACTGTCATAAACCTTTAATTGTTTCTTTCTCATCACTGACTTTACTATACAGTTCTGGTCCTTATTGCCTCTTGAGCTATTATTATAATTCCACCTTAATTGGTGTCTCACCTCCAGTCCACAATCTATCTTCCGGAGACTCTACTCAAAGACCGTAAGAGGTTCCCTAAATGCTAGCTGAACAAAGTCCAAACGACTTGCCTTAGGATATAAGGTCCTATACAATGTGGCCATGACCTAACTCTTCCACCTTATTTCATTCACTAAACATCTCCAGTAAAGAGAAGCATGCTGAGATATTCATTCCTTCTTCCCTTTAATACGTGCCATGTGCCACGTGCCACTCGCTGTGCTATGTGGTAGGCAAGCAAAACATGGATAACGTCAGGTTCCTACTCCAGGTTAACTAACAGGCTTGCAAGGGATGGGGAAAGGAGCACAGACTTGAACAGCTACGAATAACGGAATCGTCAAGATGGAATTATCCTCAAAGTGCACAGGCAAAGGGGGGCAGGAATGATGAAGA
Source organism: Mormoops blainvillei (assembly GCA_004026545.1). Taxonomy (NCBI): domain Eukaryota; kingdom Metazoa; phylum Chordata; class Mammalia; order Chiroptera; family Mormoopidae; genus Mormoops; species Mormoops blainvillei. The sequence continues at coordinate 17,058 of PVJD01000996.1, read as the reverse complement.
GCCCAATATCTAGTTAACATATTTGCAGAATCTGTAAGTTTTAAACTCAAAATTCAACCGTATGAATGATAAAATGTTAACTATGGACTAGAGGTGAAAGATAAAATACCAGGAAACCAAAGTTAAATTTGAATGGCAGATTATTTTTTACTATCAATATATCCCATTCAACTTTTATACTAAAAACTTATTCATTGTTTATCTGAAATTCAAATTTAACTGGGCAACCCCTGTTTTTATTTGCTAAATTGGCAACTCTATAGACAGCAATAAATGAAAACCTTGGTGTGTTTCAAAGCGGTCGCGCAAGCCACGTGGTCCATTTGAGAAAGTTCAGATGCCAGACTGGTGCTCTAAATTGTGGATTACATCTCTCATCTCATCTCTTTTCAGTTTCGCAGAAAATACTTGGCGGGAGCCTTGAAGTGCGGCTCAACAAGTTACAACGCAATGGCGTTGTAAAGATGGCTGTGTGAGAGTAGTTTTTGTGGTCAGACATGCATGTTTCTGGAAGTAATGGGGTGGAGGGTGGGGAGCAGCTGGGCACACACAGGTCGGGCCCTTGAAACTCTGGAGGGATAAGGCACACGCAGAACCGGTTAGAGGCCAGAGGTCTCGCAGGCCGATGCGTTGGCACGCATGCCCACAGGTGGTCAAGGCCACTGGACAGACCTGTGTATCCGTTACAGCTCAACGGCCTGAGGGACAAGGGGATGGTGGGCTACACCTGTAAAGCCCCTAATACGAGAGCAGGCAATCCCGTCAGGTTCCTACCTCCCTGCCCCCCTCACCCTCCCTTCTTTCAACCAGGCCGCCCCAGCCATCTGAGGCGGCGGCAAAGGTGGCAGGAGAAGCCACCCACGGCTTACTGGTTTGAGCTATCCTGGAGATGCAGAAACAGGAGAGGCTGAAGAGTATGACCACGACAAGCGAGAGCAGCGAGTTCACGCGCTTGGCCCTCATGGAGGTGGCCGGTGGGGCACCAAGCAGCGCCGCTGGTGGAGGCTACGAGGGGGCCCGCACCACCAAGGAGAAGCACGGGCGCCCCTGTGCATCCTCCCCAAGCCGTCGCTGGGACGCACGCACACCCGCCCTGCCCTTGGGGTGCACCCTTCCCCTGCCGCGAGTGGCTCAGGACTTCGAATCCGAACCGCTTGGCAGGGCTGCTGGTAGTTAAATGCCTCCAGCTACTCCGGGACGGTTCCCCGCTGCCCCACCGGCGGCGAATTCTCAGTAACTCACTGTACTTTCCTGTAGCAGTGAGGGACTTCTGTGCCAGGCTCTGGGCTAAAGAGTTTCCATATGTTATCTCTTTAGGGCTTTGCAACATCCCAATTTTTTAAAGTATAAAATGAAGATAGCAATAGGATCTACTTAATATGGTATTATTATCTATATTTTACCTTGAAAAAAATTGAGCCCTAGTGAAATCGAGCGATTTACCTCAGGTTGCTCAGCTGGAAATGGTTCCTCAAACTTTGCAGACAGGTTTTTAAAAATTCCTCAGGAAAAAAATATATACCTTTACTTGGAGATTATTAGCCTCAAGTGGTAGCCATTACATATTCAAATGACTTAAACAGCTTAGGTTTTTGTGTGGGAAGTGACCAACCCCAGACCTTAAGTTTAATCCCCTTACCTTAGTTTACTTTTTGTTAGTGCCCTCTCTGCCAGGAAAGGAGCAGGGAGTTCGGAAAGAGAAGGCTACGTACACTGTCAGCAGCAGCCCTAGGGAGGGTTGCCGAGCTTTGCCAAGTTCAAGGTATCAGTTTCTCAGAACTGCAGCCAAGGCTGGGAAACACTGGGTGAACTTCAGTGGGGTGAGACTCTCTCTAGTCTCCTTCAATGTGGGTTTCTATCTGGGTTCTCCACTCTGATGCCTCACCCTTATTTGGGACTTACTGGCAGTGCCTAGCGATGTGGATTCTGCTTCAAACCAGCACTGCGCCTCTGGGCTGGTTTCTGGCCCTTTTGGAGGGAGAGAGATCTGAACACTGGCCAGGCTGAGGACGTCATTGTAAGCCATTTTCTCATGAGCTAATGGCCAGGAGTGTGGCCTTCAGTTGAGCAGTGACCCAGCCACTCCTAAAGCAGGGAACTGGGAAGAACAAATACCTGAGCTTTATTCTTCATCCCATCCGTCTGTTGCCAGTCTTCACTTTGGCTAAGCTCTACTGGAAACCAGAAAGCAAGGAAGTCCAGCTAGATGCAGGAGATCATCCAAACCTGCCTCCGGGGTCTGGAGCAGAGGGGAGAAAGACGTAGGCTAGACGGAGGCGGGGGAGGGAAGTTATTCAGCACAAAGGTATCTGCAAACTCAATACTGCACTGTTCTCTTACTTGAACTCCGGCTTCACATTTTCAACTGCCTTTAGGATCCAAAAACAGCACTTTGCTCTTACCTTTTAATGTTTCCGAAATCGGCATGTGTCTTCCAATTGATTTTTACATTTTATAAAATTATGAGGGGGGATCCAAAAAACCCGGAATTAATTTATTTATCCTTACATGTTTAAACTTTGGTCACTTTCCAAGTACTCTCCATCTGACGCAATACACCTATTGAGACATTTTCTTCCACTGCTCAAAACAGTTTTTGAACTCAGCAACTTCGATGCCTTTTAGTCTCCTGCCGTTTTTGGCTTCACCTCTTCCACATTAGCAAAACGTTTCCCTTTGAGTATTTTTTTCATTCCAGGAAACAAAAAAGTCTCTGGGGTGAAGATCATGTGAATAGGGAGGGTGGGACACAGGGGTCATGCTGTTTTGGGTCCAAAACTGCCGAGCACTTGGCGTGGTGTGGGCAGGTGCGCTCATAAATCACCCGTCATGAAATGGGCAAATGCATTGAAAAAGTCTTCAAAAAAAATTCACTGAAGCCGAACACAGCCTCTTACAACAACGCCAGCTGGTACACTGATACAGAGGAGTTCTAGAACACTCACCTAGTAGGGGAGGTCTGTACTACAAAAGGTCTACCCGCCAGAATATAATTCCAGTTTTGGGGGTGCTCCCCTTTGTATACTTCTTTTGTCTTTTCTCCAAAGAAAGGAAAATCAAAACCTGCCCGCCAGTCAGTGGTCTGTGAGTCAGAACTCATGATATTTGTTGAGCACCTGCTCTGTGTCAGTCGCTGAGTAGGTATTAGAGATACAAATGCTCGGCCCCACCTTCTTCTTCATGCTCAGACATGGACTGTACCCCCACATACTCATATTCCTACCCATCAAAGGTATCCAAGACTCAGCTGAAATGCCACTTGCTTCATGAAGCCATCATCTGTCACTGTCCATAAGGGAACCTCTATTTTCTTTGATCTCTTGTAACTTAGATCCTCTCTCAGGGCACTCAGTCTGCATCACATTTAATTGTTAGGCACACAGTTTTATGAATCCCTAGAAGAGATGATCACGTCTTACACATTTTTATATTATAGTCCCCACCGTGCATTTCAGGGTCCGATACAGATCAAAGGTACTGACTGAAGCGCAAGCCTGTGGTACAACTGAGCTGTAGCCCCAACTAATCGCCTGCAGTCGCTGCCCAGCACCATTTCCGCCAACAGCTTATGTCACTCCGGGACCAACAGACAACGAGCCGCGGCGCCCTCACAGACCCCAGGCTTCCCTCTCTGATCTGTCTTTTAGTGCCACATTCGGACCACGGGAAGTGGAGAATTACCAGGCTAAGGATAAATATTTGCTAAAATAATAGAAATGGGAAGAGTAGCCACTGGGGATGTTACCAGCATTACAGCCCTGACTTCTTCAGTTAACCTGGGTCTAAACACCAGTCTCATAACCATCATTAGCACAGAAAAGTAAACGGTGGGGCAGGTTTTTCTAGTCTCATTTATAGATAGAATCCTAAAGGGGAAAACTATCTGAAAGGCAAGAGCTGTTGATAAAATGTCTGTTGTCTTGGCTCCTATTTCTGTTTCAAGTTACTCAGAAACAAGTCATCTGTACCCAGAATGAGTGCCATCTGTTCAGCACAATTCAGGAAAATGAAAATACTGAAAGGGACTTTTATGGGCCATCTATGACAGCTGTTCTTAAACTTTATCATGCACAAGGATCATCTGGAAACCTTGTTAAACACAGACTGCTGGGCCCACCCTCAGACCTTCTGATTCAGTAGGTTAAGGCTGGTACCCCAAATCTGGCATTTCTAACAAGAGCTACCTACATGGCATTGATGCTGCTGGTCCAAGGAGCCATACCTCGAGGGTGACCGCATAGTAATGCCACAGAACCACAGGTTAGACTTAGAAAAATGCCCAACCCATCCCCAGATACTTCTTCAACAAAGGCAACACATCCTCCGCCACCAGTGATGGGTTTGAATTATGTCCCTTGGCCACTAAATTCTAGGAGTTAACAATTGGTACACAAATGTGTCTCATATTCATGAATGTACCAAGACTGGCATGATTAGTGGAAAAAGAGCCCCCTGAATTGAAAGGCCACCTGCAGACAAAGCGAGGACGTCCCTTCCAGCAAGTAGAGCTCACAATCCACCAACCAGATGGACAGAGGCAGGAATGTGACACAGACAAGTAGCACGCAGCAGAAGGTTCAACACGGATCAACAAGGACTGTGTGGTCTTTTTTCTTTTTTTAAAAATTGTCCTGCCCATGGTAACAGCGCTTCAGTTTCCCTTAGGGGAACTGGGGTATTTTGCCAACAGTTCTTTCATCTGTGCACGCTGCTCCTCATGGGCAGAGAGGAGCCTCTGAGCCCACCTTCTGGCTCATCATGATCAATGGAAACCAGCGGAGGAATATTCTGGGATGCTCAAGCCAGGCTTCAAGAGGACTGGCAACTTTTGCCTCCTCCCTCTTGGAGCCCAAAGCCATACTGTAAGAAGTCCAACCCAAAATATCAAATGCTTAGAGGCTATGTGGAGAGGAGCACAGGATGAGAAGCCCTCTGGGACATTCCGGCACTAGCCCAGCTCCAAATGAAGGCATCTGTGTGGGGACCCCACATGCAACCGGCAGAATTGCCCAGCAGAAGCCAGACAGCCCACAGAATCCCAGGGGATAACAAGGTCATTGTTTTAAGCCAAAAAATTGGGAATGGTTGGTTCATGTCCAACACCCCAAGACCTTTTTAAAAACTGTTCCCCTTTTACTTCTTATATTTGAACAAATCATACATTCGCTTGATCCAGCCAGCCCTCCATATCTTTACACTGTATTTTCAATAATGTTTCATTCACTGGTTCTAGTATCGATTTAACAGCTCCTTTATAGATGGTAAGAAATACAGTATGTCAATGCCATGTTGGGATCCGGGGGGCGTACTTCTGCACACTGGAGTGTAGAATGCACTCTGTGGTTCAGAGGGATGTATGACAGGGAACCAGAGAGCTCTTGACAGGGTTTGGGCTTCGGCCTGAGATGGCATCATTGTCAGACTCATTTGAGTGCTCTAGATGACCGCAAACAGTAATCCTATATAATTCACTGGTTTATATGCTTGGACTCCTGTGCCCTGGAGATTTTTCCGAATGCCATCTTTAAATGGCTACTTTTGTTGTTGTTGTATTAGCATTCTACAGTGTCTTCCACTTCAGTGGGATTAGCCTAATTCCACATTAGGCTTGGATAAGACACAAGTGATATATATATCATTGTCCCACCACTGTCCGACAGCTTTGGCACCACTGTGCCCACTAAAATTACCTCAGTGGCTACTTCTAGGGAAGGGCAGGACAGAAGCCGGACATTTCGTGCCCTTTCTTGAACCAACTCAATCCTTCCTGTAGGCACCTCTGTGACCCACTATAAGCCTCCCTTGGAGCTCTTCACAACGCATCCCCTCCCATGGGGCTATTCCTAATGTTTGCTCACCAAGATTTCATATTGGTTTCTGCCTGTGACCCTTTAAATGTCCAAAACTTGTCCCGAGGTCCAGAACTAAGTTCTTCCTCCACAGTTATGTATGCTGCTCTCCACTTGGCCCATTGCATGAACTTACTTGACTGGGTTTTTACTTGGCCCATTGCATGAACTTACTTGACTGGGTTTTTATTGCCCACAGAGCAAAGAGTCGCTGACTTTGACAATGGAGTTTCTGCTGTACACCACCTCTCATAGATAAACCAAGAAACAGGTTTTACTTTAGTGGAAAGGGAGTCATGAGGGTTAGACCATTCAGCAACAGTAGTCAACTACAAATCAGTTAGTTCTAAAGCAGAGATGTTGCCTGCTCACGTGGGTGTTGTAACACCTCAGGGATACCTCTCATGACATGAATTCCATTTTACTTGAGAATTTTGTTGTGCAGCTTCCTCTTTATCACAGGTAGTTAACATCTTAATACAGTTTGCTGTTCTTAAGTTATGGGAATTGTTTTCATGAGAGCCTACCATGCTGGCAAACTAACTCTCTAGCACCATCATCAGGAATTTTTTGAGCCCAAAAATCCCAGTGGTCACCACAAGGTGGCAGTACTATGTTTCAGTCAAAGCCTCTGATTTGCACGTATTCTAGTATCAGAAACTTCTAAAACTGTGTATGGATGTGTTTGAATGGTAGGGTCTCAGTGCACACATGGGCCACTGCTCATTACATGTTTTTTAAAGCTTCCCAAATAGTGCTTTAAAGTGCCGTGCCTCCTTGTTAATGAAGGGTCTTGGGAGAGAGTAATTTATTATATACAGTTTATAGAATACCTCTAGTAACACAAAATTATTTTAGAAATTTCACTGATTGTGCTGAGTTCCAAATCCTAGCTGGACTGACTACTTACTCGACTAGTCACACGCACAACTACAGCTCTCGAATCTTTTCTCTCCCTCCAAGGGGGCACGATCAAAATGTCATCTTATGAATTAACTTATTTTTTATGGTGATCATGTCTAAAGCCAAACTCACCAAGTGTGGAAGTCAGTTGGAGAGGCGCAAGTTATCCATCTGGAAGGACATTCCTTCTTACGGACAAGCAAAGCGTTATTAACTTCTCTCTGTGAGTGAGATCAAGAAGATAGCATTTGCTGAATCTTATCACACACACACACATACACAAATTCCAGTCACGGTAGCTTGTTGAACCTCTTACAGGTTTTACAAAGCCGGGAACAACAGACACTTGTTTAAGTAATGGGGACTACCTTGTTAAAACATGCCAGTTAACAGCTCTTGCTAAGAGCCTTCTCTTTTTCTTCTGGGCCATGGAGATCAGCACTTCTGTTCCCCGTGTTTCCTAATGAAAGATGACATTTCTTGTGTTCTTCCAGAGTCTGACACTGTCCGACATTTGCTGCAAAGGAAGGTTTGAACCACTGTCAGGACTTCCATTTTGCATGTCCAATTAGAACTATGTGAATGGCAGTCCTGGCCAGGTGTTCAGTTGGTTGGAAAGGTGTCCTGTGAAGCAAAAGGTTCAATACCCAGTCAGGGTACATACCTAGGTTGTACATTTGATCCCCAGCCAGGGCATATATGGAAGACAAAGGGTGATGTTTCTCTTTCACATCAATGTTTCTCTTTCTGTCTCTCTCTCTCTCTTTCTCTCTGTTTCTTCTCTTTGTAAATTTCAATAAAAACATTTCCTGGGTGAGGATTAAAAAAAAAGCAAACTACACGAAGGAAAGATTTCTCTGCCTCTTAAAGACATTTTGCTTCAAGCTGGTAGAGACAAGGACTTTCGTCACATCCATTTTATTTTAATTTTTCTTTTCTTTATTTTATTATGTTATTACAGTTGTCCTGATTTTCCCCTTTGTCGCCTCTACCCACACCACCACTCCAAGGCAATCCTCCCACAATTGTTGTCAGTGGGTCATATGTACAGGTTCTGTGGCTACTCCATTTCTTATACTGGACTTTACATCCCCATGACTATTCTGTTACTACCTATTTGTACTTCTTAATCCCCTCACCTCTTCACCCATTCTCCCCCTCCCTCTCCTACCTGACAACCTCAAAGTGGTCTCTGTACCCATGATCTGTCTATGTTATTCTTGTTTGCTTAGTTTGTTTTGTAGATTCAATTGTTGATAGATTTGTACTTTTTGCCATTTTACTGTGCGTAGTTTTTATCTTTTTCTTAAGTTAAGTCCCTTTACCATTTCACATAATAATGGTTTGGTGATGATGAACTCCTTTAGTTTTTTCTTGTCTGGGAAGTTCTTTATCTGCCCTTTGATTCTAAATGATGTCTTTGCTGGGTAGAGCAATCTTGGCTGTAGGTCCCTGCTTTTCATGACTTTGAATATTTCTTGCCAGTCCTTTCTAGCCTGCAAAGTTTCTTTTGAGAAATCAGCTGACAGTCTTATGGGAACTCCACTGTAGGTAACTAACTTCTTTTCCCTTGCTGCTTTTAAGATTCTCTCTTTATCATTAACCTTTGCTTTTTAAATCATGATGTGTCTTGGAGTGGGTCTCTTTGCATCTATCTTATTTGGGACTCTCTGTGCTCCCTGGACTTGCATGTCTATTTCCTTCACCCAATTAGGGATGTTTTCTTTCATTATTTTTTCAAAGAGATTTCCAATTTCTTGCTCTTTCTCTTCTCCTTCTGGCACCCCTATGATGCGAACATTGAACCTCTTGAAGTTGTTCCAGAGGCTGCTTATACTATCATTTTTTTTCATTCTTTTTACTTCTCATTGTTCTGATTGGTTGTTTTTTGCTTCCTTATGTTCTAAATCATTGATTTGATTCTCAATTTTATACACTCTACTGTTGTTTCCCTATAAATTTTCTTTATGTCAATTAGTGTATCCTTCATTTCTGACTGGATCTTTTTTATGCTGTTGAGGTCCTCACTAAGTGCCTTGAGCATCCTTATAACCAGTGTTTCGAACTCTGCACCTGATAGATTGCTTATCTAGCCTTCAGTTAGCTCTTTTTCTGGAGTTTTGATCTGTTCTTTCATTTGGGCCATGTTTCTTTGTCTCCCCATTTTGGCAGCCTCCCTATGTTTGTTTCTATGTATTAGGTAGAGCTGCTATGACTCTGTGTCTTGGTAGTGTGGCCTGATGTAGTAGGTGTCCTGCAGGGTCCAGTGCTGGGTACTCGAGGTGTATCCTTCGTGTGGGCTGAGTACACCCTCTTCTTATATTTGAGCCTTGGCTACTGTTGGCAAATCAATGCGAGGGATTTACCGAGGCCAGTTAGCTGCAAGGACTGGCTGTGACCACGGACCACCAGCCTCTGCCCTCCACGGATGATAAGCTGTGCAGGAGCAGGGTGGTGGTGCTCCGACATGGTCTGAGCTGTCCACTGGGTGTGCTGGCCCTGGGTTTTCCTGGGTGGTGCAGGCCAAGGTCAGCCCCTACCTGTGTTTTGTTCGGGGCCACCCTGCCTGAGCTATAAAGCAATCTGAGATGGTCACTACTTGTGCTGGGCTTAGAACTTCCCAGGTGAAGCCAAACCTTGAATCTAGGCTGGTTGTTGCTAGTGCCAGGCCTGAGGTCACTGAGCAAGAGGTACAGGGGCTGGAGACTCAATGAGGCTGGGTGCTGCTTGTTTGATAGGATTTAGGAAGTTGTAAAGCATGAGCCAAGACCAGCCGTTCATAAGGAAAAACAGCTAGGGTCGGCCCATAAGTTTGGTGGGACAGAGTCTCTGGTGATCTCCAAGGTCGGTCAAACAGTCTTAGCCAGGTTAATTGAGTCTCAGATGTAGCACTAGCTTGCCAGCTCTGTGGGGGTAGGGTTTAGAAAAGGGAAAATGGCCTCTGCTTGCCTTGATGCCAGACACTTGTTTCTCTCTGTATGCCATTGGTGACTTTCAAGCTGCCACCCTGGTGCTGGAGCTCAGAGGGAGTGAGTCTGAGCAGGTGAGTCTGTGTGTGGGTACTTTAAGAGGAACTGCTTGGGGTCCCAGAAGTTTCTTCCACTGATTCAATATCCGCTGGTTTTCACAGCCAGAAGTTGTGGAAACTTACCATTCTGGCACTGGAACCCTGGGCTGGGGGCCTAGTATGGGGCTGGGACTCCTCACTCCCGAGATATCCCTCCCAAATTTTTATCCACCCCATTTGGGTGAGGGCCCAGCCCATTCTGCATCTGCACCCCTCCTAGCAGTCTGGATGGATATGGTTTCTTTAATTCTGTAGTTGTCAGACTTCCATTCAACTCAATTTCTGATGTTTCTGAGTGATGGTTGTTCTGTATTTTAATAGTAATTTTGATGTGGTTGTGCAAAAAGATGAGCCATGTCTGCCTACGCCGCCATCTGGACTGGATGTCCTGTCACATCCATTTTAATTACGTGATCAGGTAAAGGTAAGATCTAGCTCTTTCTTATTTCTCCACCTTCAGCTTCACAGTGATTCTGGTGCAACCACCATAGCACTTTCATATGCCCCAAACTTCCATTTTCATACCTTAATATTGCCTTTCCATTACTCTGCTGATACCATTGTATATCTCACATCTTCATTTAATAATCCCAAAGAGGTTTTCCACTATCCTCTGCCTGTCAACATTGGCTATATCACACAATCTTGGACCACTTACATGGGGTCAAATGAAGATTTCTTGACCCTCAAATTGATCATCCTTTTCTCACACAACATTATTAGATGAATTAAAGGCACTACCATATGCTAAGCACACCTTATTTTCCTTTACCATCGCTGGCTTTAAACTCATCCAGGCTGGGATAATTGGGACAGATATGATAGGTTAGCTTAAGTGAGGTTGTTTTTCCTCATCTCAACTATAGTTCATGTGCCACCAAGCCCTTGATAGGGGTCCCATCAATTTTTCTACTTCTCTCCTCCCCTTCATCCCCTGCCTTAAAAAAATTATATAAATAGTTCTACCTGATTCAATGGTTATTTTCTTTTTGCTGTTACCATTTCCGCCCTAGCCCATAACTTAATTCTGAATAGCTTAAACTTTCTTTTCATCAGTAAAACCCATTACTAGTAGCTGTGGAACAAATCTGTGTATTTCACTCTTCCTCCATTAAAAGAATCATATGGGGTACGCAAACATAAGGAGTTCCCCCTAATCAGTGTCTAACATAGTTTCAGGAAAGTGCCACGCAAGTCAGCATAAACTAATCAGGGTGGCCACTGTCTGTAATATTTGTAATGCTGCCACAGAGATAAACCCATTTCACTCTTAGTAAAAGGACTATACAATTTTCCTTCTCAGTATAAATTCACTGCATTCCACCCCTCACACACTTCAAAAGTGGGCGCTGATCATTTAACTTGGGTTCTCTGTGGATCAAATGCTGAACACTGCAACAGGTTGTTGATTAACAGCCATACTAATCAACACTTCCCACTAAGCAGTGTCTAAAACAAAGTGTCCTAGTTGCTTAGCCTGGGAACCCAAGAAAGTAGAGACTCCTCAAATATATAACCAAACTCCACTATGCTATACAGTCTTGTTTTTTCCTTGATAATGCCAGGTAAAAGCACACAGTTTAGTTCAGAGGCCTAAGTAGGTCCCATCCTTTTGAAGCCAGAATTCTGATCTTAGGACTTAACCACCATTAAGCCAACCACATGGAGAAAGAAAATCAGAGAATGATAGAGAAAGTCAGCCTTCACCAGTGGACAGATCTGGTTTAATATACCTGCCAGTTACTTGCCAATGAATTAGTAGGGGGAAAAAAAGGCAGTCACATGCCCATGACATTTTAACGAACAGACACCCTGCTGCTAATAAGTGACGTTCAATTCACTTCTCAGGTGCTGGCCAAGCAGGTTAGCATTCTCTTCTCTTGGAAAAGAACGTGACTGAAATGGGCCAAGAGGCAGCATGGAGAGAAGGAGAGGGGCTCTCTTCAACTCCCTACTCTCAATACAGTACACTGAAAGGGTAGAAGGAATCTATCGTTGTAGCACAAGATTATCTCACTTTCTATTTTATGAAGGTCTTGTGAATGGAGAGACTTCTGAAATATAAGTTAGTTTCTACTTCTCAATTTGCCAAATTGGTTGCGTATTTTGCCTTTCTGAATCGTCTTATGTGCAATAAAAAAATATTCAATGAGGTGATCTTTAAGTTCCCTTCAAGATCTAAGATTCTATGGTTTTATTATTATATGTCCAGATCTCATTACCAAATTGACTGTCGGTTGCTTCTATGGGGCAAGGATGATGGCTTACTCACCCTTCACATGTCTAGTGTTTTTTATAATTGGTATCTTTAACAAAATGTTGGTTGAGGTGTGGAAGAGCGTACAGTGCTGCCTTCAATTTGTCTTAACAAGGATATGGAGGGAATATACATACTTACATTTATGTAGAATATTCCTGGAGGTATAAACCCCAAACGAATACTGGTTGCTTTCGAGCAAGGGGGCTGAGAGACCAGGGCTTTGGGCAGGTGCACTGGGGAGTAATTTTTCAGTGTACGTTGTCCTTTGTACTTATTTTCCGCTTCCCCCCCTTCTTTCTCCTCCAGCCGCAATGGCCTTCTTGCTATTCCTCGAGTTTCTGAAGTGTGTTCCTGATTCAAGGCCCTTGCACTTGCCCATCTAAGTGCCTGGAATACTCTTCCTCCACACACTCGCAAGGTTTACTGGACCTTCCATCCTGGACACTGCGCAAATGTCACCTTAATAGAGACTCCCCCTCCACCTACGCCTTATTTTAGCACCACCTGGCACACTCAATATTTGAGTTTATTTACTGTGTGACTCCCTTTTGGAGCCCTGACTGGTACCTAATAGGCAAACAACAAACACTTGAATTAATGAACTGTCTGAGATGGGACTTTTTAAAAAATCCTACACCTAAGTTCCCTTTTCAAGAAAAACCACTTAAGGAATAAATGTTTGATGAATTAACTGTTAGACGTTTACAATTATAGAACTAAGTCCAAACTTCCTTCCTCAACGTATAGGGCTCTTCTTACCTGCCACTGATTAGCCACGAGCAAGTTATTAAACGTAAATTCCGTTTCCTCATCCATAAAGTGGGACTGTTACTCAATACAGTTGACCCTTGAACACCACGGGGTTTAAGTCCAACATACAGTAGAAAATCCGCGTATAATTTAAGTCGGCCCAGCGTACATGTGGATTCCCAACGGTGATGGAAAACACACGGAATTCAGATTAAATGTAGGTGAAAACGCTATGATAGTTACCAAAAGCACACTGCTTTTTCCGCGCTTGGAGTGGAAAAGCAGTACACGGTGCCAACTTGCGCAAAAGTCCTCGAGAGTAGTCCCCAGAGCAGCGCTAGGGAGACCGGTCTTTGGCGCGCGGGGCGTGCCTCCTCGTAGCCGTTGCTAGGGAAACCGTCTTTCGTCCCTAGAATCCGAGCACGCGCGTCAAAGCTACTCTGCTCAACCTTCTTGCTGCGTTAGCAATTGGTGAAGCGTGGGCCAATCGGAGGAGGCCGGAGGGGCGGGACGGGCCGTGTCTCGGAGAAGGCGTTCCCGCAGCCTTGCTCCCCAACTTCCGGGTCACGGTGCTTGCGGGGAACGTTGTGCTAGTGGCGTCGTTTCCGTTGCCGGCTGTTTGCAGTTGGGGAAACCGAGGCAGACTCCAGCTCCCCCTAGCTCTTCCGCTCTTGTGAGGTGGCTGCTGTTTCTTTTCCTCTCGCCCCGTGCTGCTTCCAAGCGGGTGCGCTGAGAGCGCGTGGGGTGCGCGAGCCCCGCGGCGTCCCACGGCAGATCCGCGGGGCGCCCGGGACGGTGGGGCTTTGTGCGAGCCGTTCCCTCCCACTCACGGGCAGCGCGCGAGCTTGGCTCCTCCAGACTCTGAAACCGGGACTCGGCGCAGCGACTCCCCGCTGTCTGGGGAGCTCAGGCGCCGCGAGGCTAGCACTCCCCCCGCTTGGCAGTTCTTTTGTCCCGATGAGCGCGGAGTAGATGGGTTCTTTTTCACGTTACAGTTCAACCCATCTCTGATGTGCACCATTTCTTCACTAATCTGCGGGGATTTCCAAATTGAAAGACAGAAGGTCAATCTGTCAGACCTTCGTCTAGAGATGATGTAGAGGTGGGAATGTTTACGGCAGGAAGGAGATGAACATTTTTGTTTTTAAGTAATTACTCACTTTCCTTGCCCCCATCGCTCTTCGTTTAGGAGCTGAAGGTTTTTCTTATGACGTAAAGATTCAGTTTTATTGAAGGTGTAGTTCATTGTCCTCCTTAGTATTTTCAGTCTTTCACCTGTTGAATGGAAAATCAAGACTTAGCCAGGATGTGATCTACCCAGTGCTCAACCTGTATACTTCAATTTGTAAGCCATATGTAGTGTTTTTATATGCTGGCAACACCTGACTGTGGGATACATGTAACTGGAACCACCCATAAGGGATTAAGAAGAGCTTATTCCTTATAATAACAATTCTAATACGTGGTATATTTGACTTAGTTGATACTTCGTTGGGTTCCCTTTGCTTGTGAACTGTTGAGCCCCAGTTCTCAAAGAGTGAAAAATTAAAAAGAGGGAACTGAGAGCTTAAATTTAAGTAGTTTTGATTTTTACAGTTAATTTTTAAAAAGTGATAAATTGGCCGTTTGACCAGCCATCATTTAAATTAAATAGTATATAATGCACCAGTCATTGTTTTCTTAGATTCCTTAAACATTACTACAAAATAGACACAGTGGAATAGTGTAGATATTAATATAATTTGGGATTTGATGAGTTGAATAAACTAATTTTCTTCCTATTTAAATTCCAATCTAAGGTCATTAAATCTGTCATATATTTCCTTCTCCAGGAAAAAAAAAATGTTTGTTTCTTTGTGGGACTTCTTCTATGGGCACTTTTTTCGGTTTTGGATGAAATGGCTCTTACGACAGATGACTGGAAAGTGTGAATTGCAGCGAATTTTTGATACCTATGTAGGTGCGCAGAGGACACACAGGATAGGTAATGTTATTTGAAAGAGAATAATTAAAAACTAATAAAACTTTAATTCTGAATGAATATTTTTGTCTCAATATTCATAGTGACATATGCACTCGGTGTGTATCCTGATCAAGTTACTTAAACTCAGTTTCATAATCTTTGGAATTTAGCATTGAACCCCTAAAACAGTATGATTTTATAGAAAAAGAAAAGGATTATTATTTAATTCCCCACCTATGCAAACAGTTATTCTCTCTGGCTCCTGAAATTCATCTGTTGTTCCTTAGGTGATAGTTGTAACCTATATTTTAGAGAAAAATCTCTATACTTCTGCAAGCCCTTTGAAATTTTCACCCAGGTGACGGGAAAGAGTGGGTGTCTGGATCTATTCAATAAATCCATTTTTATACTCAGCATCTTTCATCAGTCTTTTCGTCTCTCACGTAATTCACGAAAGGACAGTAATAGGTTGTTCCTGAGCGGTAGGAAAGACTGTTAGGCTCAAAAATCTGCACCGTCCAATACTTCGGTAGCCACATGTGACTACTGAGCACATGAGACGTGGTTAGTATGGCTTGAGATTTGCGGAAGTATAAAGTATACACGGTTTTAAGACTTCATATGAACAAAGGATGTAAAAATATCTCATTAGTAATTATTCATATTCATTTCTTCTGGAATATTTTGGATATATCGGTTTAATATATTTCGGATATATTGGTTTAAAACAGTAAAATTAATTTTATGTTTCTTTTACTCTACTATGGCTACTAGAAGGCTTTAAAGTACACTCGTGACATGCATTTTGGCTTGCATTATATTTCTGTTGAACAGTACTGCTCTATTACCTTCTGAAATTCATCAGCTTTCAATGTGTAATCGAAAGTATTGCTTTAAATTGAAACACAGGTGAGTGACAATTGTGGTGGTCGTTTTTCTTAGGCCAGGGTCAGGAAGACCAGGTGCCAGCGGCTATCCGTGCCCACTCTGTCAAATGGAGAATCAGGCCTTCTTTTGTACCGAGCAAGGGGGCTTCAACTAAGAAACCCACCCCTGTGAGATTTGGGACATGCCTGTTGGTATCCAAGGCAACATGAAAGGATGACAGACATAGAAAAGAGGAAGGCTCGGGGCACCCGAATGATTGAAATTTAATTCCTTCCCCAGTTTTCTCACAACTTTGTGGCTGACTTAAGTTATTGCCTGCCTCATAAGAGATATACACATGCATTCGTGTTAGCGTAGTCACAGAAAGTGCATGTTTCATGTTTTCATAGGTCACTCTCCAGAACATAACTGACATCTGATCTTTAGATTTACCCTTTTGACTGTTTTCAGAAGATAGGAGTACCCCTTGGTAAGAAATCTTGGCAGTACTGGTGTTGTATAGCATAGGGGGAAAACATATGTTAAGACCTTACTTTGTGGCAGAAGCATTTTTTCGAATTTTTCAAGTTGCTGAGAAAAAGACTTTAAGTAAATGTGGCAGAAATTTTTAAAAAATAAACCAGTAAAAATGTTCTAGTCATTCTTGAAACAAAATGGGGAAGCTGCTGCACTGTTTGTCTAGTTAGAGGTGGTTAGGCAAATAATCTGAAGTCTTTTCATTTTTCCCTTATGTTGTATGATTCATTCAGTTGCTAACTCCTGAAATGGAAACTCTCACTCCGTAAGGGTAACACATGAAGAAAATGTAGTAGAGAGCACCCTCACAGGAGTCTTAAGATGAGTTTCTGGGACAGGAGCTATTCCAAGAGAGCCATGTGTGGATTTGCAGTGGCTAGTAGGCACTTGGAGGTGTGCACAGAAACAGACGACTGGGGAAATGAGGTTGACTCCATCTCTTTGGCTATGGTATGTTATGTTGACCTGAGGATTTTGGAATTACATCTAGTGTTATGTACTGCAAGGATGAAATTTTTAAGTGTTTGCTATGTTATTCATGTAAAAATCATATCTTCTAGAACTATGAGAGTAATTTATTATTGGCCTGATATTTATACTCTTTGTTTATGGAGTAATTCACAAACAACATGTAAGTGATAACGTTCTTTTTTTTTTTTTTAATTACAGAAAATTCCTTGATGTACTCCAAGAATAAGGTAGGATCATATCAAGGTGATAATTCCAGAAAACTTAACTGGGAGATACTTTTTGTTTAAAAGAATGCCTCAATTTTATTAATTATTAATGTCCTCCCAGAAGAGACTTTGGTGTAAAACGTATTGAGTGAAATTTTCCCACTTTAGAAGTAATATTTTAGTTT